>CAEMYA010000451.1:12387-33875 GCA_903131615.1 Diplodus sargus
AAGAATCGTGGCACAAATAATCGAATCGAATCGACAATCGTTATAATCGAAGAATCGAAGAATCGAAGCTCCCATAATCGTAATCGAATCGAATCGTGAGGTACCCTTGTTGGAACACCCCTAGTCTTTATCAGGTTTAGGGATGAGTGTGATTATTCCCTGCTTCATAGTGGTTGGAAGAATGTGGGATTCAGATAGTTCTTTCAACATATGGAAAAAGATGTCTTTAAGATGATCCCAGAAATGCCTGTAAAATTGCTACACACTACATTTATCCAATGCTAGACAGGTCATAGCCTTTTCTATACTGACATCTGCCTCACATATGTTTTTGAAACACTCATCAACTCTGGGGATCCATTCCATAACATGCTCAAAGAAAGCATCAGCATCTGGGGATGAATAAGAGACAAATATAGTTTACTGTAGAATTTAAATATTTCCTTAGAAATTAAATCTGGGTCAGTGCATTCTTGATCTTCTATCAGTAATGTTTTTATAGCATTCCGTTCTTGTCTCTTCTACAAAAATATGCTGAGCTCCTCTCTCCTTCTATCCATTTCGCTCTTGATCTAATATATGCTCCTTTGGCTTTAGAAATGTAAATGTTATCTAATGAAGATTGCAAAAGTAAAAGTTGTTGTTTGTTATCCTCATTTATAGAGAGTTTATTACAGATACTGTTTTCTTTAATGATTTCTAGCTCTTTTTTCTTACTATCCCTACTTATTATTTTACTTTTGGAAATAGAAATCTGGCGTACTTTAAATTTCAAATACTCCCATTTAGCTCTATAAGTTTCAATGTTAGCATCTGTAGTTACGTCATTTATCACATCAATAATTTCTTGGCAGAAGGATTCATTTTTTAGTAAGTTTGAATTAAATTTCCAAAAACTTTTTTTAAGACGTGTGTTTGAGGATATAAAATTAAGCTTAATTATGCAATGATCTGTTAGAGGTGCAGCTGAAATTGTAGCAATTGATTCAAGCCCTGAGCTGATATCTGACACCAACCAAAGATCAATTCTGGATTTAATTGAGCCATCAGGTTTGAATTACGTATAAATTTGGGTATCCAGATTATCAATACGCCACGTGTCTTGCAGATTAAACTCACTACAGAAGTCTAGCAGAACAGCATTATAAAAATGTCTTTGGTATTTTGTAGGATACCTATCAAGCCATTCATCCATAACCATATTATAATCTCCACCAAAAATAAGGTTTTCAGTAGGATACCTTTGATAAAGATCACTGACTCTGTGTGATTTCAGAAATAATTTTTTTGTTCTGGTTAAAATTGTTGTACCCATAAATATTTCCTAGAATTAGAAAATCATCATTTGCTTCAAAGACACAAATTATCCAGTGACCTAAAGGGTCCCTGTTTGTGGTCAAGATTTTCCCAGGGAAGTTGTTAAGGAGTATAGCCACACTTGCCGATCTGTTTGTACCGTGACTAAACACAATTTTGTCGCCCCATTGATTCGACCAGAATTTTTCATCCATGTCATTCATGTGTTTTGTAACATAAAAATTCCACCGCAAATTACCTCCCCTATTTCGCCAAACACAGAGGTCATTTGATAATATTAGTCCTGTGCGAATCTGCATCTCTTTGATTTGGGGTAGTTTTTTGTGTTTTCCACGCCTTTTTCTGCCTTTTTTCCGGTCGAGAATTATGGAGGCTGTGTTGGGAATTATAAATGATAGTTTTGACAGCATTTTGGGTGCAATTTGAGGAGGCTCATCAGAAGAGCGAAATCTCGAAAGGTGATTAAATGGATTACATGCATGGCAGCATGCGGTAAGGAATGCTTTTCCATCTTTCATCCGGCTCACCTGTTATTATATTAAAAATATCCATATCTAACTGTTGTGCTGCTCCAGCCAGGGCTCCGGTGCGATTGACCCGGGGGATAATGTCAGTAAATTAAAGTTAAAACATAGACTTCGCTTATCCTATGCGAATGCGCTGCACGAAACACAGACGTGGTGGGATAATTTCTAAATCACTTGAGGTCTCCAGGTAATACTAGTCCCGTGCGAAGAGCTGCATTTCCCCCGTAGCCAAATACCGGAGTGTTGCCAAACATTTTAACTCCGGCGTTATTGGATTGTTTCAGTTGATTGGGAACGTTAAGCGTTCCTCACTAACTCAACCACAACTTCAGTCCCTTCGCGGTACATCCGATATTGTTTTAATAATCCCATGTCATTAAGCGTCTCCAAAACATTCGACTGTGACTAGGTCTTAGCGAGTTAGGAGTCCTCTGGACTACTTGTAAGGTCTCCCAGACTTAGGTGCTACTTTTAGGCTTAAAATGTTTTGTGAATAACACTTATTTTAAAAAATTAGGAGTCTTAAAGTTACGACTGACACGCCCATTATTTTTAGGAGTTGCTCCTAAATTCGTCTGTTAGAAGCTACTTTTAGCCTTAAAATTCTTTGTGAATATGGGCCCTGATTTCTATGCCATTTTTAGACTAGACTTTTATGCAATATCATTTCTGACCTTTGTTTGCAATGTACCACACCGCATTGTCAATTTTAGAATATTTATTAACAACATAATGTACCTTTGATAAAGATCATTGACTCTGTGTGATTTCAGAAATCATTTTTTTGTTCTGGTTAAAATTGTTGTACCCATAAATATTTCCTAGAATTAGAAAATCATCATTTGCTTCAAAGACACAAATTATCCAGTGGACATGACAGTATCGACAATCCCATTTTTTTTTTATTCGAAGTTCGAGATTGTGACTTAATTTCAATCGATTTCGATTTAAAATCGAAATAGTGACACCCCTAGCATATAACATTATGATATATATTTTTTATTTTTTTGTTTTTTTTATAAACCGTGTGATGCAACACATCAAAAATAACCCTGAGTACTTTAAAGCTTAATATCTAATAGATTTTTTTTTTTCTTTCCCTGCATTTTAAACAAACAAACCTGAGATAATACTGTAGGCACCAAGCCCCTGATTTGAACATAAGAGGTATGTGCTCCAAAATGAATTAAACACATTCACCAAAGGAAGGCTCAAATACCTGGGGGAGAAAGGTGCATGACCTGTTGCACGTAATTTATCTAATCTGGTACAACCTTGTTTCCATCAATGTACCCCACATGTCCTCTGTAGTACACGTTCCTCCCTGCAGCCCGAGCTTGCTCCATCTTCAGCCACGCAGCAGCGCAGGCCTCTCGGTCAGCTTTGCAGAAATCTTGCTTAAAGTGGATCCCCAAGTCTTTGCAGATTTTACAGTTCTTGGACTGCTTCCAGAAGGCATCCCGGTGGTGTCTCATGGTGAACTGCATGATGACCTGGCGGTTTTTCCCTTCCTCTCTTCTCCCAAGGCGGTGAACGGTGTCAACCATGGTTTCAATTGACGAAGCCCACTGTGGCGCAATCTTGGACAGGATCTCCACGATGAAGTCTCGGATGCATTCCTCATTTTTTTCTTTTAGGCCATGCATTTTGAGGTTCCAGCGTCTCTTGTACCTCTCCAGTTCAGTCACTCTATCTTTCAGCTCCTAATTTTCTTTGATGAGACAGGGCATTTCTTTTTTCACAGCTTGAATCTATTCTTTGCACTCTTTAATCTCTGCTGCATTTATTTCCACAATTTTGGATATGTTAGCCACCATGATGGAGTTTTCTCTTAGCTGAACTCCGAAGCTATCCATCTTACTAGTTAAATCCTCTATAGCCTTTGCAAGAGCCTCGTTTGATACTGCAGGTGCCTCTTGAGGAGTTTTTACCTTCATGGGTGGCGTATCATTTTTGGTTGGAGTGCCAGGAGGGTCCTTTCTCTTCCTTGTACCGGTGGTTGTTACCTCCATTTGTGAATAAGTATGGTCATTCAGGTTAGCTCCGCCACTCCTTAAAAAAAATCCTAGAGGAAACGCTGCTTACGCTTGCAGTTTTCCGAATGGCATGTCTGCTCAAAAGTACTTTCTTGACCTCAACCTGTATTTTGAGCTGGAGAAGATGTATACACAATTGTTCACTTAAACGTCTGTTCAAGTCTGACTGAAAATTATCAAGTTTCTCTGTAAATTTCGGGGCTTTGGCACGAGAGCTTAGAAACATCGTATGAGTTATGGTTACCGTAACTCAGACATTCATCAGAGGTGAGGTACGAGAACACAAGGTAAAGGTCGCCAGTTAAACCGCCACACCGGCCGGTGACACGGAATAACGGCCACATTGAGACGACTGTTTACGTGACATAAGAGCTAAGCTGAAGTGTGCGTTTTCCACGTGGTGGTTGTTCGCTCATTGGTGTGTGCGCAGGGTTTTCGCTACTGCTAAAGCGGACCACCTGGGTCAAATGCCCGACTAATGTGTGTGCGTTCATGGGGGCTTTGTAGACGCACGTCGCCTCCATAGCGGGCCATGTTAGGTGGCACAGCTCCATGGATGTGCATCTCCCACCGTTGTTGTTTTTTATTTTATTTTTTATTAAATCTTTACAATACAAACAGTAAAGACAAGCAAGTAGAGTCATTAATACAGAAAATACTTTAGTTAAGAGCAGAGCCAGGGGAAGTTTCAAATAAATACATGAAAAATAGAGCATAACTGAATGGTTTTAGCAGCTTTCTTATTTTTTAAATCATAGATTTAAATCATAGACAGAACATTTTTCCAAAACAAGGAAAAACCAGAGACAAGTTTATCTGTAATATATCGGGATAGGTCTTTCCAGAAAGTGGTGGTGTAGGGACATTGCTCTTACTTTATTCGCAAGGAGGTATTTGTAAGGAAGGTTCCAGATATTTCCCCAATTCAGGTTGTCAACAAAATTAGACTAATAGGGAACAACATTAGGGGTACTGGTAACCTCTCTCTGGAATAAAGAGCGAATGTTACAATTATTATTCCTCATTGTGGTAAAGAAACATATATTACCAACTGAGGTCAACTTAGGGTTCAAAGTTGGTGAACAGTCTGGTTTTCCAGTCCCTTTTAACAGAGTTAAAATACCGGATGGGATGGCATCCATAACAATTGCAAACTCTTTTGGGGCGACTGGAATGCCAAAAGTGTGAAGGAATTCAGAATAATTCAGCAATGTTCCATTATCATTTAGAAGTTGGGATACTAGAATTATATTATTATTGAACCAAGTTTTATAAAATAAAGATTTATTCTTGAACTTAATAAACCGATTATTCCAGATGTAGCACCTATGTGGGGAGAAATTATGTTTGTAGATTAACGACCATGCTAAGAGCATTTGTTTGTGGATTTTGGATTAAATTAGAGGGAATTTTTTCTATTTTATAATCACACAAAAGTAAGTATTCTAGGCCTCCAACCATAGAGAAAATATAGTTAGGTATAAAGTTCCATGAAGATGTTGGATTTTTTTAGAAAGTGCTTTATCCAATTTATTTTAAAAGTATATTAAGGGTTGTAAAATCAAGAAAGTTTAGACAACCGCTTTCAAAGATGTTCATTTTCACATACATTTATCTTGTATTTCCAGATACAATTTGAAAAGTAGTTTATCAATGGAATTACAGAGCTTTTGGTTGACAAACAAGGGGATCGCTGCATATGTAAGACGAGATAAACCTTCTGCTTTTGTCAACAAAACTCAACCTTTCAAGGATAAATCTCTCTGCAGCCGTTGATTAAGCTTTTTCTTTTTCTTATCTTTAATCAAATTGAAGTTTACAGAGCATCTCTCCCCCTCATTTTTTATTATAGTAATCCCTAGATAAATAATCTTATCTTTGATTGGTATGTTACAGACCTGGGGAGTGTCGCTTTCCTTAAGGGCAAAAAGTTCACACTTCTTAAAAGGAACCCCGGCTATGATGACTTGTAGGCCCTAATAAGCCACAATTGTTCTCTTGTACCAAAATATGTTGTTTGAAACACATAAAATATTGCCATTGATTAAAAAATCTATAATATTTAGTACATATTTTGACGTACGTAGGACGCCATGTTTCCGCGCATAATGCACTCAGGGGGCGATGACGTAAAATGGTTGCACTTGGTAGAATAGCTAGTGACGCTATTGTTTGTTTACATGCGCACAGTTAAGTAAAATGCCACATTGCGCTGCTTGTGGATACAATTTCCAGTCAAAAGGCAACAAGGGGAGTGATGTGAGTTTACACTGCTTTCCTACTGACAAGAAGAGGAGAAAGGAGTGGAAAGATGCCTGTGGACGGACACAACTTCCCAAAGATCCGTGGCTGTGTTCTTGACATTTTTCTCCTGATGCATTTGATCCGCAACTGCTGAAAGAGCTCACCGGAGCGGCTGGGTATAAACGAAGACTAAAACCAAATGCTTTTACGACAATTTTCCCACACAAGGAGCCTAAACGCCCTCGGAAAGCGAATGAAATGCGCGTTTAAAAGCGCAATAGACAAGAGACGCTGGATGCTCTCCTGAGCAGACAACCCGCTCCTGCAGTTGCCGCTTCTGTAACGTTAGGCGAACCATCGGACACGCCACTGGTCACAGAGGAAGCTGATCATTCACCTCTTCAGTCAGGTAAGCAATCAGTAAGTGTAACGTTACAGTGTAATGGAGGCTGACGAGGGCAGCCCATAAGACGTCTCGGTTGAGGCAAACTGCATCAAAGTTTTCGTGTGCTGTGATGGACGGGATATCTGCAAAAATGATCAAAGTTGTGCGTTTCACTGTATATCCTAATTATCTATAAAGCACACTACAGCTCTGGATGCTACTAATCTCCAAAATGCAAACACTCTCCCTCTCGGTTACCATGGAGACGCAGTTGCCGCACATATACACGACAGGTTTTGTCCCACTCTTGCCGCATCCCGTCTTTCTTGCTCTTCATTTTGATGCTCGTTTTGTGAAACATTGTCAGTGCTGTCCTCCTCATTAATGTTTCGCTCGGGTTCAAATTGAAAAGGCTGAACAGATGACATGAAATGTCGCTGAACAGTCACAAACGGGTCCCGAAGTCCGCCAGTGCAACCATTTGACGTCACAACCCAGAGTGCATTGCGACATTAACAACAATGGCGACCTATGAGTTAAACTATTAACTCTAGAAGAGTTATTTGGTGTAGTCTGTTACTCTCTTGCAATTTAGCACAAAGTAGTTTCCACATCTTAACATGATATCTAGTCATACCGACATCAGGCTACAGCCTCCACCAATACCATACGCTCTAACTAGCGATGGTAAGCTCCGTTAAATTAGCTAACATCAATGTTTACGTTAGCTTGAGTCGACGACGCTTGGTGAGCTGTTGTTAATAACTGGATGCTTTTGGTTCAGATGTTGAATCATTGTTGACGTGCCATTGTGGGACGCCAGTTCTGCTTTGCAGTAGACACATTGCACTTTGTTATCTTCTTTTTTAAGTATGAAATGATCCCAAACTTTGGACATTCTCTGACTTTTGTGGACAGCTTCTTGGCTCTCCGCCATCGTGCTAACTCAATTCTGAATGTAGCGGTGTGTGTCTGCAGTAACAGTCCCTGTGGAAACATGGTCCCTGAGCTAAGCAGGCCACATAACGCGGGTGACAGGGATTAAACGAAGCCTTGAGGCAGAGATTTTGCCTCGATCATTTTTTGTAATCGAATTAATCGAGTTACTCGAGTAATCGTTGCAGCCCTAATATGAGCTTGACAATAAGTTGACACAATGCACTCAACTCTGCATTAAGATGCCTCCAACAATATACTTTAAGTAACTATGTTTCACTAATATGCAAGTCTGAAGGTGAACAGCTCCGAAGCGTACGTGTACTCACACTGCCATCTTGTGTGGTCTCCGCCCACCGCTGTTTTGTCAGATCCCGGTTTCTCCTCTCCCTGTCATAGAAGGCTGCCTGACTGTGTGTGTGTGTGCGCACGCATGCGCGCGCAGGGTTCCTACACATTTGACATTTCCAAATTCCATACTTTTTCCATACCCTAATTTCCAGACTTCTCTGTAAAAAAAATTCAAATAATTTGTGACATAAAGAGTAATTAAATGTGTATCATCTAAATAAATTATGCAGTTAATCGTTTGTTTTCATTATTCTGAATTTGTATGCCATTATTTCACCAAAAAATTTCCAGGAGATTGTAGCTAGGTACAATAGCACAAAATTTACCAAAATAACTTCAGATATGTATCAAGATAGATATATGTCAATACAATAGTCTAGGACTGGGCGATAAATCGGCAAAATCGATTAATTCGACTTTTTGGTTTAGGACGATTTTTAAAAATGAAAATCGAGTTTTTATTTAACTTGCTCCTCCGCTGCTCCTCATGGGCCCCCGTAGTTCATAGTGGCTCCGCCCTCCGCACGGACTTTCTGCAGAGAAACAAATACAACAACATCTCGAACAAACCATGGTCCGACACATTTATCTGAGCCTCTCAAACAGATGCACGTATCAGAGTGGGACACTTGTTGTTCACTACAAGATGCACACACCGCTGCAGCCCACAAACACTACAACACTAACGCTATAAAGCAGCTAACATTAGCAGAATCATTTAATCATTGTGTTTTGTATGAGAAGAAAGGGTCCCGGTGGACAGCTGTTACGGATGCAGTCACGTCGCATATCGTTAAAGACATGCTGCCCGTATATACCGAGGAGCTGGAGGTTCATCCACATGCTGAACATGTTCGACCCAGGTTTGTGCTATGAGGTCACAACGGGTCATGATGCCTCGAGCCAGAGGAAGCAGACAGGCTCGTGTTCCTGGCCAAAAATGAGTTATAAAGACAGCCAGCACACACCTCATGTCCTGTACATCTGCATGCTGCACAGTAAACATGACATGTTGGTAGATGTTTAATTTAGTTAACATATCTTCAGGGATATAAAATACTATTTGGAAACAAAAGGCCCCTTTTGCAAAATAAAGTATTTAATAAAAGTTATGTTAACACTTTATCAATACCAATATAGAAACTGATCTGTTTTTATAATAGCAATCTGACATGTTAAATTTATGTTTACAAAAGCATTTTATCAAAAAGGGACACATTCTTTTCAAAAGGATGCACTTTTATTTATTTTTTCAAGTGAGTTTGAAGCTGCACTCTTTACAACAGCATGGCAAATTTGTTTAGAATCATAGCATTAAAATAAATGCAATGCTTTAAGTTTCTTTCTAATTTGAAATTTGTTCTTGAGAAGGAAAGAAAAATCGCTTAAAATCGTAAATCGAGTTTGGTGTGAAAAAATCGGAGATTAAATTTTTTAGGCCATATTGCCCAGCCCTACAATAGTCTCCATTTTCCATACTTTTTAGTGTTCCAACAAGGGTACCTTTCGATTCAATTACGATTATGGGAGCTTTGATTCTTCGATTATAAAGATTGTCGATTCGATTTGATTATTGGTGCCACAATTCTTCGATTATTGCTATTTTTAATGCTTTTTTTCCATACAAGATTGATTTTGTCTTCATCTGTGGCTTAATTTGTAAATAAATAGCCTATCAATTAACTCAAAAAGCTGCCATAGGGAACAAAAGTGCATTCTTTAAAATTAAATAATTCAACTTATTCAGTCTGGAATGTGGATAGGATAACTTAACAAAAAAGCTGCTATATTCCAAGGGAACAAATTGCATTCTTCTGAACAAAAGTGCATAATTCAACTGAACTCATTAAAGCGAGAAAAAAAAAAATCTTTTGACTGAAATGTTTTTTCGAGCTGTAGCCAAGTCATATTCCCAATTTGTGAAACATGTTACAGGGCACGTTACTTGACACATGCTTAAAAAATAAGTTAAGATTTACAGCTTCACCCCACACCATGTTCTCTAATGCAGACATTAAGTTTAAATATTTGACTAACTGTGTTTTACAGGAGGACGATCTGAACAGCTGTTCTATTCACACTTAAAATGATTTTTGTCTTTTCAATATAATTTTCAATCTAGGAAATCAAACTGTGCCTTTTTTTTTGCCAAGCTTTTTCTCTTTCAAATAATCAACCATCTACAGAACTTTTCAGCAAGCTATTTTTCTGCTTCTTCTCATCATCATTATTATTAATTATTTTTAATAATAATATTGTTAAAGTGAGCCTCTTATCGTTTAACAAAAATATACATCATGCAAACAGCAACTTTTGCAGTCTTGTCAGTCTGATGGCGAGTTATCACCTTACTGTCATCATTAACCCATTTAGGCCTGTGTTTGCCTGTAAAAACCCCTCTAAAACCTATGGCATTTCTATAAATGACTCTCTAAAACCTGAAGGTTTTCTGAAAAAATTTGAAAAAGTGCCAACGTTTACAAAAAAATGTAATATCTCAGGCTCTGTAACAGATAGAAAGATGAAATAAAAAACATTTGAAAGCTTACACCATTGGCTATAATCTATAATTGCATGCATTGGGCCTAATGGTATAAAAAAAAAAAAATCTATAAACCTCTGAAATAAATAAAATAATTGGCAACGCCTAATAAAAAATGCATTTCTCAGTCTCTGTAGCAGATAGAAACCTGAAATAAAAACCATGTGATAGCTTAAACTTAATTGTATTAAGTTATTAAGTATTACATTCAGTTGGTCTCATCTTTCTCATTTTTTCAAAATGCTACAATGCATAAAACTTACAGATTTCATAGCGATTTTCACATTAAGTGTAATGTCAGTGTTGTGTATCAAAAGTAAAATAAAGAGTCTCTGTGTAATACAGAGCTTTGGCTCTCTCAGAAAGACACTGGAAAAATACATTCAGAACAAGTGAACAAGTGCATTATATGGTCAACAATAATTTCAACAAAATAACTAAAATGTCAGTGAAACTGTTTAATCACTGTGTGACTGTGTGTGTGAGAGAGAGAGTTTGAGAGTATGAGAGAGAGAGGTCCTCATCATATTTTATGTCGACAGACATGCTTGCCGAAGCACTCAATGTGGATGGCCTCCTTGCACTGCGTACAGCCATACACAGTAGCGCCAACACGACCCTCAGTGCCACACTTCCACTGCACACTCCATGCAAGACTTTCTCTTCTGGAAGATTTTGTCAGTCATGCACTGCATTAGCACCCTCAGGTGCTGAAGAGCAGTGGGGTGCACTCCTTGATGTCAGTGGCGTGATAAGTTCTCCAGCTAGGTCCTCCTGCACACCGAGCAGCAATGTATGCATTGTAGCATGCTACAGGCAAAAAGAAGAAGAAAATCCTCCTCCACCATTTCTTGGAGCGATGCTGGAACTGGTAGTATCCAGCCATCTGATCTAGCAGATCGACGCCCTTCATGTGCTTTTGATAGTCTGCAAGGCATGATGGAGGTCAACTCCTGAATAAAAGTTGTCCATGAAAATGGAGAGGTGAGTGCCGAAGTAGGGTGCTGCTAGGTCCAAACAACACGGTGTGCCAGACCTTTTTTCCTGCGTTTCCTCGCGCCCTGTGTACACTTTTTTTTTTTTTTTTTTTAAGTTTGTGACACAGCCTGTGGTGCTCTCAGCCATTACCCAGACCTTCACACCCCATTTCGTGGGTTTGAGGGGAAGATATTGTCGGAAGGCAAGTCTTCCTTTGAACTTTACCATGCTCTCATCAATGGTGACGAAGCCGTTAACCTCGTAGAGTGCCTGGAACTAAGTGGTAAGGTAATTCAGAAACCACCTCATCTTCCACAACTTGTTAGAACAGTCCACATCACCACATTCGTTGTCCTGGAGGTGGAGATACCTGAGAATGAGAATGCATAGTCAGTTACTTTGGATGAAAACAAATGTGTGTGTGTGTGTGTGTGCGCGTGTGCGTGTGCATATCTCGTGCGTGTGCATATCTCGTGTGTGTGCATATCTCGTGTGTGTGTATATCTCGTGTGTAGTGTCCGACCGATAGGGATTTTTTGGCCCGATAACGATAGCCGATATTACAGGGAGTGCAATCACCGATAGCCGATATGCAACCAATTGTACAGTCACAATGACAGTAGTACAG
Organism: Diplodus sargus; assembly: GCA_903131615.1. Taxonomy (NCBI): domain Eukaryota; kingdom Metazoa; phylum Chordata; class Actinopteri; order Spariformes; family Sparidae; genus Diplodus; species Diplodus sargus. Next base: position 24,332 of record CAEMYA010000451.1, read on the forward strand.
ATAGATGCTTTCTTTTTTTTTTTTTTTTTTATCATTCACTTTTTATTAGCTTTCAGCAAGAAAACATATACATACATACATACATATGTAACTTACAAGTCAAAACCAAGCTCAAACTGAGCATCTACATAAACAAAACAAACAAACAACGACGCAGAGGGAGTCCGACAGAGACAGTAAGCATACTTTCACCTATACAAATGCATATAAATGCAAACTGGTGACAATAGTTCACCGGGAGGGTGCAGCCCACCAATGACTCAAGATGCTGCAGTATAAGGGCCCCATATTTTCATGTATAACTCTTCCTTATCTTGTAACCTATAACAAAGTCGTCCGTAGGAAGCAATCTTGGCCATCTCATCGAACCATTCCTTCACCAATATAACTTCTTTCGTTTTCCAGTGTTGCAGCACTATCCTGCATCCAGTGATAAGTGCTGTTCTACTCCATACTATCTGGTGGATAGTTAGTCCACTTCCATTTGGTAACACACCTAATAGACAAAGCAGCGGTTGTTGTACCAGAGTAGAGGACATCACAGTGTTAATGAAGGAGATAATCTTAGACCACAGTAAATCTACCCTGGGGCATGAATACAACATATGAACAAAAGTACCACGAGAAGCATCACATCTCCAACACAAGTCTGAATTTCTAAGTCCTAACCGTGCCATTTTACATGGTGTCCAATAGAGGTGGGTGCAATTCATCGATGTGGCGATGCATCGCGGTGCCTCACGTGACGATTTGGCATCGATTAATTAACGTCGATGCTTTGCCGCAAGACGGAACAAAAAACACGTAACCGGAACCTTAGCGCGCGCGCTGCCCGGACTGTTTAGTGAGTAGGACCACAACAAACGGAGCAGTAATGTTAGTTTCGTTTTTTTCGTTAGTGGTGCGTACCATGGAGCCGCGCTACAAACTCCCTAACTGATGAGTGTGAGTGCCACTCTGCTCTACTGTGTTTGTGTTGTGTTCACCTCACTGTACTGAAGCTCCAGGGGATCTTCGATCTAAACACGGAGCGGCGCTAATGTTTAGCTGCTTAGGTAGCAAGGACTCGTCGCGCTGCTACGTTACCAATTGAGTTTAGTCAACACGTAGGAACTCGTCTGACACAGAGAGTCTCCTGTTGTGTGCTACACGTGCGAAATAACAACTATAGTCTGGACTTTGTCTGCAGTGTATCTGTGTAAACGGCTTCACTCAGCGTCTCTCCCTCCCCTCTGGCACCGTGAGTTACTATGGTTACAGGAACGCCTTGAAACTTTATAATAATCAATAAGAGGTTTTTGGTTAGTTTGACTGTACAAAATCATAAATGTTGCCTGATTGTAGCGCATTACAGAAATCTTGTATTATAACATATAGAACAAATGTAAAGCCTCAGAGCTTCTTTGATTACTAACAGTATGTTAGTGATGACAGAAAGGTGATAACTCGCCATCAGACTGAAAAGACTGCAAAAGTTGCTGTTTGTATGATGTATTTTTCTGATAAGAGGCTCTCTTTAACAATATTATTATTAATAATAATTAATGACAATGATGATGAGAAGAAGTAGAAAAATAGCTTGCTGAAAAGTTCTGTAGATGGTTGATTATTTGAAAGAGTAAAAGCTCGGCAAAAAAAGGCACAGTTTGATTTCCTAGATTGAAAATGACATTGAAAAGACAAAAATCATTTTAAGTGTGAATAGAACAGCTGTTCAGATCTTCCTCCTGTAAAACACTGTTGGTCAAATATTTAAACTCGATGTCTGCATTAGAGAACATGGTGTGGGGTGAGGCTGTAAATCTTTTCTTATTTTTTTAGCGCGTGTCAAGTAACGTGCCCTGTAACATGTTTCACAAATTACAAATTGGGAATATGACTTGGCTACGGCTCGAAAAAACATTTCAGTCAAAAGATTTTTTTTTTGCTTTTATCCATGAGTTCAGTTGAATTATGCACTTTTGTTCAGAAGAATGCAATTTTTTCCCTTGGAATATGGCATCTTTTTTGTTAAGTTATCCTATCCATAATCCAGACTGAATAAGTTGAATTATTTAATTTTAAAGAATGCACTTTTGTTCCCTATGGCAGCTTTTTGAGTTAATTGATAGGGTATTTATTTACAAATGTAGCCACAGATGAAGACAAAATCAATCTTGTATGGATAAAAGCATTAAAAATAGCAATAATCGAAGAATCGTGGCATCAATAATCGAATCGAATCGGCAGTCGTTATAATCGAAGAATCGAAGAATCGAAGCTCCCATAATCGTAATCGAATCGAATCGTGAGGTACCCTTGTTGGAACACCCCTAGTGTCCAATAAGTTCTATTGAGGATTTTATAGCTAATCAAACGGGTCTGCGTTTCCCTCGAAACTTTAAACCATGATTCAATAATATGCACCCATGTTTCATTAGATATCTCTTCCCCTATATCCCTCTCCCAACAACTCTTGAGGCCTTTATAACTGGGTGACTGAGACCCCCTCAGAAGGTTATAAAAGCATGATGTTTTCCTTTTGAGGTGCCCCTCCTGTTCCAATCTGGTTTGTATTTCAGTTCTAAATGTAAGCGGTGATTTTTTAAGGTGTGACAAAATACAGCTCCGTTACTGAAGATATTTCCAGAAATCCTTGTTTGAGATTTTGTACTTTCCCCTTAATTGTTCAAAAGAAAGAAACTGGTCTCTATCAAATAAATCCCCAATGTAAACAATTCCCGACTTAACCCAACCAGCCCATGAAAGTGTTTTTTTACCTATCCTGAGGCTTTTATTGTGCCACAAAGATGTTTTGTTTGTAAAATTAGATTTTAAGCCCATGATTTTATGCGAGACTTGCCACGTCTCTTGTGAAAAGGCGAGGATTGGGTTATCATGGGGGATCACATCGCTAGTTTGAGTAATAAAGGCCTGGGTCGGGTAGGGGTATGTGAGTTCCTTCTCTATAGATACCCATACAGGCGCTTGATCAGCTGTCATGTATAATTTCGACAATTGTTTGAGACAGAAAGCATAGTGATACCAGGCTATGTGGGGAAGGCCAAGTCGTCCATCCTCAATAGCGGCATACAGTTTTGTCTGATTTATATATGGTTTTTTACCCGCCCATAAAAAGCTATACACAGCATCATTATATTTCAATAATGCATTGTGTGGCATGCTTAACGGTAGCATATTACTTATGTAATTAATTTTGGGAACTATTGTCATCTTTAAAATATTAATTTTGCCAAGAAGTGACAGTCCCAATTTTGTCCAATTTTGTAATATAGACTCTATTTTCTGAATTAGAGGGAGAAGATTGATTGTCATAATATTATCCAGCCGTGGAGTGATCTTTATGCCCAAATATGTCAGGCCAGATGGCTGCCATGAAAACTGCCATCCCTGCCTGATGCTAGGTGGACAGACTCTCGATAGGGGCATCGCTTCAGACTTTGACCAGTTTATTTTATAACCAGAAACACCTGAAAATGAGTCGATCAGAGTGAGGATATGAGGTATAGTTACTGATGGGCGCCTGCACAGTAACAAAATGTCGTCTGCGTACAGAAGCAGTTTGTGCTCTTTGCTGCCAGCCTTAATGCCCATTATATTATTATTTTGCCTAATAGCAATTGCTAAAGGTTCGAGAACCAGAGTAAATATTAAGGGGGACAGGGGGCAACCCTGCCTTGTCCCTCTATGAAGCTGAAAAGGGGGAGACCTCCTGCCATTTGTTACTACGGATGCCTTGGGATTGTAATATAATAATCTAACCCAGTTAATAAAAGAAGAACCAATACCAAATTTTTCTAATGACTGAAAAAGGAACGCCCACTCCACCCTGTCGAATGCTTTTTCAGCATCCAGCGAAAAAGCTACTGTTATGTCTGTTTCATTACCAGCTTGCCACATGAGGTGAAGCAACCTGCGTAAATTATCAGATGACGTCCTATTCTTAATAAAACCGACCTGGTCTGGGTGAATGAGTTTTGGTAAAAAAATCTCCAACCTAGATGCTAAAATCTTGGCAAGCAACTTAGCATCGACATTGATCAGTGATACAGGGCGGTAGTTGCCGCATTGCTGTGGGTCTCTGTCTTTTTTATGTATTAAAGTTATTATAGCCGTCTGCATACTATCCGGAAGAGAACCTTTCTCTAAGGCGTCCTTATAAGTTTTGGTGCAAGAATATCTGAAAAAACTTTATAAAATTCGGCTGGTAGCCCATCATCACCTGGAGATTTCCCACCCTGCAGGTCCTGTATAGCCTTTTTAACCTCTTCCAATGTAATGTCTGCTCCAATTCGGTCCTGTTCCTCCTGTGATAGAGTTGGGCAATTCACAGTGGATAAAAAAGAACTAATATCTTGAGTATTAGGGTTATCTGATGTATAAAGACTTTGATAAAATGTGGCAAATATAGCATTTATGTCCATGTCGTCTGTTTTCAGGTCACCACCATCATTCTGCACCCCAGATATAATTGATTGAGCATACTGCTGCTTTACTCTCTGTGCGAGAAATCTCCCTGTTCTCTCCCCTTGTTCATAATATTTTTGTTTAGTTCTGAATAATGTATATTCAACTTTCCTCTGTAATATAGAGTTATATTCCACTTTTAATTTATTTAGCACGAGAAGAATGGAGTGGCCAGGTTGAGTAGAGTGCACATTTTCCATTTTTTTAATGTCCACCTCAAGTTCCTGGAGACGTTGAACCGATCTCTTCTTCAAATATGAACAATGCTGAATGAGTCGACCTCTAATCACGGCCTTAAAAGCATCCCACTCCACGGCTGGATTTGAAACTGAGCCTTGGTTATTCAACCAATAATCCAGTATCTCGCTTTTGATAAATTCTACTGAATGCTCATCTCTGAGAAGGTGTCGTATAAACGACTTGTCTTTTCTCCGTTGGTCCAAAAGATTTCAGAGATCCAAAAATCACCAGGAGTCTTCAAGGCTGAGTGCAATAGAACTTTATTTGCCGGCAAAAAAGAGCGGGATCAGGCACAGACAAAATCCGTGAAAAAACCCAAATGACCCGAGGCTCAAAACCCCGAACATCCTCTTTTTAAACACAGAAAAGGGGGTGTGTCCGTTCGGACAACATGGCATCAACCAATCACTATCCTTCTTAATTTCTGCTGACACTGTTATTTCTCTATGGAAAAATACAATTTTTCTCATGGAAAATCCCTGTACCTCTAGTGGAAAAACGCTGTATTACCTTCTGCGCTTGCGCGAAGATTGGCGTACGTGCAGAACTGCATGTCGACCAGATGCTCTTCGCCTCGCTTTGTTTTTTTTACATTGGGGCTTTCTCTGTGCCGCTATCACTGGCTCTTAGAAACTCTGGCCTTGAGGCCTTCAGGTCTTCTGATAACTCACTCCCCTCTTTGATATATCCCATTATATCTGACCACTCTTGGCACCGCATTTTTAAAAATAATGAAAGTGTTATATATTTGGTTATATGATGTAATTCTTAGATTTGTGGTTACATTTTCACACTTGACATCATCTGACTATAGCAGCTTTAAACAGTAGATGCACTTTTCAGTCAGCTGGTGCCCAGTAGTATGTTTCAGCAACTCTTTCACACTTGTTACACTTTGTTTCTTACTTTTATCATTATAAGAGTTATTATCAGTTACAATAAGTCACTATTTACTAACTGTGGTTATTTTATACTGACCACTATCTACTTACTATGGTTATTTTACACTACATTTCCCCCCTTTGTGACTTGTAGTCACATCAACACTCACAATGTGACGGTTCGGTATCTATGCATCACTGGCATAGTGATCCATCCCATCAGTGCGCCGATGGCCATACTTATCACCAGGGGTTCTGGGAATGCCTGCTGTTGTGCCATCATCCGTGGGTATGGTTCTCGTCATGCTCAAGCTTACATGCGGATCCATACTCCAATATCGGACGTGCTAGGCACCATTAGACATTTATATTTTGCTTGTTGGGAGTAAGGTTCCCAGGAAAAGAATGCCAAATAGTAATTGGCGCTTAGTATCACACGTTCAGCATCACAACTTACATTTCAGTACATGTCTCAAACTTTTAGTGCTCAATGCTTTAGTGTTTAATATAGGGTACATAATATAGCTGTACGTTTGTCGCTCTAGTGCTGGGTACACAAGGTCACACAGTGAACATCAAACAAGAAATACATAATATAGTGGTACTTCTTTTGGTGCTGTCAAACGTGACTTAGTGCGCTCTTCAGTGTAACGCTGTAACGTCCTCTTACAGTCCGTCAGTGTGGCAACATGTTAATGGACGGAACCCTATCAGTTCTCTATGGCCGTAGGATATCAAGAGCAGAAGTGGGAATATCACTGTGCATTATGAGTGGCATCTGCCACTCTGCATCAATGGTGGATGAGAATCGATGCAGGATGGGATTTCGCATTGTGATGTCAGTCATGGGCCGGTCTACTGGGGTGTTGGTGTTGGGGCTACTGTAGGGTCCACTTGATCTGGAGTCCGCAAGCAGGTGGTAGTACGGGTGGTGGTTGCCAGCTTGTTCGCCATCCTCGTTGGTCCTGGTCCCAGAAGCCTGGACTCCTGTGGGTGGAATGCCCAGTCACCACCTCTAATCGGTCCGAGGGGAATGCTTGGTCCCGATTGCGCTTCTGGTGTTGGTCGCGGTGCCTGGTGCTGGATTGGCAGATCCTGGCTTGGCCCCGAGTTTGGCTATGAAGGGTCCTGCCACATGATTTATCTGATTGGATGACATCAATGAAAGAGTGGTTTTACTTTATAACACCAGTCATCTGTGCCACTGGAGTAGTCTTTTTGGCACCAAAACACTATTCCACCTATCTGTATATAGGGCCTGTCTGCGTGATTCCTGTACTTTTCTACTCACTGAGTTGATAGTTTCTATCTCTGCCTTCTACCATATCTCCACCATAATTCTGTAGGGACATGCATGTACTAAATAATATGTCTGGCCCAAGATTTACTGAGTATATATCTACTCTCCCTTTGGTGTGTAGGGGAATGCACTCATAACATGTTCCCTTTTTCTCAAGTTCCATCAAGTCATATTTGTACATCAGGAGTGCGCTGTAATGTTTTAGGCTCAACCCATTGCCTAAACCATATGTACTACTTTTCCATTGCAAACACTGTATCTCTCATAATTTTGCTCTGTTTCATATCAGTTCATAATAGGGTTGAGCATTTTATTACCACTATCATCACTCCTTCCGTACACCTTGATTTATCAATTGGGTAGCCGCTAGCTTTAATATTATTTAAATCAGTGATCCGGGCCTGGTCATGTGTAGCAGATCTTACTTATATGATTTCTATTATTGTGTCAGTGGGTATTCTCTTCTTTCTTATTGCTGTCACCCCTATGGCTAATGCACATTCTGTCCATTGTTTCTGCTTTGTTTTTGGCATTGGTTCCAGATTGATCAAGAAGGTGCACATTAATATCCATCCTATCACTCTAAGTGCCTTTTCTGTCCACTTCCTTATCCCTTTTCCTCCTAATGCGTATTTCTCTCTCACTCATCTGTGCCCTAATTATAAATTATGAGTGAGTCCACATTTGGGGATGCTGTTTCTGATAATTCTGCTCTTTTAAGTTCTGGGCTGCGACTTTTTCCTTGCCTTGGGCTTGACCCTTGATCTTTCTCTGTTGTGTCCTGTTTTTCTATTGTGTCATTATCCTGACTCTCTGGGCTGTTGCCTTGACTTAGCCTGGGTGCTAATAATCCACTACTTGCAGGGCTGCTATAGTCCCTTTTTGTCTCTCAATCAGTCTTCTTGATCGCCTTGCTGCATGTGGGGAGGCGTCGCCTTCCCTGTGGCTTTCTTCCTGCATTGTTGAAGGCTGGCTATCTTCCAGTTGGGCGGCGTCGCCATCCCATTCTGGTTCTTGTTTTTTTCTTGCTGGCTCTCTGGCTTGACAGCAGTGGTTCAAATGGAACCAAACGCTCTTACCTTCAACTTTGAGCGCGGTTGGGGTAGCTAGGGTAACTTTAAAAGGACCTTGTCGTCGAGGCTGGTCCCACTTTCGTTTGAACACCTTCACATAGACCCAGTCTCCTGGTACGATTCTTTGTCGTGCATCTGGGATGTCTGCATCTTTTTCCTCAGTAGCACTTTTCACCTGTTGAAATATAACTTTGTGTATTTGCGTTAGATGTTGCAGGTAATTTGTTAGTTCTTTTTCACACTGCTCAAGTGGCGGTCCATTATAGGGACCTCTCAAATAGGGGACCGGCATCGGTCTCCCTGTCATCATTTCATGCGGTGTTAGGTGTGTTATTCTGTTAGCTTGTGTTCGCATAGACATAAGTGCTAGTGGCAGAGCATCCACCCACTTAAACTTGTATCTGCTGTCTGCCATGATTTTGGCCAGCTTCGCTTTCAATGTTCCATTAGCACGTTCCACCACACCTTGTGACTGTGGATGATATACACACCCGAACTTCTGTTTGATTCCCAACATTTTCATTGCCACTTTCATCATATCTGCAACGAAAGACGGCCCATTATCTGAACTTATGCAATCCGGCAAACCAAATCGCGGGAACACTTCTTTACATAAGAATTTTGCAGCTGATCTGCAATCTGGGCCCTTTGTTGGGACTGCTTCGACCCATCTGCTGAACCTGTCTACAACAACCAGAATGTATCTGAATCCTCTCACTCGCTCTGTCATGTCTATGTGGTCCATCATCAGATGGCGAAATGGTCCACTCGGCGGTGGGATATGTGCAATTGGTGCTGAAAATGCTTTCCTCACATTATGGTGTGCACAAACATCACATTCTGCTATAGTTTTATCTACTGTACTTGCCAAAAATGGTGCCCACCAAACAGTTTGAAGCCGTCTGATCACCTCCCCTCTTGCGCAATGGTCAGAGCCATGTGCATCACGAATGGTGATTTTTAGCAGACCTGTGGGCAGCACAAAGTGTCCATGTGCGCTACGCCATAAACCTTTTTGGGGGCCTTCTTGAGTGGTTTTAATAGCACCACGTTTCAACCACACTGATTGTTCATATACGCCAGCCACGTTCTGGGCTGCTATTAAGGATGATAAAGTGGTGAGTGGTTCACAGTCTTCGGCCACCAACACTGGTCCAGCACATTTGCTGGTTGCGGCTTGTTTAGCTGCCTCATCTGCCAGGTTATTGCCTTTGGCTATTAGGGAACTGCTCTTTTGATGTGCCGCACACTTGATAATAGCTAATGCACTTGGTAGGTGTATGGCTTCAAGCAGTCTTAAGATGGCTTCCCCATGCGTTACTGGTGTGCCATCTGCTCTAAGGAAACCTCTCTGTTTCCAGATATTTCAGTGTACGTGGCACACTGCGTATGCATACTGTGAGTCTGTGTACATATTTAACCGTTTGCCTTCTGCCAGTTTGCATGCTGCAGTTAAGGCATTAATTTCTGCAAGCTGTGCTGAGCATGGTTGGGCAAGCTTGATCATTTGGACTGTAGTAAAAGTATCATCTGGCAGCAACTGTACGATTGCGTAACCTGCATGGTTGCCTGTTGCGTCTCTG
>CAEMYA010000452.1:0-16923 GCA_903131615.1 Diplodus sargus
TTTGTAAAATACTGAACTTTTGTATCAGAACTGCCACATTCATGTGTTTGTTCATCTCTTTTTTGCTGGACTTTGCAATAAAGATGAAAAAAAAATGTTTTTGTGATTATTGGTTTTACATTTTTATGGTTAATATGTTAAATTATCCAGATGTTGGAATACAAAAAGATGTTTTAATAGACAAACTGCTGATGAAGCTTCAGTTTCTGCCTCCTAAAAAGGTTTTGTGTCCGACCCACAGAAACCACACAGTGTAAGAACAGAAGTGCCGGCTGTTAGCAGGTGAAGTTGTCCTGCAGCAGCAGCAGTCAGGACACTCATTGTTTTATCCAGCTGTTTCCAGGTGTGGCTGCAGTGAGACAAACAGCCACCTGGTGGCGCCTGTGACCCGTCCGGACTGCATCTGTACTCCTCATACTGTTCAGTAGTTTTTACTCCACTACTTTACACTACTATCCAGGTACATTCACCCATTCACACACATTCATACACTGATGGCGGAGGCCGCCATGCAAAGTGCCAACTGCACATCAGGAGCCATTTGGGGTTCGATATCTTGCTCACGGACGACGACCTTCTCCACCTCCTGAGCTACAGACGCCCAAACGTTTAGTCACTTCACAAAATAAAATGTTTGAAGAGTTTATAGAAGATGATGTTTTGTGATAAATCAAACTATTGATCAGTTAATACAGTACAACAGTTAATGCAACAGTCAATTAATCAGTCGGCCTCGTTGAGAGGAATTAATTGGCAACTACTTTGATAACAAATTCATTTTTCATATAAAACATTTTATCAGTTCCAGTTTTTCTTTTTATTGAATAATTTGAATGTCTTTTTATTTAGATTTTTCTGTATTGAGTACTTTTAATACTAAACTACTTTTACTTCATTAACCCTTCAAATGCAGAACATTAACTTATGACAGTATTTCCAGGACTCTAACACTCAAAAACAATCTAGAAGAAATCCTCTGTATCAGTGTTTCACATCAATACATCTTCATCTGCAGCAGCAGATAAAAAGAGTTTCCTACAGTATAAGAGGTGTCATGAATTAAAGCTGCCATGTTGGAAAATATTCTGTGTACCGGCGCTGAAACTAAAGATCTGCAGAGTTTCCCTCAATTGTGACAATCACAGAGACAAAGAATAGTCGACCTGTTTGCATCCAACAAGAGATTTTATTGCAGGAAAGTGAATGTCTTTGAATATTCTGAACACATGACGCAGTTTATGTTTGATACCCGGGTTAACATCTTTGTAATGAAAATTGTAATCAATAATAATCCAATCAAAAGTTTAACAAGACATCTCTTACAAAGCCTCCTATGAGAGGACAGAGAGCGAGGAGAGGAGCAGTGAGACGGACAGCAGCAGAGGAGCTGAGAGCTGAGCGGCTCCAGAGAAGAGGAAGCCGGGCCGGTTTGTGGTGATCTGGCTCTCGATCCAGGACTCGTACTGCGATACTCGGGTGTAGCCTGATGGGATGTGGGCCTGCCCACAGCCTGCTCCACTCCCAAAAATCGACACTCCACCCTGAACCCACCTATCGCCCTCTTTCTTCACCAACGGGCCGCCTCCATCCCCCTGCAGAGACACAAGGTTCAGTTACACCGGCAGCAAACAGACGGGCGAAGTAACTAATTACATTCAGTCAAGCAGCAACCGGGTTTTGTGAATGATGTGTTTGATTCTGTGTTTTTCTATTTTCTATTGTTTTCATGTTTTTTATTAGCGATTTCAATGAAACTAGCAAAGACAAGACATAGCATTCTTGACTGAAACACACCTGCTTAATCACCCCAGATTTTTCTTTTTTTTGTGATTGTATTTTTATTTGGAAAAGAAGACATATCATCATACAGAGTCTCTTCAATTATACATAACTCTTTTCCATTTTTTTTTTTTAAACCTTTGAGTGCACGTAGAGGGGACAGTCAAGTAAATTAACAAGTTAAAAAAAAGAAAGAAAAACAAACAAACAAACAAAAGAACTGGAAGCCACAGTGCTCACGTGTTATAGCTCAGATCTTAGAAACTAGTCAGTCTTTCTTTTCCAGAGCTTCGTGTCCCAAAAATAGCCGTCTCTTGGCGCATCTGTTTACAGCTGCAGTGCAACAAACTTACAAATATCTGGATATACATATAAGGGCATATTAGTGTTCAGCTAAATAAACAAAAGGCCACATCAGAGCTCCAAGAAGCCACGAAGTGTGGGACTTCCTACATATGCTCAAACCTTATTCTAAGAAATTGAAACTTTATACAACAGAACCGATGGGAACTTGCATTTCTACAGCTTTCACTGCATTAGTAGAAGTGGAGTTTGAAACATCAGTGAAGTCATACAAAGTCTGCTCGTACTGGGGATATAAAATCGATCCATTTGTTCCAAATTTGAATTAGAATTCATCTTTTTGAATCCTTAAAGAGTAAGTCAATTTTTCCATCTTAAAAATCTCTAAGATAACGCCATACCAATCTTCCACTGTAGGTGGAGTTGTATTTAGCCATTTTCTGGTGATTGATTTTTTGCTTGCCGCTAGGAGGGCCTGCAGCAACTTTACATCTCTCCTTTGTTTCAGAACCACAATGTGGCCAAAGTATAGCGTCTCCATATTCATGGATATGGCAGTTTTGAATACCGTGCAGAGTGTTTTGTGAATACCCTTCCAATATGAGCCCATTTTAGGGCATTCCCAAAATATGTGGGAGTGGTTTGCAACCATTGATCCGCACTGTCTCCAACACGTTGGGGTTTTCATATGTTTTTCCTGGTGTGGGGTTCTGAAGTATCTCACTATGTTTTTCCAGCAGTGCTCCCTCCACTCCATGGAATTAGTGAAGGACCACTGAAAGCTACATACTTCCCCCCAGGCCTCCTCTGATATCATTACTCCTGCTTCTTTTTCCCATTTTCTTTTAATGTACAGGGTGTTTCCATTCTTGGCAAGGGTGATAGCTTCATACATCTTAGAAATTGATTTACATGGGAATGTACTGAAGGCAGACCTTAGGATCCTTAGAAACTCAGATTCTACTATTGAAAAATTAGTAGGTCTGCACTTCAGGTTAAAATAATGTCGTAGTTGGAGATACCTAAAAAGGTCAAACCTCTCTAGTCCATGAGTTTCTTGTAAATATTGAAAACTTTTAATTGTGTTTTTGTGTGTAAATGAGAGGTAAGTTGTAAGTCCTTTCCTTATCCAGGATTCAAACCTTTTGTCTCCCCTGTTGGGAAGAAATTCTGTGTCGTAAGCACACCATCTAAAAAGCTTGAGCATGTTGTGGATTCCACACAATTGAATCACCTTTTGCCATAATTTTCAATGTAAGGTTTATCCAGGGGTTATTTTTCTCTTCTAATTGAGCTATCAGTCCTTTATCAGCAATAACGGCCTGAAGAGGAACATTTGGGCTGATTGCAGATTCTAATTCCTTCCATCTAGCTCTATACTCACTATTGCACCAATACAGCAGGGGGGTTAGCTGTGAAGCAAAAAAATAATTTCTTAAGCAGGTTAGTGCCATTCCTCCTCTTTCTTTTCTCGATTTTAAAACGCTGACTCTAACTCTAGGCTTCTTTCCTCGCCATATAAATCTAGAAATCCATTTATCCCATTCTCTAAATTGATTGTCATTTATTTCCACTGGTAAAGTACGAAAAATGTATAGCAAACGAGGGAGGATATTCATTTTAACTGCATTCACCCTTGAACTTAGATTGAGAAAGGGGATAAGATTCCATTGATGGAGGTCAGATTTTATCTTTAGGGATAGAGGGCCATACTTTGCTTGTGATAGCTTAGAGAGGTCTTTAGCAATCATTATTCCTAAATATTTTAATGATTCAGCACCCCAATCAAGTTCATATTTGTCTTGCAGGCTCTGTGGTGCAGTAAAATTTAGAGTCATAACCTGTGTCTTTGAAATGTTGAGCTTATACCCCGATAGATTCCCAAACTCGGCCAATAATGTCATCAAGCCTAAAAAAGATTTTTCTGGGTCCTCCAAAAGAACTAAGACGTCATCTGCGAAGAGTATTGCTCTCTGTTCAATCCCTCCCACCTCAATGCCTTTAATAGTCACTGTGTCTTAGTAATTGGCCCAGGGGTTCGATAAATAAACTAAAGAGGTGGGGGGAAAGTGGGCAGCCCTGTCTTGTCCCCCTCTCCAAAATAAAAGAGTCTGAAAGGTCCCCGTTAATTTTTATCCGTGCCGTGGGCTTATCATATATGGTCTGAATTACTCTTATAAATCCGTCCTGGAAGCCAAATTTTCTCAATACCTTATACAGAAATAGCCACCTAACTGAATCAAAGGCTTTTTCTGTGTCCAAGCCTACAATCATCGCCTTTGTCTTATCTCTTATTATTTGTTCTAGTATATGTAAAGTCCTTCTTATGTTGTCCTGGGTCTGTCTGTGTTGGATAAATCCTGCCTGGTCTAAATGGATGAGATCAGGCAGGAGTGTTTCCAGTCTGCGGGCTAAGATGGAAGTAAATAGTTTATAGTCCACATTGAGGACGCTGACAGGCCGATAATTCCGGCATTCCTGCTTGTCTTTTTGCTCTTTGGGGATGACTGAGATAATTGCTTCCCCCCAAGAGGGTGGAAGTTGTCCTCTCTGGAGGATCCAGTTAAATGTATTAAAGGAGAACTTCGGTCAATTTCAACATCAGCTTTATTGCTCAAGCTACCCTTGACTTGCCAGTACTGAAAACGCGAACACTTTTGGTCCACCCCTTACAGGGCTGCTTGAACGGAGAGTTAGCATTGACAGCTAACATCGTGGGGTAACAACTTTACACTGTGTTTTAAACATCTTAACATGCTCCAAATATCACCCCAAAAGCTATGCAACATCAGCAGACACCTTACAACACAGCACTGTAGTGTGTATGGATCAAAATGAATAAAAAAGTGGTTAAAACAGCGTGTTTGTGCAAGCAGCTACTGACCGGTTTGTTTACATCCCGTCTTCCCGAAGTCCAGACTAGTCAATCGGTCGAGCGTGCGCTGACTCCCTCACTGGCAGACGGAATTTTTTGCAGACAGAAACGTATTCCAGCATTTTCGTTTTTCTGTTCATAACATACATGTCCATGTTACAGCCTGTCATGAGCCATGAGCCTTACAATAGCCTGTCATGAGTCCACTCGCTCTGCACTGAGAGGCCCTCCAGACGAAACGTTCCTTTGTGGAAACACACATGAATCGCATCGTTTTGGCCGATTGTCCACATGGATCTTGAAAATATCTGAAAACGCAGCCCTCCCGTTGTCTTGTGGACGGCAAATCCGCATACTTTCCGAAACGATGACATCATCGCCCCACCCCTCGACCTCTTGCCTCTGACCTCTGAACCCCGCGACGTCTCACAACAACAACAACAACAATGGCGGACTGCTTCTTGCGTTCGTGTTTCTTGCAACTTACTCGCCTTGTAGTTGAGTGTGAGTCGCAGCAGCAGTTTGACCTCATTATCGGCCACACAAACGCTTCTGGTTTCCTTGTACTAGCCATTTTCATCTTGTAGAGAGGAGAACAGAGCTTCTCAAATGCAAGTAACTCCTCATCTGTATACTCCGGTTCGAACAAATATGGTCTACCGTCTAATTCAAAAGGTTCGTCGTCGATGTCTTCCACTTCAATATCAGACAAGCTCTCCATCGTGACTATTTCGGAAACAGCTTCGATCACCACTGACGAGTCCCCTCTCTGTACGAGCTACGATCATGCGCAGCCAAGCTAACGTTAGCTCTCAGTGCAGAGCCAGTGGACTCATGACAGGCTATTGTAAGGCTCATGGCTCCTGACAGGCTGTAACATGGACATGTACGTTATGAACAGAAAAACGAAAATGCTGGAATACGTTTCTGTCTGCAAAAGTTTCCGTCTGCCAGTGAGGGAGTCAGCGCACGCTCGACGGATCGACTAGTCTGGACTTCGGGAAGACGGGATGTAAACAAACCGGTAAGTAGCTGCTTGCACAAACACGCTGTTTTAACCACTTTTTTATTCATTCTGAGCCATACACACTACAGTGCTGTGTTGTAAGGTGTCTGCTGATGTTGCATAGCTTTTGGGGTGATATTTGGAGCATGTTAAGATGTTTAAAACACAGTGTAAAGTTGTTACCCCACGATGTTAGCTGTCAATGCTAACTCTCCGTTCAAGGAGCCCTGTAAGGTGTGGACCAAAAGTGTTCGCGTTTTCAGTACTGGCAAGTCAAGGGTAGCTTGAGCAATAAAGCTGATGTTGAAATTGACCGAAGTTCTCCTTTAAGAAGTAAAGGAGATAATTGTGGCTTCAAGACCTTATACCACTCTGTGGTAAATCCGTCAGAGCCTGGGATCGCCACAGAATCGCTGGTGAAACTTCTCCTGAATCATTAAGGTCAAGATAATCTTTGATGTCCTCTTTCAACCTCTCCAGTACTTTTAAGTCATTGAGTATATGCGAGTTCAACTTCCATAAAGTTTTCCTTCCTTTCCTTTCTAGAGCTAGTGTCATTGAGATGGGGGTATGCAGGGTTCGAATTACACAGTGGCTTTCGGGGGAGCCCTATTTTCCAGTGTGCACCGCTACTAAACATGTCACACGCACATACGAAATGCGCGGCAACGCGATCAATTGCAGGGTAACTGCGAAAAACATTCTACTGTTACTACTACAGACAGTTAATACTGTTAATAGCATTTCAGAGAGGCTAAATAACAACATTATAGATACTGCTTCAATACATCTTCAATACATTATTAACACATTTAATAATCAGAGCAAAAAAATAAATAAATAAATACAAAATCAGCAGGGACACAGTCACAGTTGTTCTGCTTCTCATACACACTCCTTCAAGAATCACATGTGGTAAAACAATAAAGCTGAACATTTGTCAAACATCGTATAGCAAACCTAAGAAACTTTAGAAATAAAGAGACTTCTTGTGCGTGTACTATCATTATTTCCAATGCTGATATCAAAAACGGATTACTGCAGCTTTAACAATTGTATTTGGAAAACACGAACAGGACACATGCAGAAGCACAATTTCTCACTCAGAACTGAGATCAGAACTGTCGTTTCCTTTCTCTCTGTGGATTGGTGCAATGGGTGGGTAAACTGAATTAGGGCTGAAAGTTCTGTTTACAACCACGCAAAGAAAGCACTGAAAGTGATGATAGGCGCGACTCAATTATCGCTTTCAGTGCGGGAAAATCTGATGCCTGCAGTGATCAGATCAACAAACAATCAAGACCAACACCACAGAACAAGCAGTATTTTAGAAAAAGGTCGCTATTTATGCAAAATCTTTGGACATTACAGATACCCTCATTAATTTGCTAACCCTAACCCTTTTTGTGTCTCCCGGTCGGTCAGAGCGCAGCCGAGCCCGGTCGTGGCGGCGGTGACTGCAGCAGCAGTCACACCGAGGACCAACAGCTGAGGAGCGGCGGAGGCTCCGATCCTCCCCGCCGGACTTTACCGGCTTTTATCTTCGCGTCATAACGCTTTTGGTGCGTGTTCGGCCTTTTAAAACAATAGGTTTTCCTTATGTACAGACAATCAATATCTATGTGACACAAAAATGAACAGGGTTTTAGAGCTCCCCCTAAATGTCTCAAAGTAGGCTTTCAGGGGAGCTCAGGTCCTTTTCAGGGGAGCTCAGCTCCCCTTAGCTCCCCCGTAATTCGAACCATGGGGGTATGATCTGATAGGTCAATTATTGCAAAATCACAGTTTTTAATCAGAAATGTATCAGAGCTGAAGACAAAAAAATAATCCAACCTGGAGTAAACTGAATGCGGGAAGGAGTAGATGTGTGTAGTCCTCTCCACACATCTACGATGCCCAACTCCCCCATTAGTGCCTTCAGTTTCCCAATCAGAGGCCGATTCTGTGTAGTTGCTCTTGAAGAGTCCAGTGCCGGGTTAAGCCTAATGTTAAAGTCCCCTCCGCATATTATGATTCCCTGTGAGTTAACCATTAGATCAAAAACCTGTCTATAAAATAACCAATCACTTCCCGGTGGGGCATAAACATTCTGATATGTGTTCATAAGCAAGTGCACCTGATATAAGAATTGCAACTCCTCTCTTGTGGCCTGACTTAAATGAAGAGGAGAAATAATTTCTAAAACCCATTTTTTGCAGTTTTGCATGTTCTGATTGACTCATGTGAGTCTCCTGGAGGAAGGCTATCTGTGCTTTTTCTTTTCTCAGTTTTGACAAATTTTTACTTCTCTTAATTGGATTCAGAACCCCATTCACCTTAAAGGAAATTATTTTCTAAAGTCCACTTTGCATGTTATCCTAAATAAAGTGAAATTTTCGCTCATCTCCACTACATAAAAAATAAGCGGTCCCTTCATATCAAAATAAAAGTAATACAAAACAAGAACAATGGTTATTTCTAACCAGGAACATCAAACAGTTTGTCCATACTTCCAAATGTGAGGCTCTTTCACTCTTCAGCCTCGACTCTGAGGGAAAACCTTTCTTCCCTAACTGGGTTAGAGGATAATTCACGCGTGGTTCACACTTCAAATTAGTCATTATCCTCTCTTTGATCGCGTCTGAATACTTGCAACTTTTCTTTGTATCCCGGAACTCCACCGGCCCGCGTCTTGCGCTGACCCCTCGCTGGCTGCCATGACCCCCGCTGGATCCTCTCGAGAAGAGACGCCGGCTGTGCAACAACTTTTACAGGCAATCCCCTGTCCGCCAGGTCCGACGTTGTCTCCATCACCGTGTTGTAGGTTTTTGTCCAGTCCTCATGGAAGACTCTCAGCCGCGCCGGGTACAAGGTCTGGAACTTTATGTCTCTCTCTTTCAAAGCCTCCGTGTCTCTGCATATTCCCTTCACGTTGCCAAGATGTACGGAGTGTAGTCATGGTCGAGGTTGATTTTGCAATTTCTCCAGGTGAACCCTTTCTTTTGCCATGCTAGCTTAAGCACTTCTTCTTACAGTCTGAAACTGAGGAATTTGACGAGGATGGACCTGGGTGCTAATGCTCAGTGAGCTCTTTCTATCTGTAAATCCGTCGTGTCCGGTATTTCAAGGTTTTCTTTAAGCAGCCTCTCCACGAAGGGGATCATTGCTCTGGGCCCATCCTCTGCTCCTTCGGGTACTCCATATATCCTCACGTTTTCTCTCTGTGCGCGGTCCTCTTGGTCTGCCAACTTAGACTGGAGCTGCTCTTGTAGCTTTAGCATTTCTGCTAATACCTCTTCCGCGTTTTCCAGTCTTTCTTGGTTTTCCACAATCCTTGCTTCGGCCTCGTCCAGCCTCGCATTAGCCTTGGTGTTTGCCCCTTTGATGTCTTCCAACTGTTTCTTATTGTCTTGTCTGAAGTCGCGTAACTCTGAGAATCAGGGTCAGGTTCGCCGGCTCTTCTCCACCTCCCATGTTGTCGCTGTCATGGCTAGCCGAGGGGGAGCTAACCTTAGCCTCATCGTGTTGCTGCCCCTTAATATTTTTGTCGGGATCCAGAGCGGGTTTTCTACCCTTTAACTTAGACGTCATCCTCGCCCCTCTACTTCTTATATTCAACGTGAACTGATACGAATTATATTTCGACTTCTGGGCAAATTTCTACTTCGTTTGTCGAGAGCGTTTTCACTACACTGCCATCTTGTTGGCGACCCGGAGACGTGTCTTTCCCAGATTTTTCACTCCAAATTTAACGCTAAATGGTGCGGCCATTCTCATCCATAGGGAAGTGCAATTTGTACCAACAAATACGATTCAAGATAAAGATGGTCGGTTTATTATTGTGCAAGGACATTTATTTAATGTACCAGTGCTACTGCCCTGCATTTATGCTCCAAACTGGGATAATGCCAAATTTTTCACTGACTTTTTCTCACTTCTTCCAGAATTGAACAGTCACCAGTTGATCCTCGGGGGAGATTTAAATTGTGTTCTAGAACCCACTATGGACCGTTCTAGAGCTGTACTGGGAACACTTATCAGCAGAGACTATTAACGCTTCAGCAGCTCTTTTAGACGTGTGTGTTGACGGTTTGATGGAGAGTTTTGCAGACACACTCACAATGCAGATGTCCATTCCTCCGCTGCTCGTACCGGTGCACATC
Source organism: Diplodus sargus (assembly GCA_903131615.1). Classification (NCBI taxonomy): domain Eukaryota; kingdom Metazoa; phylum Chordata; class Actinopteri; order Spariformes; family Sparidae; genus Diplodus; species Diplodus sargus. The sequence goes on from CAEMYA010000452.1 coordinate 10,106, forward strand.
ATGTTGTCGGTGACAATCCCGTAGAAGTCGTCACATACTTCGTTGGACACGATGGGGAGGTCCACCTGCTGCAGCCTCTGTGGGTGCGGAAGTTCAGCTGAGGAAGAAGAAGACATTCTAAATATTTAATGTACTTTATCTGATACATGTTTTTTCTCTGAGCCACAGAGTGCCATGAAAACACATCTGGTGGTGTGCCTGGAGTTCTGCAGGAGTTCTGTTATTTGCTTATTGTGACCTTCTGGTTGGATTATTAAAAATGTGTTATTTCTTGACAAACAGTTTTTCTGGCTTCCATTTAGAACCTGATGACTGATGTTGTGTTTTTGCGGTCCTGAATATATTGGGGACATAGTGTATGAATGAATTATATGTACAAGAAACAGATGTTGTATAATAATAACACGGGACACTGATGTGTTGCTACGAGACGTATCTCTGTTTACTGCACACCAGGTAGAGCATATTACACGCACTGCATTGTGGGAGCTAAGCACCGTAGGACTAGTAGTCCTACTACTACCACAGATGTCTTCCTGCATTATATTCCTTGCTATTTGATTCTGTATAAAGAGGATGTACACTCATAATAAGTTTAAGTTCTGTTGCAATCAAACTCCTTCCTACACCAAGCTTCCCTGTCTGCATTTTTCCTGAAGAATACTTTATCTACAACATTAATTTGGCGTCACAAACAGGATTGGACAGGATTTGATCAGAAGAGAAGACGTCTGCTGTCGTGGCTGGGCGACACTGTGAGGCGCCTGCATTAAAGAGGTGAGAGACATCTTGGCATTTTTGTTCATACGCAGTCTCACCAAGGTTTGTGCAGCCAGCAGTAACTTTTCTACTTTTACAACTAAACACAGAGAAGAAGACTGAGCTGCTCGTCATTCCTCCAGATAACAGCTTCCCCAGTGGCTCAGTGCAGAGGGTCTCTTTCTTTCTTCAGCTGTTACTCTCGTCTCAGAAATCTGTCTCTCTTTGTTGCTCTAGAAAAATCAAGCACTCCTTCCACCTCTGCTTTTTCTTTGTTGGTGCTCTTTAATCACTTTATATTCTTGTGCCACTGATTTATATCTTTGTGTCGTCTTGCGGAGAAGTTTGATAAGATTTGATCTGTACAATCATTCACTGCGAACAATACATTTAGAAATGAAAAATAAATTCTTACCGTTAGAACTGATACGTCCCCATCCGGTGGCCCAGCAGAACGACCCGTGCTCGAAGATGCTGCCATACGCCGCGAGACACACCGGCCTGATGTAGTCTGTGAATATAACAGTTGAAGAGAGCTGCACCAAGGCTATGTCGCTGTCTAATGTATTAACATTATAGGATGGATGGCTGATGATCTTGGACACGAAGCGGATTGCCTCGTCAGGGCTCGTGGAGTTCAATGCGTCACGTCCGAGGATAACCTTGAAACTGGATGTGGCCAGGCTGAGAAACAGAAGAGACGACATGTTTAAATGTTTCTACTCTGCTGTGACTGTTAATTATGTTCAATCAACATTCTATTATATGTTCATTGTTCTTTATGTTGTTAGTTTCCTTCAGAATAAGCCTTTAATTTAAAATGTTAGTTAGCAGCAGCCACAGTGGAACAGAAGGCTCACTGTGGGAAATGACGCTGTAATTAAAAATGAAGTCAGAATTTTCCACATCAACGTGTGTTTACAGGGAGGACTACTGCATGTCTGAAGATGATAGGCGCGTTCACGTTGACCTCCTGCTGACAGACTGCATCAGTGAGATCTGCAGGCGACGGCTGGGGCGGAGCTACAAACGCTGCTATGATCGCGATTACTTAAGGTCATGTGACATCAGATGCGGAGCAGAAACCATCCAGGTCATCGTGGACACATTTTAACCAGCATGCATCATGATTTAAGCAGCGCTGCGTGATCTTGAACTCGCCTGATGTCACAGAGTGGCTGAGTTGCACGGTGGGTAATGTAGGCACCAGGTTCAGAAAATGAAGACGAGTGTGTGGAAAAAGAAAAGTGATATCTGCTTGTAAACTGTTCAGAATGAGTCCAACACTGTTACAGAAGTGCAAACGTTTTGCAAAGTCTTTTCAGCAGTGATGTGTTATGTTGGGTACTTCGCTCATTAAGTGACAAGATTACTAATAAAAATAATAACAGTAAAACCTCTTTGTGACTTGTTGAACATGTGGTTCATATTGTCCAGACCAGGTGTAGCCAACTGTTCATGAACCTTCGAGTGTGTTGACTTTCGTTTAGTTTCCTTTTTTACAGCACATTGTGTTTGTTTGTTGGGTTGTGTCTGACTGATGTGTCATGGAGCGATACTGTGTTCTCTGGTGTAGCTTCAAACCACAAGACTTGATAATGATGTATTTGGATAAAGATATTACAACATCGGACATATAAACCTTAAATTGCTGTCATTTTAACAAGCAGTTACTGTAGATGGCTTATTAGTAAAACTGTAAAATGTTTTACATGATGTTTGAAGTTGAGACAGACAACCTAACATTTAATAGTTTTATTGATAAGATTCTTATATCAGTGGTGATGTCATGTCCTTATCAGTGGATAAAACGATAAAACCATTCTGTTTGGTGGTTATAGGCACCCAAAGGAAACTTTATCTCGTAACCTCTGTTGGTTAGATGACCAGATAACTGCTCACACACAACCACACTAGAAAACTGAGACTCTCACGCCATGTGCACCGTACTGCTCTGTGCAATCATAATAATAATCAAACTAAAGAAATTAAAGGAAAAATGATTTTTACAGTAGATGTAATTTAAATGTCTTCAGTGGTCTTTTTTAATGCTGCAACAAGATTTTCTGCAAACAGCTGTAATGCTATTTGACTGTTAGCATGAACACAAACATGATGAGTGTTTTTGTCTGTAGCTCACTGTTTTCAGACAGGTGAGGTGCTGAGTCATGTGACAGAATCAGAGCTCACCCCATCACACACTGAGCAGCAGTCAGGACCCACTGGTCGTTGATCAGGGAGCCTCCACACAGATGGTAGTCCAAATACTGCAGACTGACCTGCCAGGGCCAGGCCCCTGCAGCAGCATCTTGCCCCCCCATGATCCTGGGGTTGACGTTGAGCGGTGCCTGGCCACAAACTGGAGAGAGAGACAGTCAGAGTTCATGTCAGGGCTGCAGGTCGGTCAGGTTTCTTGTTTTGTAATCAGTGTCATCATCTTTTCTTAAAAGCTTGGAACAGAGCAGGCTAACTGTTTCCCCCTGCTTCCAGTCTTTATGCTAAGCTAAGCTAATCCCCTCCTGCCTTCAGCTCTTTATGTAACAGATTGATATTGATCTTCTCATCTCACTCTCATTAAGAAGGTAATAAATGTACGGAAAGCAGCTTTATCAAACAAAATGTGCGCGCTAATGTTAGCAAGTTAGCATCTGCTTGAAGCAGAGCGGGAGCTAACATAAAGTCAGTTTTAGAGGTATTCTGTCATCTGATCAACGTTATGAAGACTCGTCCTGAGTGTCTCTAACAGATTTTATGACCCTTTAACCAACTTCAGTGTAGAAATAAGAAGTACTTCACTCTCAGACTACTGTGACTAAAACCTGCTGCACATTATTCAAACCTGGACTGTTTTAAACCTTTAAACAGAGAAACTGAAGTAAGAGAACGTAACTCACCATCTGCCACAGCGTTGCTTCCTGTGAGAGAGACAAAGAATAAAACGTGGTATTATTTTTTAGTTTGTTTGGACAAGAAATTTAAAATCTCTTCATACGTGTCATTTCTCAGAAAATCAAACTAAGTCTTTCTAATTATGACTTTCTCATAATTATGACTTCAACTCATAATTATTCTGATTTAAACTAATAATTCAGACCTTTTTCTCATAATTCTGTCTCTAATTTTTACTTTTTTTCTTTTACTGTGGCTAAAACTTGCTGCACATTATTTAAACCTGGACTGTTTTAAACCTTTAAAGTAAGAGAAAGTAACTCATCACCTGTCTGTGTGTTGTTTCCTGTGGGAGAGAGAAAGAATAAAGAGGTATTCATTTTATTTTGGACAGCAAATTTAAAATCTCTTCATACGTGTCATTTCTCAGAAAATCTAACTAAGTCTTTCTAATTATGACTTCAACTCATAATTATTCTGATTTAAACTAATAATTCAGATCTTTTTCTCATAATTCTGTCTCTAATTTTACTTTTTTTCTTTTACTACTGTGGCTAAAACCTGCTGCACATTATTCAAACCTGGACTGTTTTAAACCTTTAAAGTAAGAGAAAGTAACTCACCACCTGTCTGTGTGTTGTTTCCTGTGAGAGAGACAAAGAATAAAGTGGTATTAATTTTATTTTGGACAGCAAGTTTAAAATCTCTTCATACGTGTCATTTCTCAGAAAATCAAACATTTGTTGTTAGATGTTAGATTGCTGAACTGTTGATCTGGAACATGCACACTGATTTCACAGTTTTAGTTCTACACTGTAAGCAACTGCTGTAAATTTACAGCCAATTTTCAACACTAAAATACTGTTTTCATGTTAAACAGTTTAGTACTGTAGTTAGCAATGCATTATGGGCTGCTTAACTTGGAGCAACAGACAGAGGCCCTAAACAGTATGCTGATGTTTTAAACTACAGGAAACTACAGTATTTTAAAAAAAACTTTGGGTAGGAGATTTTCCAGAAGAGGATGCACAATTTGATGACATGTGCTACACATCATCAAGTGTTCTTCATCAACATCCATCGGGTCTTGCATCTACAGATTAAACGGTAATTAAAATCGTATTCATAGTGCCAAGAATGTTTGATATCAAACTGATGCTCAGGAGCTTGTCTTGCTAGGGATTTGAACATGTCATTTATCAGTGAGGCTTAGATGTGAATAGCCAAAACAATATTACTTTTGGGGGGTTTTTGTTTAATTTTGGTAACATTAGCCTAACTTTTGCATCCGAGGAACAACACTTGTAAGAGAGGCCAATCGGCACATGGAAGCAGCAGGAAAATGGCATTAGACTACGGGAATAATTAGCCTACATCTTGCCCGGTGATTAAGGATTCATTTCAACCAAACCATAGGATTATTGGAACATCGGCTAACCGAGATGGTTTTGGTGAGTTTCATTTTGCTTGTGTCGACTTTTACTGAAGTGTGTTTTACAAAGAGTAAACAAGGACATTAAGCTAATTGTAGTTTGGTTAAAGAGAGACACTTGAATCCTCAAGGCTTAGGGTTGCATTTTTCTGTTTAAACGGAAAATTGGTGTGAAAATATTGCCTTGCTGGACACTTTGTGAATGCATTTTGTTAATTTATCTGTCGCTGTGCATCTCACACTGCCAACTGTTGAGTATGGGCTTTGTCAAACCCTTTTGCGTCATCTGTGGCTTTTCTTTCACAATCTTAACATTGCAACTAGGTTACGATTAATCATTTCTGCGTGAAGACTGATAGGTGTCACTAAAAAGCAGCCAGCAGCCGTAATCAAGACTAATGCATGTTTATTGATGAAAAGGAACTTATCATCGGGCAGTAACAAAATGTTCTCCTGTCAGATCTGTTGTTATAACTGTGCCACAATAGTGACATACGTAAGGCACATGAGAATTCATAAAAATACACCTAATTTAACTTTTAAGTGTGTTTTACCAGATTGCAGTCAGACTTTTCAAAACTTTTCAACGTTCAAATGACACACTTACAGACATAACAAACTTGTAGTTAGGCCTACTTTGTCTGGTGTTGAACTAACATGTCATGTTGATTTCTGCAGTGCAAGGTGTGAGACTTTGACGGCATTTTACTCTCATTTGAAAACACACATTAGAGAGGGGAAAACAGTCGCTTGTCCTTATAGACACTGTTGGAAGAGCTTTACAGTTTTATCAACATTCACATCACACATGAGTCGGAAACATAAAAATGGTGCTAAGGAAAATTTGGCTGAGTCTGTTGTGAATCCTGGTGTTTCCCATCAGAGTGAACAAGATCAGTCTGATATGCAGATTGATCCTCCCAGTGATACAGGTGATGAACAAGAGATTTACCCAGAAATTGCTGATGAATCACAGTTCTTTAAAAATCTAGCCCTTGTTTATTTGAAATTGCAAGCCAAGTCTTTGCTTCCATCCTCTGTCATCCAGACAATTATTGAAGATTTTCAGGAAATACACGATATAAGCCAGTCACATTTGCTTTTCAAACTAAAAGAGAAGTTGATTACACTTGGGATTTCTGAAGCTGATACAAACAATGTGATTGAAGTCATGAAAACTGAGGATCTCTTTAGGACCTGCAACACTCAGCCACTGAAAACTGATCAGAAAAGAAAAACAGTTTTCAAGAACAGCTTCAACTATGTTGAGCCAGTTCAGATCTGTCTAGGTCAGAATGAGGCAGGAAAAGAGTGTTTTGCCCAGTATGTTCCTATTAAACAGACAATTGATTCTCTATTCCATTGCCAATCAGTGCAGGAACAATATAAGCAAGTACACTCCAGTATTGGTTGTAAGGATATTCTTAAGGATGTATGGTATGGCAAAAACATGGCTGAAAATGTGCTCTTCCAGACGGAGAGCTCATCACTGAGCTTGATCCTGTATCAGGATGCATTTGAAGTGGTAAACCCACTGGGATCTGGAAAGAAAAAACACAAGATACTTGCAGTGTATCTAACTCTTGCAGATTTAATGCCACACAACAGATCAAGCTCTGATCAAATGCAACTTGTTCTTCTATGTAAAGAACATGATTTTAAGTATTTTGGTCAAGACTTGGTTATGGGCACCCTCGTCAATGACCTTAAAGATCTTGAGCTCAATGGCGTTACCCTG
>CAEMYA010000452.1:21110-56003 GCA_903131615.1 Diplodus sargus
TTCTATCTTTTGAAAGTAGCAGCATTCATGTTGACAATGACATTGCTCTTTGAAATAAAGGTATTTGATTTTGATTCTCTCTAAGTTTTTATTGCCTATTTTGCATAATATTCACAATAATGCATCCCTTAAGCAATTGTCTATAGCCCTGAGAATAATGAAGTTGTTTTATATTTTAGGAAACTGCTAAATTTAGTTATTGTATTACCTACTGTCACTGTCTACAGTAAACTGTGAGAAGTTAAAGTAACAACCTAAACAGAATATTATTGTAATTTCCAAATAATAACAGAAATATGCTGCATTTTTTTATACTGTATTAGACTGTGAAATCATTTAACTGTGTGAATACAGAAATATACTGTACTGTATTACAGACTACTACTGTAAAGTCATTTTACAGTATGGATACCGTAAAATAACAGTATATTGCTGGCGTCTTTGCTGCCAGCTCTTTACTGTAAATGATAGAAATACAAAAATATACCGTTTTTGTGGTTTACAGTCTACTACCGTAAAATCATTTTACGTATGAATACCGTAAAAATAACAGTATACTGCTGGCGTCTCTGCTGCCAGCTCTTTACTGTTATTTTACAGGAAAATTATTAACAGTGTAAATTATTATATTTATATATTGTGTGTGTTTATTGTGTTTGTATTATGGGATCCCAGAGAAACTTAAACTTTTGTTGGTACAGCTAAATGACAATTAAGCTTTGATTGATTGATTGATTGATGGATTGATGGATTGATTGATTGATTGATTGATAAACTGTGTTTATTATAATTTCTGTGTGGCATTAAGAGACACAATGTCTGACCTGTTGAATTCTGAGAAATGACGTTCATCATGACTGGAGGACATAAACACAGACAGAGTCAAGTGTCTTCATGTGTTTGGTAGAGAGTGTATCTCCTCTTGACCTCAGGCATCAGAATCAACCCGAGTCCTCTTTCAACAACTCATTTTTGAAAAATGGTTTTTAGTTAGTCTTCTATTGTTAATGTTCTTTTATCTGCCTTTTTCCCTCCTGGCTGCATCTAATCTCTCGTTACGCTGTGGATTTTCTTTTTTTATTGCCCACGCAAAATTCTCAAAATGCTTACTTTAAATCATAATTCTGCCTTTTTTCTAATAATTCAGAATTTTTTCTCATAATTCTGACTTTCATTTTCATTTTTTCCAACAATGTTGATTTCAATGGAAACAAAAGTAGTATAATTATCCATGTACTGAACACACCCTTCATATAAAACGACGTCTATTAGAAAAGACGATTATTTCCAGCTGAAAACACAATAGATGGACTATAGAGTCGTACTTGGTTGAACAGAAGGTTACATTCTTTTCATAATCAATACTAAATAAATCAGACTAAAACACTGTTTCTGTACTGACACAATATTAACAGCACTCACCTGTAACTGCTAAAGCCCCAACAACACAAACCAACAGTTTGACCTCCATGATGTGATTCCTCCAACCAGCTGCGTCTGGTGATCAATGGAGAAGCTGATCAGTCTGGAACAGGAAGGTGTGACTGTGTCGCACTGGAGAACTGTGATATTTATATGGGCTGAATTAAGTTGTAAAGCGCAGAGAGAGTCAGATGTGCTGCTGCCGTCCAGCAGCTTTAAATGTGCATTAAAAAAAAACATTTACTCAAGTTCTGTGTGGCATTAAGACACACAATGTCTGAGCTGTTGATCTCTGCCGAGTGTAAAACAGGACGACTGGAGTATATAAACACAGACAAAGAGAGTGTATCTCCTCTTGATCTTCCATGAGAATCAGGCATCAGAATCAACTCGTGTCGTCTTTTAACAAATAATCTTTTTTAAATGGCTTTTAGTCAGTCTTCTATTGTTTATGTTCTTTAATCTGCCTTTTTCCTCGTGGCTGCATTCAATCTCTTGTTATACTGTGGATTTTCTTTTTTTATTGCCCACGCAGCATTTTGTAAGAATGCTACATAAATAAAGTTTATCATCAAAGTGAAGAAGTACAGTTATTTTCAATTGAATTCAATTCAATGTGCTGAGGCTCTGCAGCGGACCCGGGTTCAGCTGGGTCCCTTTGCTGCGTGTCACTCTCCCTCTCTCTCACCTGTCATCTCTACAGCTGTACTATCAATAAAGGCCAAAAAAAATCGCTTATCTCAAGGTCGAGGGTGACTTTACTGGAAGTGTTACTGCCGTGTCCTGATAACTTGGAGTTTATTGCTTTTTATGATCAACACTCTGATGTTACAACACCAAGTGACATCATTAGTTTCTGTTTCTTGGGCATCATGATATCTGTGAGGTGTGCACAGCCCAAAAGATCCTAAAACACCCACCACATCCTTAATATATTCTTAGGATGATAAATAAGTGACCCTTGAACTTTCTATAGTCACTTTAATGTTACTCCAACATAAAGAAAGCTCAGAGTGAAAGATCGTTGAAGTGTCATCACGTCTGTTCTTCAAAGGTGCCGCTGACAGACGTTAGTGACTGGTTGAGCGTCATTTCCATCATAAACTGGACTGAATTCATTTGCATTATTTTTTACAACACTTACATTTTCTTCAGCCCAGTCACAACATCCTCAAGGTTGGTTCTGGCCTCATGGGTGTGGCTGCCCGGGCAGCCATAGTGCCGGGTACTTGCATGACACCATTGCGATGCCACACCTCTGGGGTCACAACGATTTCTGCACTTTTTTATCTGGTTTTGGCTCCAGTATTACCCCAGTCATCGAGCCCAGTGGTCCAGAAGTACAAACTTGTGCTCCTGGCTCCTTCCTCTCGAGGGATAAATCCTCCAGCAGGGCGTCCTGGTTTTTAACAACCTTTTCGATCAGGTCCCTCCAGGTGGTGATCTCCCATGGTCCTTCCATCCGTTCTCTTGAGCCAAGTCTCTCATGTCATTAGGCATCTTTTCCAATCCTGAAGTGTATCCTGGCCCTGCCGGGTCCCAATATGCCCTCATCACCAGTGGGACCTGGGTTGTAGCCAGTGGAGGCGAGGCCACCTGTCCGAGACTGTACGGCCAAGCTGCTCGAACTGCCTCCTCCAAACGGGACCGGTGTCGGTGTCCTACCTTCGATCCACCACCACCTTCCCTGGGTTCACTGACTCCCAGGAGTGGGTACAGTGGTAGAGCTGAGGGACTTCTTGGTGCCTTTATTTCATCCTGGTGAGTTGCGCCCCCCATAACAGAAGCCTTGCTTAAAATCGCACCGTCCAGTGGCGGGTTGAATGACTCCAGAGGATTCTCACCTGCCATCCTCTTGCTTGGCCGACCTGTAGCAGCCTCCCACTCCTGAGCTGGAGGGAATAACCACTGCTGTACTGGACGTATTCACCATCCCACTGGCAGGCAGACGGTTCTTGCTTTGTCCCCCTGAGATCCCATTGAGTGAGAGTGATCAGTCATAGCAGACTTGTTACTCGACATATTTCACAGATGTAGGCATCCATGACTGTTACAGGCTTGTAGTCCATAACTTTGAACGCTCTTCTGGCCCTGTTGAGCTGCTTCTCTCCACTCCAATAACTCCTTCCTTCACCCACCAATGTCTGCATACTCCATTCTTTGGAATTGACATTCTTGTCGAGCCAGTTCTTTACCAGCCCGATGGTTCATTCCACTATCCCATTAGCTCAGGGGTGTAGGGTGGCTCGTAGATTCTCATTACTCCCTCACGTTGACACTTTCACCATTTACCATACAAGTGACATTGCTTCCATCAGCCTTTCATGCAGACTGATCCCCAGGGTACGGTGCTCTTTATAGTATTTCTGATTCTGATTCTGATTCTGATGGTTGAGCCATCCACCCATTGTCCTCGGCGCCATGTGTTGTACTTCCCACATACTTTGAGAACACGGAGAACTTGGCTTCCCAGAACCCAGAGTTGCTGCTTTTCCAACTCCCTCCGTGTGGGAAGGGTGCCCGTAATGGCCTAACGATGCATGCACGGCCTGCACCACTCCCTTGGTGGCATGGACACTTTTGGGACCACCCTTCCTTTTGGTGATTCGTCCCACTCCTCAAACTCAACAAAGACACATTTTCTCTGCTGTACAAAGCAGTCCACTCCATCGTTTCCTCGCCAGTGAGCTCCTTCCTTCATGTGGGCTTTCTGGTGCACCACGTTTACGTCCATGTTCAGCCGCACTCAGCTATCTTTTTCTTTGGAAGTGCAGGATTTCCGACAACTGCCACCACCTGGTCACCCAGGAGTTGTTCTGAGATCTCATCCCGTGCACATGCTCGGTCCACCTCTCCCTCAAGGGCGTCTTGTTCCTTGCTCAGGTTACACCTCTTGAGATGGTGGATGACTGCTGATTCCCAGGTGCTGACCCCATCTCCTCCCAGGATTACGCTGCAGGGGAGCCTGTGGGTTGCTCCTGTTGCTCCGGCTTACTCGTCCTCCTCCTCAACCAAGTCCAAGGTCTCCGGGTCCGATCCTCTATGTGGCTGATGTCCGTCAGCCACATAGAGGGAGTGGTGCAGGCCGTGCATGCATCGTTAGGCCATTACGGGCACCCTACCCACACGGAAGGAGTTGGAAAAGCAGCAACTCTGGATTCTGGGAAGCCAAGTTTTCCGTGTTCTCAAAGTATGTGGGAAGTACAACGCATGGCGCCGAGGACAATGGGTGGATGGCTCAACCATCAGAATCAGAATCAGAAATACTATAAAGAGCACCGTACCCTGGGGATCAGTCTGCATGAAAGGCTAATGGAAGCAGTGTCACTTGTATGGTAAATTGTGATAGTGTCAACATGAGGGAGTAATGACAATCTACTAGCCACCCTACACCCCTGAGCTAGTGGGATAGTGGAATGAACCATCAGGCTGGTAAAGAACTGGCTCGACAAGACTGCCAATTCCAAAGAATGGAGTATGCAGACATTGGTGGGTGAAGGAAGGAGTTACTGGAGTGGAGAGAAGCAGCTCAACAGGGCCAGAAGAGCGTTCAAAGTTATGGACTACAAGCCTGTAACAGTCATGGATGCCTACATCTGTGAAATATGTCGAGTAACAAGTCTGCTGTGACTGATCACTCTCACTCAATGGGATCTCAGGGGGACAAAGCAAGAACCGTCTGCCTGCCAGTGGGATGGTGAATACGTCCAGTACAGCAGTGGTTGTTGTTCCCTCCAGCTAAGGAGTGGAAGGCGGCTACAGGTCGGCCAAGCAAGAGGATGGCAGGTGAGAATCCTCTGGAGTCATTCAACCCACCACTGGACGGTGCGATTTTAAGCAAGGCTTCTGTTACGGGGGGCGCAACTCACCAGGATGAAATAAAGGCACCAAGAAGTCCCTCAGCTCTACCACTGTACCCACTCCTGGGAGTCAGTGAACCCAGGGAAGGTGGTGGTGGATCGGAGCAGGACACCGACGCTGGTCCCGTTTGGAGGAGGCAGTTCGAGCAGCTTGGCCGTACAATCCCGGACAGGTGGCCTCGCCTCCACTGGCTACAACCCAGGTCCCACTGGTGATGAGGGCATATTGGGACCCGGCAGGGCCAGGATACACTCCAGGATTGGAAAAGATGCCTAACAACATGAGAGACTTGGCTCAAGAGAACGGATGGGATGGAACATGGGAGATCACCGCCTGGAGGGACCTGATCGAAGAGGTTGTTAAAAACCAGGACGCCCTGCTGGAGGATTTATCCCTCGAGAGGAAGGAGCCAGGGGCACAAGTTTGTACTTCTGGACCACTGGCCTCGATGCCTGGGGTAATACAGGAGCCAAAACCAGATAAAAAGGTGCAGAAATCATTGTGACCCCAGAGGTGTGGCATCGCAATGGTGTCATGCAAGTACCCGGCACTATGGCTGCCCGGGCAAGAACAAACCTTGAGGATGTTGTGACTGGGCTGAAGAAAATGAAGTGTTGTAAAAAATAATGCAAATGAATTCAGTCCAGTTTATGATCAAACTGACGCTCAACCAGTCACTAACGTCTGTCAGCGGCACCTTTGAAGAACAGACGTGATGACACTTCAACGATCTTTCACTCTGAGCATTCTTTATCAACAAACTGGAGGAAGAATTATCATAAATTATTTTTAAAAATGACTCTATGTTTGTTCCCTGTATCACCAAATACGTATGTAAAAGACCATAATTGTAAACTTAAACCTCTGAGATTATTGCTATGTGATTGAGTCTGTCCATATTTTGTGACTTTCAATTTGTCTTAATTGTAAATAAAAAAAAAGAGAGAGAACAGAAAATACTTAAAATGAGAGTCCATAGTTGTTTCATATATCAAAATAAATATTAAAATGTTTTCCAATTCTCCCTGAAGTTTGTTCGGCCTTCCAAACAGTTATTCTTTGTAATAAACAGAAACATGTCAAAATTAATAAATAAATAATAACCCTCTGTAATCCAAGCATTTGTAGCTTGTACATATTTTTTTTTTTAAAAAGACATAAATTATGAACCTCTTGGCTTGTGAATGTGCTGAATGTTGCCTGCAGTTCACAGAAACACCACTAGATGTCACCATTTCACTACAGATTTGGCAGATTACCTCACTGTCCTCTCTCCATTTCTATTTTTTATATGTTATTCAAGAAAACATGACACCTTATTTGTTAGTGTAGATGTGTGTCCTACGATGACATCACTGAATGTATTGAATAACCATCAGCAGACAGGTGAAGTGTTAGTGAGTGAACATGAAACTGGTCTCAGGTCAGATTATATTTTACAGGTGACATGTTATTTTCTTCAGTTGTATCTCACACTGACAAATTAAGCTGAGAATAGTTAATCGAGAGAATAAAAATAGGTTACTATTCTGATTTATTGAATGACAGTAAGCAGCTGATTGCTGATGTTCGTCCTTTTCTCGTTTTCAGTTCAACATTTTCATCATCAACACTGAACATCTTCAGAATACAGAGTTTCTATTCACTGCTGCGCGGAAGATTTATGGAGTCCCTGTAAGAATAATCATTAAATCAAGCCTTCGAGCCTTTGTACCAGATTATTAATATTATCTAGGTCGATTTATTTTTACCCTTTTATTTGTGAAGCGGAAACCTCACCGGAAATAGAGCGCATCAGTTTCCGGTCACCGCTTCAGTCCCGCCCCACCAGTCTGTGCCATCTTGTATTTAGCAAGAACAAAAACGGTGTAAGAAGCAAGTCCAGCCTCGGGATGGGGCGCAGGCTGTAGGACGGGTTCTAGGAGTTTATTTTCATACGGTCCGGTGTGACGGGACAACATGCTCGGGAGTGATGCGCCGCGGAGACACATCAGCCACACCCCGTAGAATAGCTAATGTTACCGTTAGCTCGCAAGCTATCAAAGCTAAGCTAGCCAATTAGCTAAGGCTAGTAACCCAGTAACGCAGGAGAGACAACTGGCGAGCTTAAAGTTTCTGCTCGAGCCAGCTTTATTAGCAGCGTGTTTTCTGAGAGCCTAATCTGTTTCACTGCTGCCCTGAAACCAGGAGGGTCTTCGGTGGAAATGGGCCAAACGTCGTGCTGATTATCTGCTGAGAGGAGACTCGGGCTATGAGGATAGAGGCTCGCTAGCTTGGCTGCTAACAGTTGTTTTTCGTTCCAGAGCGGAACCACAATAAGCCGCGGTAAGTGATGCTACATTTAGCTAGCCGCGGTGCTAGCTCATCTAGTTAGCCGTTCCAGGGGGTTTCAAACTTGGGTCCGGGGACGCCCTGTGGTCTTTGATTTGTTTTCAGATGCCCTCAGTGAAATGAAAAATTGTGTTAAATCGCTGCGGCTAACTATTAGCTTAGCAGACTCTGATGGGTCGTTTTATCGGCTTTTACTCAGTTAGCAGAATTTATAGCTATTTTTCTTTATGCCGAACAACCGAGATAGAGAATTCAGTGATAAGTGGAGAACAAAAAGCGACTTCATCGAAGAAGACAGACATTATCTAACAGCGTCCTGTAGATTATGTGCCTTTTCTATCTGGGGGTCTGTAGATCAGCCCTGCTAATAAAAGACAAAGTAACATTAGCTCCTGCTGTCATGAAGCGTTAGCTTCGCCTTCATAAACATTTATCAGCATTTAGCACGTGAAGAAAATGGCTAATTTAGAAATAAACTGTGTATAGTTTTATCTGATGCAGCTGTTTATATCCAGGTGGAGTGAATCCTCGATTTTAATGAGCTACTTTGACCACAACAAAGGAAAATCCATCCTGTGATCAGTTGAGCTGCTGACAGGATGTTGCAGGATGTTGCAGGCCGGTCCAAAACATTTATCACCAGCTGGATAACACTCATGTCTTTTGATGAGGAATTCATCGGGGGTGGTTAACAGTTTATTTATGGTGCTGCAATGCTCAAACAAGGCTGACTTTATAGATCTGAGGTTTCATTTTTAGGGCAGAGGTTGATGCAATGCTTATGTAAACCTCAAATCAAAGCCTCACATGTTGAGCATCCCGTTTTCATCCTAAGTAACTGTGGAGAGATTCAGTTTGATATGGAGACGATGTCTGCCTGCAGGAGATTTGGTATTTAATCACAGAAAAGCATTCAGTTTCCCTGTGTATGCTCCCACAGACAGGAGATAAGCCTCAGTACCACAGTTGGAGTCAGAATGTACTTATTGTCATCGTGGTGCAGTTTGTGGATATTTCAGTTTGAATGTCAAGGTCCGAACTTTTCCCCAACGCTTGGACCACACCCGGTGCACACTGATGCCTCCCAGCCTGCGATCAAACGTCTTTACTTTAAAATCACATCAGTTTAGTTTATAAGTGGTGCTGTTACTGGTGCTAATAAATGCTTATATACCCACTTTGTGTGACTGTTTCACACGTTCACAACAAAGAGCTTCTGTTATGCAAAACTGTTTTTAAGTGCGGGCTCAGTTCAGCCATATGATCTCGGCCATTCGGCTCCACTGACACACCAAATGTCACGTCACGTCTGAGGCTTCGTTTCCCTTTTCCCTCCGCAGTTCTTCAGCGTCTGATGGTGCCTTCAAATGCAACTTCATTCAACTTGTGTGAGTTTGTTTTTTCCACATAGGAAGTTGAGGAAACTTGCGTCCCCAGAGTTGTGTGTCTGAACTTGTGAGAACAACCTTGTTCACTGGAAAATAGCTAAAATGAAACCGCAAGATGGCTTCTTGTTTAAAAATGGGGAATGATTTGGTGTTTTCGGCTTTTCAACGTGAAGCCGAGGAATCAGAAAATGGTTGACATCAATAGTGACGAGCCTCTGTGTACTTCTTTCTTTTTAAACACCAGTCTGCTCCTGTGTCATCGTCCACGAGCTCGGGTTTTCAGAGAATTTCCATTTAGTCATGAATACCACAACACTGGGTCATTAAAGGACTAGTTCACCACAGATGTAAATCAGTCATTATGTCCTCACCGCCATGCTAACGCTAACCCCGACAACAGGGCTGCAGCATTCTCCTACACAACTGAAGAAGCCGGGGACTTGTTTTAAAACGTAAAAGAAACAACCAATTAAACCATAAAATGCCTCCATACTGCTCATTTGCTGTAAACCTCAGTCTCCAGATGCCCCGAGATCTCAAACTGACTTGAAAAGACACTATTCACACCCTCGATGTGCGGTGGAGCTCCTTCACCCACCTCAGACGGGCTGAACGCTAACTATTGTAGCTTAGCAGCTACACTGAAGATGGTTTGTGATGTCGGGGCTCCAGCAGACGATTTTTATGTTTCTGGTTGTTTCTCTGTTTTAAATCACGTCTCCAGCTGCTTCAGTTGTTTAGCAGAATGCTGAAACTCTGTTTTAGTGTGAAGCTCCAGAACTGTTCTGTGGACTACGACACTTCACCTGACCTGATTACATAATGACTGTTTAATTTACATTTCTGGATGAACTGATCCTTTAATATCACGACCCTGTTTGAAGGCTACTCGTACTTGTTTATTGTGAAAATGAACAGTGCAGATGATAGAACACTGGAGAATAATGTCCTGGAGAAGATTCCTGACGGATCAGAACCAGTAACATCACAGTTACACAGTTTAGGCTTCAGGCAATCAGGACGCCCCATTTCTTTCATTCTAATTAAAGAAAACTTGTTGTTAGAAAATGCCGTTCTCTCTTTCTCTCTCATTTTTCGGCTTGCTTGTTTCCTCCTGACTGTCGACGGCTGCTGCAGGCGTCTGAGTCCTCGTACTGGACTGAACACCATCAGGACGCTGAGTGCCACATTATATATGATTGGAAATTGGTTCACTGCGTTCTGAGGAGATGTTGGGTTGGGGGTGGGAGGGTGATAATCTGTCTCCTCGTCTAGCGCAGATTTACTAGCACGTTTACACAGCAGTGTATAAAGGGAACGAGCCCGGCAGTACTGCATTAAACAGGGGCCCCGAGGCCGTGTGTTCATGCATTCAGACTCTCAGAGGCCCGGTTCTGTTGCCGGCTCTCCTCAGGGCTCCAGCTGACACTCGAGGATGAGCAGCTACATTAACCCCATTATGAAATGATGTTGCTCTCGTCGATAACCTGGGCTCCGTGTGCAGGCCGAGGATGCATTCAGACGGCTGATTCAGTGCAATGACTTGATCTGCAGCTCAGCGTTTCTCTTCCTCATGTGTTGATTCAAACGGACCTTTGATTCGAGTCAGTGAAGAACTTTCAGCTCCGATCTTCAGATACACGAGTGTATCGAGTGTATAGATGCATCTCTTTCTTCATATCTTATTTTCTTGTTGGGCCTCTGGTGTTTCATTATTGATTTTGTATTTAAAGGAGACATCCTCGCTCACATGACTCGAACAAGAAACGAGGAAATGAAAAGAGAAATGTAACAACTGATCAGCTGATAGTGACGCTGCTACAGATTGATAGTTGATTATAACAAAGGATTATTTTCATTGTTGATTTGTATGTTTGTTGTTTCCTCCATTGTTGGATTCATTGTTTGACAGTAAACTGAAAATATTTAGCTGATCGACATTTGTCACAATTTTCTGACATTTTAAAGACCAGAGACAGAAACAAGCTGACGGCAGCGTTTTGTTCCCTGCGTCACCAAATCAGCATGAAACAGACCATAAATATCAACTTAATCATCTGAGATTATTCCTGTTGTAGTATTATTTGGTCTGTTTTTATTTTAATGTGATTGAGTCTGTCCTTATTTTGTTTGAGTGATATGAAGGCAAACATTCATTGATCACTCTGGTCAATAGATGTTCATTGATTGATGCACTCAATAACAAATTCCCCCGTCGTTCCAGATTGATTATTTCCCAGTAAAGCTATTGAGGTTGTTTTGGGGAAATCCCTGTAATTCTTCCTACATTCAGCAGAAAAACAAAGAGCAGTGTCAGTTTTTCTGATGTCACGCAGCTCTAATAAGTGCATATATTTAAACTTCTGGAGTAATTTATCTGCTCAGGTTTTTTATTTTAATAAGCATTTTCTGGCACAAAGTGTGACTGTTAATGTCCCGTCAGACTGTCAGCTGACTGTAGCAACGTGTTCTTATTCTGGAAACCTTCGCAGCATTTACGTCCTTCAGTTAATAATTGAGATCATGTTGTAAAAACCAGCTGCCATTTTGTCTGCACACATCAGTTCTCAGTCTCCTCTCTGTTCGACTCGCTCGCTTCAGTGTTTCAGGACTTTCACAGTTGTTGTTTTTCTGTTGAACGTCTTCATTTCACAGCCTGTCGGCCGGTTACTGTCCCAGATAGATCAACTGTGGAAGATGGAGGCTGTTTTAAATCAGAGCCGTGATAACTCTGCACATTTACGCCAAAAGCATCCAGTCATGACATTCCTGAAATATTGCACACTATCTGAGACGTGCTCCATAGATCGTGAACATCAGGCCCGCTGATAAAGTCTCTGATTTCTGGTGCACATGAGGGAGTTTTGCAAATGGGTCACTTTACAAGAGTACAAGAATGCATTTTCCAGCATGTTTAACACATTAATTAGACGGTTTTCTGCCCAACTGAAGTGGAAAACAGACGCTTCACATCCTTCAGAAACAGGACGGGCACAGAGCGCTCCGTGATCCAAATATAAACCGGAGGGAAGTTCCTCCAGCAACGTTCAAAACACAGGAACCTGCAATCACACCCGACTGATGAACGTCTCCGAATACATCAAATATAAACGGTTCAGAATTCTTTTAAAGGAATGTTTAAGTCGGTGTTTCCTCAGTGGCTGCATGTATTCAGTCAGAGGGTTTAAGCTTCCTCCCTCGAGGATTAATCAATAAATAGAAACTTTAATTTAGGATGAATATTATGAGAATATCTGTAATATAAGATGGAAAAGCAGATAATCAGCTGTGACTCCAAAGCTTAACAATGAATCTTTTAGAAGAGGTTCGCTGCAAAAGTCCTTTAATTAGATTTGATGTTCTTCACATTGATTTTACATGAATTCTGCTCAGTCAGTGAGGAAAATACAGTTCAGATTTGGAGTTGATTGATTAAAATGATTGATTTGAATTGTATAACTGGAACTCTGTTACAGTGACCACGATTTATTCTTTTAGACGGAAGCATTTCTTCAGTCGTACCTCTGAGGTCTGAAGGGTGTTACTTTGTTTTGACCTTTGACCTCTCCACACCTGTCCTCCTCTCCTCACCTGTCCTCCTCTTCTCCTCGTCCTCCAGGCCCTGGCCATGCCCTCGAGTGCACGGGCGGGCAATCTCAAGGACCCGGAGGTGGCTGATCTGTTCTGCAAAGATGATCCGGAGAAGCTCTTCGCTGACCTCCGTGAGATCGGCCATGGCAGCTTTGGAGCTGTTTACTTTGTGAGTACAACATCAAGCCGATCGATCGGATGTTTGATTGATCACGTGTGTCTTTACTGTCAGCACAGCGTCTCCACAGTGTGATAAATCTGTGAACGAGATGGAACCTGATTATTGGACCGAATTACTCTTCAGTTGTTCTCATGTTTGGGACGAGTTCTGACAGAAAAGGAGGACAAAGGTGCGTTTATGTTTTGAACAGCTGCACCTGAAGGTGGAGGATCTCCTTTATATCTGCGATAACTGAGCTCATTTTCAGACGCGCTCTCCTGGAGGATATTCATGGTTCTGTACTCTGCACTGTCTCACCTCCACACAGCTGCCAATCACAGTGTGAAGTGGGTGTGAACCAGGAAACCACCGCTGGTGATGATCTTGGTTTTATTTTTGGGGTTTTAGTTGTTTTTTATTTCCTCGACATAGAAATCTTCATTATAAAAACATGTTTTAAAGCTGTTGATTTCATATGAAGCAGCAACAACTCGATCATACACATCAATGAACCAATCTGAGTATAACGTCCTTAAAGTTATCTGTCTTACACATGAACTTAATCTTTATTTATTAACGGCTTTAAATGCCCTTTAAGCTCACAACATTCCTACTGACTCAGTGATGAGAGTTTTCCAGATTTTCTCATATTCTCACACACTGTGGCAGCCAGTAAATCATCAATATGAGAAGTTGATGTGACGACTCAGAGGTCTTAATCAATTGCTACAAACATTTATTTAAAAGATAAGTACACCCTGAAAATGATAGTTCAGTCATTATCTCCTCTCGTGCTGATGGAAAGTCGGAGGGATGTTTTTTGTGAGTGTGTCAATAATGACGATCGTCTGTTCTTTTCTTTTCAAACACCAGTTCAGTGTCGTCATCATGAAGCAGAGTTTTCAGAGAGTTTCCACTCAGTCATGAATACCACAGCACTGAGTGATTAAAGGAACAGTTCACCCACAAATGTAAATTCAGTCCATCCAGGTTTCCACACAACCAAAGATCCCAAACTGATCTGAAAACAGTTTATTTCCACCATTTTTTCTTAAGCTTAAATCTTCACTGTAGCTGCTAAACTAAAAGTATTTGTGAGTTCACGAGCTCGACTGCACGTCCAGGGTGTAAATAACGTGTTTTCAGGTCAGTTTTGGATCTCGGGGCTTCGGAGGACGAGCTGTATGGAGACATTTTGTGCTTTTTTTTCGTTGCTTATTATCAGGATGTAGCTGGAGAGCTTTGCAAAACGTTCAGGTTGTTACTCATAATTACACGGACTGTTCCTTTAATGTGTTTCAGGATCATTGCAGAATTGAGGAGTTGATGTTGAGTTGCTGAATCTGTGCAGGTCTCATCTGGGCTTGTTGTCATTCTTGTGGCTGTTTTTACGCAGCTGTTAATCAGAGACGTTTCTAGAAAGATCAGCAAGAAGTTCAGGTTGATGATCAGAATCGTGCTGTTATTGGTCGACCGTTCTCCAGTAAACCAGCATCAGTGATCACTTATCAGATGTGTGATGGTGGTATTGGATCCAGAGAAAGTCAGAATAAGATTATCTTCTCCTTGTTTGTTGGTAGTTTTCTGTTTTCTGTGTAAATCTTAAGCAACACGATCCTCTGTGTGCTGTGAGATTGTGTTGCAGTAAATCAGATTGTTCAGATCTTTATCAGATTTTTCCTGAATTTCCCGGAGAATCGCTCGCTGAGCTCCGGAGGGCAGAGCGGAGTCGGTCTGTGTGGGTTTTCTAACAGACAGAAACTGTCTCATCTGCATCTTGTCATTAATAAAGAAGCTGTGAATCTGAAAATGTCCCCGTCTAATTATGAAAACAGTGGGAACACTGTGTGTGTGTGTGTGTGTGTGTGTGTGTGTGTGTGTGTGTGTGTGTGTGTGTGTGTGTGTGTGTGTGTGTGTGTGTGTGTTGTACCTTCATTCTTGAGGCTGCGTGGTAGACTCACACCTCCACAGTGTTCTCACCGCCACACCGAACGTCTGAGTTTCAGAGGATCCTTAAAAGGCCATTAGAGATGTGCTACAAAAATAGACGATGTGCATCAATTTGCATCAGTTTAACAGGAGCGCCGCAGCTTCATGCTGAACTTCCTGCGAGCTCTGCTGTGTGTTCACTCCGTGTCCTCAGATGACCGTCACCACGTCAGTCGGGGCTTCAGAGCCTTATTTAATGTTGACGTGTTTTAAATAAGCTCTCGTGGCTCCGCTGGCCGGCTCTGCCTGAATACTGTATCTGAATGTTGTTCAGCAGTTGTTCTCAGTACAAACAGTAATGGATGATGCAGCAGTGAGTTGTTTACAGTCTGACTTCTTCTTGTTGTCGTCACAGTGAAACGTGCCGTCGTCTGCTGTCTGGCAGCAGCTTCCTCACTTGGGATTTGAGGATTAAGCCCTCTGGAGGATTAAAGCTCTGGCAATAGATTTGAGGAAATATGAACATTTTATTAAAAAAAATGAATAATGAAGTTCAGTTTACGAGCAGATCGTCTGGACGTCTTTGTCCTCGGCTCACCGAACGCGTCCGTTTGATGTTTTGGCGCCACCGAGTGGTGGAGAAATAATTCAGGATTTTATCAAAAGTAGTTTATTCACAGAAGCAGCGATGCAAAATTAACGGAGAGAAGATTTTGTTGCTTCCGTCGGCACAAATGGCTGAATGTAAAGACAGTGTGACTAAATGAACAGACAGCAGAGCAGCAGATGAATAATTAAAGCCTCATTTCCATGTTTTTATCAAGTCCTGAAGTTAAAATAAAAGAGTTGATTCTTGTGCTGTGACGGATGAACACTGATGATGATGATGATGATGATGATGAAGCTTGTGTTGGTGCTCTCGGTCATTTAAATGTATTTAAGTAACCGGGTTACAGTCGGCTTTCGCCTCTAAGCTGATTTCTTGAACCTAATGTGAACATTAAACCTCGTTTCTGTAATCGGGGATTAGAGGAACCTAAATGTTCCCTGGAGAGGACGATTCATGTGTCGATGGCTCTAATCTGTGTTTTAAATGTCGAGCTCAGCTGATACTTGATATTTGGGACTAATGCTGATGTTTGTCAAACAGGCTGGAGATTCTACAGTTAACATCAAGTTAAAATCATCAGTGCACTGTAAATGTAAACTTCACCGGGAGTTTAATAATGATTAATTAGCCTGAGCGTCTGGTCCTGGATTATGAATTTTCATATGTGCACATTCTGGATATTGATATCAAAAAGTCTGACAGCTGACATGCTGCCTGACACACAGATAATCAGTAACCAGGTGAACGCTGAGCGGTGACGCTCTTTCATCCCCAGACTGATGAAATGACCAGTTCTGTCTGAGTAACTTGGTTTCTTGAGTGTTTAACATTCTGATAATTGTGTGTTTTTGTCGTCATCAGGCCCGAGATGTGCGCAACAATGAGGTGGTGGCCATTAAGAAAATGTCGTACAGCGGCAAGCAGACAAACGAGGTAACAAACCACAAAGACACAACGCATTTCCTTTTTAGATTTTAAACTCTTACTTTTCCCTTTTTGTTCTAAAAGTATTTACTCTGAACTTTGAGTCCAAGAAACTAAACTTTCAGATTTTTCTTTGTGTGATTTCGTCCTCCGCCGTCTCAACACACATTATTTCTTTCTTACTGTTGTTGATGAAGAAAGATGTTTTAAAATACGTCATGTCAGGAGTCTGGTAGTTCACTGAACATCTCTCTAGAAACGACAATGTGCTGAGACTGACTGAGTGTTGTGTTGTGCAGAAATGGCAGGACATCATCAAAGAGGTGAAGTTCCTGCAGAAGCTTCGCCACCCGAACACTATCGAGTATCGAGGATGTTACCTGAAGGAGCACACGGCCTGGGTACGTATCCGTCCGCTCAGATGAAACCAATCTGATGTGTAAACGTGATGTAAAGAGCAACTCGTGCGTCTGTTGATGGTCCTGTTGTTGTTGTTGTTGTTGTTGTGTCCCTCAGCTGGTGATGGAGTACTGCCTCGGCTCGGCCTCAGACCTCCTCGAAGGTTCGTTTAACACCGTTCACTTAGTAAGACGTGATTATTTCATCGGTCTCTTGTTGTGTCTGACTTTTCTTCTTCTTCTATTTTCCTTTCCAGTTCACAAAAAGCCGCTCCAGGAAATAGAAATAGCTGCTATTACCCATGGTGCACTGCAGGGATTAGCATATCTTCACTCACACAATATGATTCACAGGTAAAATCTTCTGTTCCGTACACGCTAAACATCTTTGTCAATGTTCCATTCCAGAAAAGTTTCATTACAAGATTTATAAATTATATTCTCTCAGATAAAAATGTGTGTATGATTAATAAACAACACGTAACAACAAAAATAAGACCAGGTGGAAGAACTGAAGGTGTTCAGACAGGTTAAGTGTGTTTACACGTTGAACGCGATACAAGTCGAGACAAGAAGTGCAAGAATGTGTTCCATGTTGTTAAAAACAGGTTTCGGCTTCCTGAAGGTCCAAATACGACTTGTTTATAACTGACTGCTGGATGTGAGTTGTTATCGCTGATCAGATTTAAGAGATATCTTGTGTGTTAGCGCAGCTGCTGTGAGACAAAGGCAGCGCGTTACACAACTCAACTGTTTGGACACTGAATAAGATGAGCAGATAAGAATGTGTGTGAACATGCATAAAGTGCGTCTTCCTGCCGTTACGCATCCAAACTGCCAGAAATATAACAGAAGTTTTCAGTCAACTTTATCAAGAAAATGTATTAATTTTTTAAGCTCCGCTGATTAAAACAAATGTAAAAACAGACGCACACGTTGTCCGGAGAACATGGTTTGAGTTTCTGGTTCGCAGGATTGTTTGTTCATCTTTTCAAACGCTTGTTTCATCGATGTGTTTAAGAACAAGTCGTATCTGTCACAGACCAGCTCTGATTGGCTGCTGACACGATTCTGTCCCTCCTGAATGTTTCCACATGTGAGCTGAACATGCTCAGAAGAAAAATATATATTTATATTAAAGAATATAATAAAAATATAAAATATATTTTCCTGTTGAACACATTCAGGCGGGTTCAGGTGACTCTCTCCTGACGGAGGTGTTTATAAGATTCTGATCGGGTTATTATTCTCAGTGTTCCTGGAACATAAAGGTCCATGTTAACGCAGTGAGTGATTCTGTGTCCTGTTTGTGTCCAACCAGCACCGCAGCCTGTCGTAGCCAGACGTCTGTGGGTTCTTATTAGAAACTTCGGTATAAACTCCAGACAGACCGATCACAGAACCCTGTGGTTTCACTGACTGTGTGTTGATGCTAACGTCTGATCTTCTGCAGGGACGTGAAGGCAGGAAACATCCTGCTGACGGAGCCCGGTCAGGTCAAACTGGGGGACTTCGGTTCTGCTTCGATCGTCGCTCCGGCCAACTCGTTCGTGGGGACTCCTTACTGGTGAGTGTTGAGCCAAAACCTGCCGTTAAACTACATTTAATCATCGAGTGGGATTGTTTGTTGAAATCGATCGAGGGGGGTTTAAGGTGTTCAGGTCGTCATTCCTCCTCTAATAGATTTTATCTTAACTGCTCGTTCGTCCTCTTGTTGTGCTGTAAATCGTGCTCTTGTCTTTAAAAATGAGTGAGAGGAGAATTTTTAAAGCTCCTGCTACAAATCAAGTGTTGTGTCTGGAGTGCATCTTTCTGCAGAAGTCAACAACCTTTAAGCGTGTTTGTTTCTTCAGAGGTCATTGAAAGTGCAGATCGATGCCACGGCACTCTGAGCTTCTTAAGTCTTAATGTGTTATTGGCGCCCTGCTGTTCTCTCCGGCAGGATGGCTCCGGAGGTGATCCTGGCCATGGACGAGGGACAGTACGACGGCAAGGTGGACGTCTGGTCGCTGGGCATCACCTCCATCGAGCTCGGTAAAACCTGCCGTCTGTGGAACGATAAATCCAGACGTGAATTTATAGCAAACGAGAAGTTGTTGACTTTGTGTTGTTCCCACAGCGGAGAGGAAGCCCCCACTGTTCAACATGAATGCTATGAGTGCCTTATATCACATCGCTCAGAATGAAAGCCCCATCCTTCAGTCCAATCACTGGTGAGAACATTTCTGTTTGATCTGCACTCAGTTTGATCTTTACAGAAGCCATCAGCTGCTTTTATCTCCACACTGAGATATAATTCCCTCAGAAGAGTTCGCGGAGAGTCTTAAAAGTTTTAACCACTGAACTCAAATGTACTCCTTGTTTTTATCACGATCTGTTTCATCGACCACTGAACAGCCGGTAAAATAATCAGAATGACGAGATGCATTGATTTTATTGGTAGGAAAGAATTCTGTGAACTTAATTCGTCACCGTTGGTTTTATAACAACTTATATGTAACAATAAAGCCTTTAGGAGTCGGGAGAGTTTTAGTTTGGATCAAAAGTTTTTCACCACATTTCTTAAAATATTTAGATTTGTTTTTGTAAATTCTCGATGCTGCGAGCAGAGACTCATGAATAAACTATGACAGTCTGTGAAATGTGCTGAGATATTTAAGATGTGATGGGGAGTAAACAATATCCCTAGATTAAGAATTTATATCAACATTGTAAAGATATCAGATAAAGGACTTTAAAGTGCTCAGTAGACGTTTGTGTCTTCAGAGGTCGTAGACGATCTTCTTAGAAAAACAATCTCATGTTTCTCTGCAGGTCTGATTCCTTCCGCAACTTCGTTGACTCTTGCCTACAGAAGATTCCCCAGGACCGGCCTACCTCGGACGTGCTGCTCAATGTGGGTCCTCACACAGATTAACCCAGAACACACACACACACACACACACACACACACACACACACACGCACACACTCATGAATCTCCTCTTCGGTGTCATCGAGCTCACCTGTCCTCTCCGTCCTGCAGCATCGCTTCTTGTGCCGCGAGCGCCCGCTGACGGTCGTCATGGACCTGATCGCACGAACCAAGGATGCAGTTCGGGAGCTGGACAATCTGCAGTACCGCAAGATGAAGAAGATCCTCTTCCAGGAGACCCAACAGAACGGCCCCGTGTCCGAAGGAGGGGAGGATGAGGAGGTGAGGGAGAGATGAAGGCTGTGTGAGACAGTCACAGAGATCCAGAGGGAATTATTTCATGTAGTATCATCAGAGGAAAGCAGGAGGCATCCTGCATCGATAGTGAGTTTACAGCGTCCTGTCAGATTCCAACAGGTCGTATATTTTGTCAGTGATGGTCACTTTACCAACAACATAAAGATACGCTCCTTTGTAGTCGACATTCGAGTCAGTGATCGTTATAAATACTCCGTCCAACAGAACCTCCGTCCTCTGGGAGCTGTTTGGGTTTTGTCAAAAGCACATTTTCTAATGTTCTTGTGATGCCAGGATTCCTTTAGTCTTGAGTCGTGGGGTGTTGGATGGATGAAGGGAGGAAGAGGATAGATGATTGAGGAGAGAAAACGCGGAGGAGGAAAGAAGGAAAACGTGTTGAGAACGAGGAGGAAAGACGACAAAGGAAGGAAGTAGGATCATGAAATGAAGCCAGAGAGAGCTGAGGAGACCGAGGAAGTGAAGGAAGAGAGAATAATGACAGAAAGATTGTTTGAGTAGTTACATGACTGAAAAGGCTAAAAATAGAGGAGGACACTGCAGAAAGAGTCTCTTTGACTGTTGTTTTGCTTATTTACTGAAATAACACTCGAGAGCAAAAGGAACAAAAATGTTAAAATGCAACGTCTCTATTTTATTCAGCATCTGCTGGTTAAATCTTAATTATCAGTTCCTGCTGCTGCTTATTTGTTTTTGTGTGACTGCCTTTAGAAACACACGTCTGTCGGCCACTAACGTCTGAAAAAGACAAATTATTCAAGCCGACAAAGATGAAAACTTGAATATTTGTCCAAGAAATAACTTCTTTATTGGATGTTTGTTTGTGTCAGGAGGTGGAACAGTACCTGCTGCGGACCGGCACCGTCAACAGCATGGAGAGCTCCCAGTCTGTTCCCAGTATGTCCATCTCAGCCAGTTCACAGAGCAGCTCCGTCAACAGTCTGGCCGACGCCTCCGACGACAGCAGCAGTGAGATGGCCATGATGCAGGAGGGCGAGCACACCGTCACCTCCAACAGCTCCATCATCCACCGACCCACGGTAAACACGACCGGTCCTCCTGCTTCACGGCCCCCGACACTTACAGATGTTTGTTTAATGAGACCAGCGAACGTTCAGTGAGAGTTTGAGGATTGAAACTGAGCTAAAGTTGGATTATGCACCGTCCAGTTTCAAGAAAAATGTGTAGTTTTGTGTTTGTGTGATCTTAAAGTATCCTCTCCTCCTCGTCCTCCTCCTCCTCCTCCTCCTCCTCAGGGTCAGGATAACATCTATGATGACCCTTACCAGCCAGAGATGGACCAACCACAGGCTCCTTCAGCTGGACGCCGCCGAGCTTATTATCGCAACCGCGACCACTTCGCCACCATCAGAACCGCCTCACTCGTAAGTTCACTCATCAAGGACTCCTGTAGTTTGGTTCTGTCGGCTCAGAAAGAATCCAAACATTTGACTTTCAGTCTTTTTATTGAACAAATGATGAGTTTGGTTCTTGGTTGGTGGTGATTTCTAAGTATAGAACAGTCTGAGACTTTATTCTTGCTGCTAATCCACTGATGACGCAAACAGCTGTGACCTTTAATAGACGATGGAAACTGAATTAAACCCAAACCTCAGAATCTAAAGCAGCAAAGAGAAGCTGCTTTATGGATGTAATAAACAGAGTTTATGGTACTTTTGTTTGTGTAAGAGAACTTTATGTTCCACATGTTTTAGAAAATCATGTGGATGTCTGGATGCTTCTGATTTGCACTCCAGTAACTAGAAGAAGCGCATGACATCAGTGTTGATCTGTCTGTTACCTGTCCTCCAGGTGACCCGTCAGATCCAGGAACACGAGCAGGGCTCGGCGCTGCGGGAGCAGATGTCCGGGTACAAACGAATGAGGCGGCAGCACCAGAAGCAGCTGATGGGGCTGGAGAACAAGCTGAAGGCGGAGATGGACGAGCACCAGCTGAAACTGGACAAAGAGCTGGAGAACCAGAGGAACAGTTTCTCCACTGAGGCCGACAAACTGGTGAAGAAGCACCAGGCCATCCTGGAGAAGGAGGTGAGACGCCTGCTGCTCGTCTGCCTCGTCAGCGACAGGAATCTGTGCTGGATCAGTATTAATGTGTTTGTGTCGTCCTGCAGACGAAAGCAGCCATCGCCGAAGAGAAGAAGTTCCAGCAGCACATACTGGGCCAGCAGAAGAAAGAGCTGACCAGTTTACTGGACTCACAGAAACGCCAGTACCGCCAGCGCAAAGATCAGCTGAAGGAGGTGAAAGCAACACATACACACATCAGATACCAGATATCACCGAACCAGAACTCATGTTAGTCGTTCCACCTCGTGTCCACTGATTTCTTCATTATTTACCATTTAACATTTAAAAAACATAATTGATGCTCAGTTCGATGTTAACAGACGCTTGGCTGAACTCTTCTGGATTGATTGGCCTCCTGCTGATCTTTACTTTAGTGCCTTTCTTCTCGTGCTTCAGACAGGAAGTCACCTGACAACCAGTAGAGATCGTTACATATGTACAAGCATCCATCTTGACGTATTAATGTCACGCTGGATTGAACCACGACTTGAGATTTTGAACGTTTGTATCGCGGTTTCGTCTCAGTTTCCAGGACTGTGACCGCCTGATGTTTACTGTCTCTCAGCAGTTGTTCACAGCTGGTCTGACTGTTTTTTCCATTCTGTTCTTCAGGAGCTGAACGAGAACCAGTCGACTCCGAAGCGGGAGAAGCAGGAGTGGTTGATCCGTCAGAAGGAGTGTCTGCAGCAGATGCAGGCGGAGGAGGAGGCCAGTCTGCTGCGGAGGCAGCGGCAGTACTACGAGCTGCAGTGTCGTCAGTACAAGAGGAAGATGCTGCTGGCTCGACACAACCTGGAGCAGGACCTGCTCAGAGAGGTACTGCAGCCCACCTAGACTTCTAGACTAGGTGTTCTTATTGATTATAGATTATTCTAATCAGGAGCATGATATAGTTATGTAAGGGAGAGTCATAGCTCCTCTCAGTGATCCCAGTGGCCTTCAGCTGACAGTCGCCTGTCGAGCATCAGTGAGTGAGTGTCCTCAGTCTGAGCCGCTCAGCCCTCATCGAAGGCTTCTCGACTGATTCAGCAGGTAGAACTGACGTCGGCTCGGTGACAGAAATCTCTGATTGGCTGTTCAGGTCGTAGATCTTTGCAGAAGAGAGAAATCTCTTCACCGGTGACATTTACAACTTTTTGGCATGTTCTTCAGTTGGAGCGGTGATATTGGTGTGAGTTGTGTCAAAATGCTTCTTAATCATGACAAAAGTTTGAACATCAGCAGAGAGGTTTGCTTTTCTGCAGGCAGAGAACATACAAACTGCTTTCTCTGTCGTCTTTGTGCTTCAGTGCAGCTTTTTACCTGAATTAAAGGAGACACGAGGTAAACTGCTCGTTACAATCTGCCAGAGCTGAAAGTGACGTCATCCAAAACCTCCAGACTCTTAATTTACTGTCAGCAGTGACAAAGAAAAGCAGCAAATCCACTAAACAAGCAGCTGGAACAGCGACTGTCGGACATTTCTGTTGACTGAAAAGATGAATTGATGATCAGAATTTTCTTTCTTTTCGACTAATCATTGCAGCTCTAATGAAAGAACGTGTGACTGCAGAATTCAATCCACTGCAGTTCTTCTAGAAGAAGGTTTTTGATTATGATACAGACATTTTGTTAAATGGAGCATAAATTCAGGCCTGTAGTTTAATTCACTATCAGTCAGAAATAATCTCATGTGTGAGCGACCGTCCATGTGCAGCAGTCTGTTTTCTTCCTCTGACCTCGGTCTCGGTCTCGTCCTCCTCCAGGACCTGAACAAGAAGCAGACCCAGAAGGATCTGGAGTGTGCCATGCTGCTGCGGCACCACGAGTCCACCCAGGAGCTCGAGTTCAGGCAGCTGAGCTCGGTGCAGAGGACTCGAGCCGACCTGATCCGAACGCAGCATCAGACAGAACTGACCAATCAGATGGAGTACAACAAGCGCAGAGAGCAGGAACTGCGGCAGAAACACACCGTAGAGGTCCGGCAGCAGCCCAAGAGCCTCAAGGTAACGTCTGAAAGCAGCAACACGTCCTAGAAAACGTTTAATCGAATACAATACGCAAAATATTAAACTGTATTAAAACCTGTTTTCAGTCCAAAGAGCTGCAGATCAAGCGTCAGTTCCAGGAGACCTGTAAGATCCAGACCCGCCAGTACAAGGCCCTGAGGAACCACCTGCTGGAGAGCACTCCCAAATCCGACCACAAGGCCGTCCTCAAACGCCTCAAAGAGGAGCAAACACGTAAGCTGGCCATCCTGGCCGAGCAGTACGACCACTCCATCAACGACATGCTGTCCACACAGGCTGTGAGTAAGGCAAGGAAACCTCCGCGCACCTGCTACACCTGCACCACAACACACCTGCACCACAACACACCTGCACCACAACACACCTGCTACACCTGCACCACAACACACCTACCACACCTGCACCACAACACACCTGCCACACCTGCACCACAACACACCTGCCACACCTGCACCACAACTCACCTGCCACACCTGCACCACAACACACCTGCTACACCTGCACCACAACACACCTGCTACACCTGCTCCATCATCAGCTACACCATCAGCACAGTTATCATGAAGACGCGTCCACAAGGACAAACTTTTAATCTGTGTTGGAAACGTGAATGAATCCTCAGCAGTCGGACCCACAGAACGTTTCTACAGACCAGAAATACAAACTGTCGCTGTCGTTGCACAGTTCTGTTTCTGATCAGTGCAGCAAAGAGACGCAAATATAAACCTCAATAAACGAACATCTGCAGCTGAATAATCAATGAAACTGTCGACTTCTAGAATAAAACTGTGACTACGTGATTAAGAATAAGAAGATAAATAAAGCTTCAAGATGACTGAATTTGTCTGTCTTGTCCTTTGAAGCAGACAAAGTTTTAGTGTTTCATTTATTTTTTTAAATGATCCAGTGAAGTAACAGGATATAAATTCAAACATTCAGATAAAGTCGTGATAGAAGAGTTCCTCAGTGAAACTCCTTCTTCCTGTTCTGCCTTCAAGGAGGGAAGAAAAGAAACTCTCACTAAAAGCAAAATGTCGCCGCACATCTTCAGATAAATCTGTCAGTGTTTGCTGCTGTCGGCTGCTGACGCTCGTCCTCGTTTGTCCCCACAGCTGCGGCTGGATGAGACGCAGGAGGCCGAGTACCAGGTGCTGAGGATGCAGCTGCAGCAGGAGCTGGAGCTGCTAAACGCCTACCAGAGCAAGATCAAGATCCACACCGACACCCAGCACGAGCGAGAGGTGAAGGACCTGGAGCAGAGGGTGTCCATCCGCCGGGCGCTGCTGGAGCAGAGGGTACGAACTCTCACTGTCTCAGGTGTCTCAGGAAAACGTGGTTTATGGGTCCAGTAGATTCACCTAAAACACATTTTGATTGAATCGGAGTAAAACTATCCATCGTCCTTCTTTTGGAGGATTGTTGTAACTTTTTTTTGATTTCATTATTTATATAAATAGTGAAATCTGCTCAGTGAATGTCTTTAAAAAGTTTGATTTATCACACCAACAAAATTAACCCCAAATACCTTCAGTTGACTCTCATGTGACAGAGAAACGCCTCCGATCGTCACGTCTGCAGCCAGAGAATAAATCAACACTGATTCTGAACAGAAACGTTTTGTTGTGGTGTTGACTCGACCGCTGACTCTCGTCTGTGTTGCAGATCGAGGAGGAGATGCTCTCCCTGCAGAACGAACGTTCGGAGCGGATCCGGACTCTCCTCGAGCGTCAGGCTCACGAGATCGAGGCCTTCGACTCGGAGAGCATGCGACTCGGCTTCAGCAACATGGCGCTGACCGGCATCCCGGCCGAGGCCTTCAACCAGGGCTACCCGACCCCCAGCCCGTCCTCGGGCTCCAGCGGCTGGCCGTCGCGGCCCGTCCCGCGCTCGGGCAGCCACTGGAGCCACAGCGTCCAGAACTCGGTGGCGACTCCGTCCTGGCGCAGTCAGAACCACAGCGGAGGTGGCTTCGGCCGCGCCGAGTCCATCACCTCCTCCCACGGCCTCGGCAGGGACAGCGAGCTGCACAAGAGCGGCAGGGTTCACTCCTCGTCCTCCACCTCCTCCTCCTCCCACCACCACCAGCAGCACTACCTCCCGCAGCACTACCAACACCACCAGAGCACGCCGCAGCTGTACCGCGACGAGCGCGACATCAGGGAGCGCGAGCGCGCCCGGGAGTGGGTGGGAGGTGGGGTCCACTACCCCCATCACTCCCAGGGCCACCATCACCACCACCACCACCACCTCTCCACCCACGCCTCCTCCCAGTCCCTGGCTCTCCTGCCCCCTCCGCCACCTCCTCCCCCCATTTCCCTCTCCTCCTCCTCCCCTCCCTCCTCCGCCTCTTCCTCGTCATCGTCGCAGGGAGGCTACGGAGGCGGGGGCCTGAGCGTCAGGGGCCCGACTCTGATGGCGCTCAGGAACAGCCCCCAGCCTCTGAGGAGGACGGCGTCCGGGGGGCCGGGCGGCGGGGGGAGCGACGGAGGGCTGAGCCGGAGCACATCGGTCACCTCCCACATCTCCAACGGCTCTCACCTGTCCTACTCCTGAGAGGCTCCTCCTCCTGAGAGGCTCCTCCTCCTGAGAGGCTCCTCCTCCTTGACCTTCTGCTTCTGTAAACAAACAAACAAACAGGGCTACGACGTGTTTCAGACATCGAGAACAGAAGTAGAACCAGGCCCGTTAGAGAGAGAGAGAGTTCTGTTTTAGCATGTTTTAAAAGGCTTCATGGAGCTGAAGTCAAACAAACCAAACCCCAGTTTAAAAAGTGTAAATTTTAAGATCTCCTTTCGTAAAGAAAGAGAGGAGAAGCCTTTACCGTCACTGTTCTGAACGAGTATTAGCGTCACTGAGCTCTTCCACACGTTACAGAGTTGCACAGAAACGGTGACGAAACAAAAACAAACGTCACGTCCACGCGTGAAAATGAGCCGTGTGTCGCAAAATGAACAAGTCGAACCGTTTTAAGATCTGATTTAAATAAAACTCTCGAGTCCATTTGTGGATTTTGCGGCACGCTGATCTGTTGCACAGTATTTAGTCGCCTGTTGGCCCAGTTTGAGATTCAGGTTTAAAGTCGAGCGGGTTTTGATTTACAGTTTGTGTTTCAGTTTTCGAGGTGAGCGGCAGGTGTGGAGCTTCCACTTGGCTAGCGGTGCTTTAAAAACCACTGTAACTATGTAAATAACGGTAAATTGTAAACCCAGTTTTTTTTTGTTTTTGTTTTTTTTGATCTGTCAGTGTTTCATACGTTCGGCGGGCGGCGGGGGGATTTATTGACGACACATTTCTTTTATTTGTAGTGATAAGATTCTGTATATGACAACTGAACAAACACTGCCATCTCAAGACGACTCGACCACTGCCCTTTAAATCTTCTTAAAGGGGCAGTCCCACATTTTGAGATCGTTTGCCGACGCTCGTCAGAAGACGAGACGAATCCTCGGATTGATCTCTGGGTGTTCAGAACAGAAGAAGGAAACTACAGAAGCTATGAAGCTTTTTTCAGATGTTCGGGCTCCGTGTTGAAAAAGAATCCCAGCTCACAGTGAGAGGAAACGTTTCCACATCGTCTGTTAAAGGATGAAAAACAAGAGCGAGGAGTCTGTTTGTGACTCTTTAAACAATTTAACACTTCACTTGAAACAACGCTGCTCATTCATTCAGTCTAAAACGGTGATTCATGACCTTTTTATTCTTATTATTATTTGGTCATTTTGACGTCTTTTAGTAGAAAGTCTTCGGTCATTAATCACACAAAAGTGAATTTTTAACCTGCAAGTTCGCAGGTTATTCTAACATTAAGATCAGACTCATTAAATACAAACATGAAGATATCTGGATGTGAAGTTAGTCCTCAATCTTTCCATGTTCCCCAAAATACACAAACGTGTTTGATAAATCACTCAAACGTGTTCAGATTCTGAGTTTAAAGTATAAATATTCACGTTAACACATGTTGAACGATCAGCTGGAGGTCAGAGACTTAAACACTAAACTAAGAGAGGCGAGTTTGTTAAGATGGCCGACTTCTTAAAAGAGAAAACATGTTTTATAGTTTATTATTAAATCCAGGCGACTTTCAGTAGAGAAGCAGCTCACCTGTGTGTCGCTACTGATTCTTTTATTATTTCTTTCTTCCAGTTTCTGTTCTGAACTCGCAGAATCTGACTCGACTTAAAACAACAGACGAGGAAAAAAGTCTCAAAGTGTCGACGTGCTCCTTTAACGTGTGTGTGTGTGTGCGTGTGTGCGTGTGTGTGTGTGTGTGCGTGTGCGTGCGTGCGTGTGTGCGTGTGTGTGTGTGTGTTACCTGCCCCCCCCCACAGTCTGGTCTGCATCTGTACATACGATGTACATGTTACATTACAGATTAGAAAACATTTCCGTGCATGGACTTTGTGTACAGACGCCATTTGTATGGATCAACATGCACACTACCTATTTATATAGATGCATATAAATGTAAGATACCTGTAAATGTGGCAGGTATACTGAAGATTGTTCACTGTCCAACACTTTTGACTTGCATTGTACTTACCAGTGTACATAAAAGCACTAACTCTGAGACTGTGTTAGAGTAATAATAATGATTATTTTGTCACGTGACTTCAAACCGATTTGTACTAGATGCAGACAGATAGATGCTATCATCATTATTATTACCTCTACTGCAGCTGTAATATTTATGTTGTATGCTACTTTTTAAATATGTAATTGCCAATTTTTGACCACTAGGTGGGTGAATAAGCGCAATGTTACTGTGATAGAGCTATAAAAAGACAAAAATATTAGTGTTTTTAAGGAGGACATAAAGGACTACCTTTCCCAGCATTCCTGTCGAGGTCTCAGGGGAGGAGTCTCCAGTTGTGGGCGGGGCTGCGTTCCACTTCTTATCTTTTATTTTTGAGCCAGTATTAAAGCGTGGAGTGTCCACGGTCGAGCGGAACGATGTTTCCAGATTCTTTCACTACGTTTTGGTGCCATGTTGTTTTTTTATTTTTTGATTTATGTTTCGAACTTCTTTAGTCGCCGCGCAAAAAAAAGGACGTTCCCCCAAAAACACACTGTAACCTGTGAACTACGGAGGCTCAGAGTGGACAAAGTCAGACGATTAACGCAGAACGAAGAGTCGCGTGGATACGTTGTGTTCAATACGAAACCGCTGCAACAAACGATTATTCTCATTATTTACACAAGACATTTTTAGTTCAGATTCTCCTTTTTAAACTATTTTTATTTTTGTCCAACAAACTGAAAGCAGAACCAGAAAGTCAAAACTACTTTTTTGGTCCTCACGATCTTCCGTACTGATGCTCGACATTTTGGTGTCCTGCATTTTTTATTGAATACATTTGTTTTTACTCGTAATGTTTGACTTCATAACGTCACCGTCATGAAAAGAGACATTATGAGATTTAACAATTAATTTCACTTTTAATGTTGAACTGGTTTTGTTCGCGCGGCTCTTCAGTCCTGACGTCGTCTGTCGGACGTTGAACACTTTGTGAACTCGACTCTTCATCATTTTATTTTGCACAGTCCGAATGGGTAGAAAAATCCTCGCGTGGCTTCCTGCAGCAGGCGATCAAACCGATCAGCTGATCGCTCTGACTTCCTGTCACGTGACCGTCGTGCCGTCGCCGCTGCAGGGCGCCGCTGCCGTGTGATCTGATGCTGTCTGTCATGTCTACCTCATTTGCACTGATAGTAAAAGAATGTTTGGTGGGTTAACAAAGATTTGTAGTTTCTTTCCCGTATTTTTTTTTTCTTTTTGTGCAAATGTTGCCGAGATGCTGAATGAGAGCCGGAGGGACGACGAGCTCCTCCAGGGAGAAACATGGAGTGACGCTGGGTTCAGTTCGGTTCCCCTCCGCTGACCCGCCGTTACTGGACACGCTGGACTTTGACCTCAGACACTAAAGACGCTCGCTGTTGATCTGTGGATGGATGTTTGGACCTGCTGGTGGACGAACTCTCCCCATCCTCAAAACAACCTCAAGAAAATGTTCAAACCGTGAGATTTCATTTTGCCAACTTTGTTTTTCTTTTTTTTTTAAATGCATCTTTTTGTAGAGGAGCTTCAGTCCTGAACCATTCCTGTGTTAATTCTGCCAATTAAAGCTGCACTGACGGAGGTCGAGTCTCCACAGAGACGAGTAGACGTAGATCCATCATGTTCAGGTGTTCAGGTGATCATGTGGTCACATGTTCAGGTGATCTCTTGTTTCAGGTCCCAGCAGCAGATAGATATGATCGTACTG
Organism: Diplodus sargus; assembly: GCA_903131615.1. Lineage (NCBI taxonomy): Eukaryota > Metazoa > Chordata > Actinopteri > Spariformes > Sparidae > Diplodus > Diplodus sargus. The sequence goes on from CAEMYA010000452.1 coordinate 51,317, forward strand.
TGAGTAGTTCACTGACATCAGGATTTCTGTGTTGTCATGGTGTCAAACAGGAACGTTTTGGGAGATTTTCCTGTTTGCTGTCGTCTCTGGAGTTGAGTTTTATTATTTTAATGATTGTTGATTATCGATCACATGTTTTGACTGATAAAATGTCCTGAAAGGCAAAAAAATGCCTTTTTAATTAGACTATTTTTCCATTTTTAGACAAAAAAAACTAATTTGCAGATAAAGTTTGAATGTAAATATTAAATTTCTGCTTCTCGTTAAAGCTGATTTGATCACTGACTGATGAAAACCTGCTTAGTTTTGTTATTTCACAGAAAAAATAATTGTCAGAAGACATTTGACACCTGGACAGGTTGAAATACTGTAAATCAGTGTTTCAAGCGAAAAAGCCAAAATTGATTTTAGTTGAGCTGCTACAATGTGAGAAAAGAATGTTTGTTTTTATCTGTTTGATATCAAAGTGAAGAAAATATTTCTGTGTTTCGGACAGAAGACGTGATCCGACTCGTGACGAGCTGAAAACAGAATTATTTATTTTTATTGTGAAATGTTTCTTCATGACTCGATGGCAAACAAGCAAGTTTCCCAGAATGCCGTTCTGTTAGTGTTCCTTGTTTTCTTCATGTGGGTCCATTTTGTTTCCTGGAGCAGTTTTAGTTCTGCTGCCTCCCTCTAAAGACTCACACACCGACTGTCCGGCTGTTTGAGGCCGGCAGGTTCAGAAACTGACCGCTGTGACGATGATGATGATGATGATGATGATGATGATGATGATGATGTTTGTGTGGCGAGCAGGATGGATGTTGGATTAACGCGAGTTTCAAATGTTCAGGTTCAATGCAAAATGTTTGGAGGAGCCGAGAGACGAGTTGTACAGAAACGTAACAAAATAATTTTGGAGAAATAAAAGAACAAAAAGACGACGTGGTTTGTTTTCATTGGGTCTGATGGTGGAGAGTAACTGAGTATCTTTACTCAAGTGCTGTAGTTAAAGAAGCAGCTCGCCGCCTGCTGATGGAAACTGGGGAAGTTTTATAGTCAACAAAACACTTGTGGACGAGATGATGACTCAAAATCTGCGTAGAAATCCTGAACAGAGACGCTCCTCACATGTGCAGAACCTGCCTTAGAAACATCATGTTTTTAGGTTTTCACAGTAACAAAGTGACCCAGTGACAGTTGTCTGAACATTCACAGGTTCACTGCTAACAGGAAGTGCTAACGGCTAAGTCGGCTTAAGTTTTAAAGAAGTTCTAGTATTTATTTTTTGTTATTTCTGTTTTAAATCAAGTTTAACTGTTTGGGTGAATTGTTCCTTTAAGTTCATCCAGTTGTTATTTCTGTTTCTCTACATTTGTTATTTTTACCTAAAACATTTATTTAAGTTACAGATAAAACATGATGTGCAAACTGACTTTATGTTGTTCGGAGAAAAAAATACAAATTCAGAAAAAACATTAAATTCTTATTAAAATACAAAAGTTTATTTTTTGACACTTTTGCATAAAAAAATCAACATTCAGATTATTTGATTCTTTTTTTTATGTTGCTGCAACAAAACTTTGAAAAAGAAGTTTTACACTTTATATTTTTGTGAAAAACTTTATTTATTGGAAGTGAAAGAATCAACAGTCAACATGTGAAACAACAACAACAACCTCGACACGCGGAGCTGCAGCGACCGTCAGCAAACAATCTGATCAGTTATTGATCCGCTTTAAGACGAAAACATCAAAACTGTCGTCACTTTCATCAGTGTTTGTTTCTGTTCTTCATTATTCATCACACATCAGTCCTGCATCATCTTCGTATTAAAGACAATAACACTCAGAACAAGAACATGTTTGGACTCATTCTGAAGACCGAGGGAACCGATCGACACCTTAATCAATACGTCTTAAAATCAACAATTTAAAGGACGATTCCACGGCTGAATGTGTCATCGCTTCAGCGTCACCTCACAACTTTTCATTTTCTTAATTTAAGACATTTTAAAGATAATTTATATTCTATGTGCTCCTGAAGATGAAACAATGGTCGACATTTTATAGATCAATCAGCTGATCGATCGATCCAGAAGATGATCATCAGCTGGTCGTTTACGTCTGTGATCACATTTTTATCATTTCTGAGCGTTTTAATTCAATATCTGAGTTTTTATTTCAGCACGTGGATTAAAATTGGTAAATTATTTTAGAAATGTTGCATCACAGCTTCCAGCAGCACCGCCCAACATGAGGCCCGCGGACCAGAACCGGCCCGTCACAGGTTTGATCCGGGCCCTGCAGGAAAACATGAAAATAAAGAAAATGAAGCGCTGCGTTTTTTTCTGCTTTATTTTAGTGACGTAAAAATTATCTTTAAATACGTGAGAGCTCGAATGATTAACTGTGTTTCCTGATCTGAACAGGACGCACAAGTCAGTACGGAAGCCCAGAGGGACAAAAGAAATTCAGATTATCCTGAGAAAACATTAGATTTAGAAACTGGAGTTAGTTTGTCCTCTCCGGGCCTCCGTACTGAACTGTGTTAAGAGGTTGTTTGTTTCGGTCCAAAGATGAACTCAGTCGGTCGTCTGAGAGGAAAGTTTGGGCCAACAGCTGATCGATCGATCAGGAAAATGATTGACAACGAACAGTGACGCTTTTGTGATGCGTTCAATGATCGCTGTAAATGAGAGTTTGTGACAAACGAGGTAAGAAAAAAGCTAAATTAAAGAATTAAAAACATTCAGGATGATTTGAAACGATCATGTTTGAATCATGTTTCTCATTTTCACTGAAAGATCAGTTAAAATCGTGACGACGTGACGTTTTCTAACATCCGGAGAACAAACTGACGATCAGCTGACGTGTGAATCGATGAGTCGTGCAGCTCCGGTCCGGACGGTTCAGGAGGTTCAGAAGTCGAAACACTTCATGATGGCGTCTCTGTCGAACTTGAAGCTGAGGAAAGTCTTGGAGGAGAAGCTCTGCAGGTCTCGGTCGAAGCTGTCCTGCAGCCGGCGCGGTTGGATCCTCTTGTCGTCCTTCTTCAGCTGCTGGCTGCCGGAGCCGTTGTTGTTCTTGACTTGAGGAGAGTCCTGACTTCTCCTCTCGTTCCCTCTCAGCTCGTACTGACCCAAAGTCCTGCCCGGCTTCTGTTTGCTCCAGGCCTCTCCTGGGATCGCCTCGGTCCCGGCGAGCCTACGAGACTTGGACCGGCTGTCTGCGGGTTTTCCCGGAGTGTTGGTGAAGTCCTCGTCGCTGTCCGTGGACTCTCCTCTCAGCCGGCTGATCCACTCCCTCAGAGGCCTGATGAACGGGATAGCCATGAAGAACCGGTTCGGGGCCAGACCCAGCTTGGACTTGGGGGTCATGTCGTTCCGGTGACACGGAAGCTTCTCGATAGGAAACCACTCGATGTTCCGGATCTCCTTCCGGGTTTTGGGGTTAAACTTGGTGTCCTTGGACACTCCCGGGATGATGTAGAGCCGGACCACCTGGTCGGTGATCTTCTGCTCGATGTACCGGTCTTTACAGATGCGGTTCTTGATATCGAAGCCGGTCTCCTCCAGCACCTCCCGCACCGCGCAGTCATGCGGAGCCTCGTCCTCGTTCACCTTCCCCTTCGGGAACCCCCAGCCGGACTTGGCCAGGTAGCCCTGAACCAGCAGCGCGTTCTCCAGGTGTTCATCCAGGATGATGGCTCCGTACGTGGGCACCCCCATCTTGTACTCCTTCCACTGCTCCAGGACCTTCTGCACGTCCTCCCCGTGCGGCAGCAGGAAGGGGCAGTGCTGGAAGACCGCCTTAGCGAAGTCCCTGATCCCGCAGTGAGGAGCTCCCGGGGTGTTCTGCATGCAGAAGTCCAGGTAGAACCAGTGGGCCAGCTCGATCTGGAAGCACACCCGGATCGCGTTGTCCCGCTCCTCGCTGGGGATGTGCAGGATGAAGCGGCTGCAGAGGTCGTCCAGCAGTCCGGTGGGGATCTCCGGCCTCTTTGTGTCCATGTTGGAGGAAAACATCTCGCCTGTCCGTCAGAACGTCCACAGACGGATCAACAAGGTCCCGGAGAGGAGAGCTGCTCCCGCATGTGAGACTCAGCGGCTCTGCGACTTCAGTTCTGATCCAGAAACTTTCTTCTGCGACCAAAACAAACCGACTAGTCCGCTCCGCTTCCGGTAAACCGCGCTGCATGCTGGGAGGAAGCTCACACGACGTCACTACTCAACTGAGGCTGCGGCTGCGCTGTGGACGCTGGCGTCATCAAGCTGGACAGAAACAGGAAGCACAAACCGGAATATATGTTTGGTTTAAAAATAAAAGCACAACGTTAACATTTACATTTTTTTACCCCGTGCTTTTATTTTATCTTTATATATATATAAAGATATATATATATATATACACTTCAGTAAGACATTTCATCTTTTTTATTTTGTTTTTTAATTCATAACTTGTTTTTATTCTATTACCTATTTTCATGTTATTCTATTCTATTCTATTTCATTATTTTGTTTTCATTTGAATCTAATTTATTATACTTAATTTTATCATATTTATTCAGTATCAGAGAAGTGTAAAAACATGCTTTTTTTTCAAGGCATAACAAAAATATAGAAATTCAAATAATGCAAACAAAAACGACTAAATATATGAATATAATAATGAAAACATCAAGTGAAATAAAGACATAAAAT
>CAEMYA010000452.1:56495-86564 GCA_903131615.1 Diplodus sargus
ATGCAAACAAAAACGACTAAACATAATGAAAACATCAAGTGAAATAAAGACATAAAATATTTACAATTTGAAAAAAATGTGCCACATATTAAAAGTGGAAATTCTCACTGCAGTTAAAACGATTTAGCAGAAATAAGATGAAGACACTGAAATATTCATGTGTTTTTGTTGATCTCATCGATAATATTTGATATCAGATTCTGTTACACTAACGCGATCTGGGTGACGCGTTTATTATGAAATCCACCGGAAGTTGTGCTGTTGTTGTTGTTGTGGTCTGAAAACAGACGCTTGACAGACGCTGCTGTGAGGAAGTCGTCTGTGAATCAAACCTTCAGCCTGCTGCAGTTCGTCTGAGAGGACGAGTCCAACACTCGGAACCGAATCAAGAAGACGACGAGTCTCCACCGCAGAACCTCCCCGAACATCCAACATGGCGCAGGACAACATTTTCCTCTTCGTTCCTAATTTAATCGGTGAGATTTACCGCCGCTGCTAACAGGGAGGTAGCTTAGCGTTAGCCTCCGTACAGTGGATGCTGTCACACCAAAGTCCATTCAAAAAAGTGACAAATATAGCGAATAGATCAAACACATTAAATCTGTATGTTTATCCACATGCATGTTTTAAATCTGGTTATTTCCCCCTGATTTATGTTCCCAACAGTTTGAAGTGTTGAACACTTACAGCAGCTCAGGCCTCTGAAATCCTTCAAATCAATAATCAAATAATCAAATAATCCAACACAGACAGATAATTGTTGGCAGCCCATCACCAGAAACTATGATGAGGGACAGAAGGACTCTTTCATCTCTGAGGGTCACAAATCAAAACTAACTCCATAATTCCATTCCATTCCTAATTCCATAATTCTTCATCTGCTAACTAATGTTTCAACTGCCCATCAAAGAAAATAATCAAACTTATTAATCTACTATATGGTATGTTGTTAACTCCAGTCCTGTGTGTAAAGTCATGAATCCAGTTATCAGATACATTTAGTTTGGGATCCAATGATTTAATATAACACACGACAGGATGCACAGTGACACCTACAGAGACAACAAAACCAACGTGCAATAAAGAAGATAAAGTAACAAAACAGACTTCATCAGAGGGTTTGAACAGAAAGTTTAATGTTGTAATGAAACTTTGTTCACTGACAGTTTCATTACAGACAGCAGAGATCTGACAGGAAGTGCAGCCTTAAACTGTCACAGCGGTTTAAAACTTTCTGCCCTTCATCTCTTATTTCTCACTTCCTGTCTGTTCATTGAGGGCAGAATATCTCTATAAAAGAAAGGAATCTCTGTCTGTGTGTGTGTGTGTGTGTGTGTGTGTGTGTGTGTGTTCCTCAAATATCTCTGCGGATCAGGATCAGACTGATCCGAGACTTACAACATGGCTGCTGCTTGGTTTAAGGGTGTGCAATGTCGGCTTTGTTTGGACTACAATGATACCGTTAATGAATTATTTCATAAATGCTTTACCAATTCCGCTAGCATTGCTAACCATAGCCACGTGCGCACCAGAGCCAATCAATGCAGAGCCCGACTCCACGACACACCGGAAGAAACAAACGGATTTATACCTGCAGCAGCGCGAGCTGGACCAGGATTTTGCCGGCGGTTCTGTTCCGTGCATCTAAACTGACTGTTGTGGATTAATGAGACGAAACGAGTCCGGACCGAGTCTGTTCGGGTCTGAGGAGATCCGGAGATGGGCGGACAACAAAGTGGAATAGGAATCTGTGGATGTTCGTGTATAGCTAACGTTAGCCGCTAGCCCACACGGTCCACCTCCCAAGTCTACAGACGCGACAGCACGTCCAAAACCAAACTTAGGGTAAATAATGTCCGCCATGCATTTTCATGAACATTGCCGTCACGTTTGCTTTGTGTCTGGTGCAGAAGAAACGGTAAAAACAGGCTTTTGTCACAAAAGTGTCCGCAATAGAGATCACAAGTTTTGAGAGTTGAGAGATTTGTGGCATTTAGCGTGTTTGGAGTGTATAGTTAGTGTGTTATATAGTGTTAAGTGTGTTTAGTGTGTAATGTAGTCATTTTTTTGTGAAGTGAGTGAAAACAATGAAGAGACTGCTGAATGTGGAACAGGCAGGAATGAGCTGAGAGAGCCCTGAGGCATTGCCTGTATTTAAATGTAAATAGTTACACATAACGTATGCACAAATTTATCAAACAACAATTTATATTTGCATTATAAGTAATAAAAATGGTTCGTTAAACATATTTGTGGTTCTCACAGTAAAAAATCTAAAATTTTTCCTACTCTGATTTTATGTTTTATGTGATTTTAGGTCCCATTGTGTTAATACAGTATGTCAAAATGAAAAAATAACTGTACAGTCACACATGTGAGGTTGTGCTGAAAATAATGACACCAAACAAGGCAAGGTAAATAGTTTTTAAGGTGAAATGTAATGGTAAAATCAAAAGTAGTCAAAAATGGCCAATTATATCCCTGACGTCCACCTTCAAACACAGCCTCATTTGGCCATCCATGAAAAAGCTACTTAACCTCCCACTTTTCTATAGGAACACATACTCCCTACAGGCAATGCACTAGTTCCTATAATATACACGTCATCCAGGTGTGACTTGATGTCTGTACCTGCAGGTTACGCCCGGATTGTTCTGGCCCTCATTTCCTTCTACCTGATGCCCTGCTGCCCATGGCCCGCCATCTTCTGCTACCTGCTCAGCGCTCTGCTCGACGCCTTCGACGGCCACGCTGCCCGGGCGCTCAACCAGTGTACGTATCTGGAGACTTATCTAGAAATATTCCAGCAGTTTGTAACAGTTTATCAATTAAACCTGTTAGAAACTCGCTGAGAATGAACAGTCGAGTTTCTCACAGATAAAATTAATCTTTCTTCATTTTGTTCTTTCAGCCACCAAGTTTGGTGCGATGATGGACATGCTGACAGACCGCTGTGCCACCATGTGTCTGCTGGTCAACCTGTCCGTGCTCTACCCTTCCTACGCCTTCCTGTTCCAGGTCAGCATGTGTCTGGACATCGCCAGCCACTGGCTGCACCTGCACAGGTACATCATCACCTGAGTGATGCCGCACGTCTCCAGATTTTCTGCCCTGTGATTGGGTGATATTAATCTGAATAATTTAGGTTAAGGGGTATCTGCCTGAGAAGGGACACCCAGACTTCCCTCTCCCCGGACACTTCCTCCAGCTCTTCTGGGAGGATCCCAAGGCGTTCCAAGGCCAGCTGGGTGACATAGTCACTCCAGCGTGTCCTGGGTCTTCCTTGGGGTCTCCTCCCAGCGGGACATGCCAGGAACACCTCCCTAGGAAGGCGTCCCGGGGGCGTCCGAAACAGATGCCCAAGCCACCTCAGCTCTGTGGAGGAGCAGCGGCTCTACTCCGAGCTCCTCCCGGGTGACAGAGCTCCTCACCCTATCTCTAAGGGAGCGCCCCGCTACCCTGCGGAGGAAACTCGTTTCTGCTGCTTGTATCCGGGATCTTATTCTTTCGGTCATGACCCAAAGTTCATGGCCATAGGTGTGGGTAGGAACGTACATTGACCGGTAAATCGAGAGCTTCGCCTTTCTGCTCAGCATTACTGCGTTACTGCGCCTTCTGCACCGATCCGCCTGTCAATCTCACGCTCCATCCTTCCCTCACTCGTGAACAAGACCCCAAGATACTTGAACTCCTCCACTTGAGGCAGGAACTCTCCCCCAACCCGGAGGGAGCAGGCCACCTTTTTCCGTCCGAGAACCATGGCCTCGGACTTGGAGGTGCTGATTTTCATCCCAGCCGCTTCACACTCGGCTGTAAACCGCCCCAGGACTTGCTGGAGGTCCTGGTTCTAAGGAGCCAACAAGACAACATCGTTACAAAAAGCAGAGATGGAATCCAGTGGCTCCCGACCCAGACCCCCTCCGGCCCCTGACTGCGCCTAGAAATTCTGTCCATAAAAATAATGAACAGAACCGGTGACCAAGGGCAGCCCTGCCGGAGACCAACATGCACTGGGAACAGGTCTGACTTACTGCCGGCAATGCAAACCAGGCTCCTGCTCTGGTCGTACAGGGACCGTGCAGCCCTTAACAGAGGGCCTCCGACCCCGTACTCCCGGAGCACCCCCCACAGAATGCCATGAGGGACACGGTCGAATGCTTTCTCCAAATCCACAAAACAAATGTGGACTGGTTGGGCAAACTCCCATGAACCCTCGAGCATCCCGCGAGGGTATAAAGCTTGTCCAGTGTTCCACGGCCAGGACGAAAACCGCATTGTTCCTCCTGAATCCGAGGTTTGACTATCAGCCGAATTCTCCTTTCCAGTACTCTGGAATAGACTTTCCCAGGGAGGCTGAGGAGTGCGATCCCCCGATCGTTGGAGCACACCCTCCAGTCCCCGTTTTTGAATAGGGGGACCACCACCCTGATCTGCCAGTCCAGAGGCACTGGCCCCGACTGCCACGCAATGTTGCAGTGACGTGTCAGCCAAGACAGCCCCACAACATCCAGAGACTTAAGATACTCAGGGTGAATCTCATCCACCCCCGGTGCTTTGCCACTGAGGAGCTTCCCAACTACCTCAGTGACTTCAGCTTGGGTGATGAATGAATCCACCTCTGAGTCCCCAGCCTCTGCTTCCTCTATGGAAGGCGTGTCAGTGGGATTGAGGAGATCCTCGAAGTATTCCTTCCACCGCCCGACAATGTCCCCAGTCGAGGTCAACAGCTCCCCACCTCCACTGTAAACAGTGTTGGTGGAGGACTGCTTCCCCCTCCCGAGGCGCCGGACGGTTTGCCAGAATTTCTTTGAGGCCGACCAATAGACCTCCTCCATGGCCTCCCGAACTTTTCCCAGACTTGAGTTTTTGCTGCCGCGATGCCTGTGCTGCTGCACGCTTGGCCTGCCGGTACCCATCAGCTGCCTCAGGAGTCCCCCAAACCAACCAGGCTCGATAGGACCCCTTCTTTAGCTTGACAGCATCCCTTACTTCCGGAGTCCACCATCGGGTTCGGGGATTGTCGCCACGACAGGCACAAGAGACCTTACGGCCACAGCTCCGGACAGCCGCGTCAACAATGGAAGTGGAGAACATGGTCTATTTGGACTCAATGTCCCCAGCCTCCCTCGGGATCTGGTCAAAGCTCTCCCAGAGGTGGGAGTCAAAGACCTCCCTGACAGAGGGTTCCACCAGACGTTCCAAGCAGACCCTCACAATGCGTTTGGGTCTGCCAGGTCTATCCAGCTTCCTCCCTTGCCAGCAGATCCAACTCACCACCAGGTGGTGATCAATTGACAGCTCAGCCCCTCTCTTCACCCAAGTGTCCAAGACATACAGCCGGAGGTCAGATGACATGACTACAAAATTGATCATTAACCTCCGCCCTAGGGCATCCTGGTCCAACAACAGAACACCACTCGGGTTCAGATCAGGGAGGCTGTTCCTCCCAATCACGCCCATCCAAGTAACACTGTCGCTGCCCACGTGAGCATTGAAGTCCCCCAGTAGAACGAAGGAGTCCCCGGTTGGAGCACTCTCCAGTACCCCAGGGACTCCAAGAAGGCCAGGTACTCTGCACTGCTGTTCAGCCTATAAGCCGAGACAACAGTAAGAGACCTATCCCTGACCCGAAGGTGCAGGGAAACCACCCTCTCGTCCACGGGGGTGAACTCCAACACATGGCGGCTGAACTGGGGAGTTATGAGCAAGCCCACACCAGCTCACCGCCTTTCACCGCGGGCAATTCCAGAGTAGAAGAGAGTCCAGCCTCTCTCAAGGAGTTGGGTTCCAGAGCCCAGACTGTGCGTGGAGGTGAGCCTGACTATCTCTAGCCGGTACCTCTCAACTTCCCGCACTAGCTCAAGGCTCTGTTTGCCTTGGGAAACCCTACCAGGGGCATTAAGCCCAGGACAACATAGCTCCTAGGATCATTCAGGTGCTCAAACCCCTCCACCACGATATGGTGCCTGTTCAAGGAGAAGACTTGGAGACTCCCTTAATAAATGTGTCAGTTTAGTGAGTTGTTGAGTTGGAGACACTTTATAAACTCTGTGAAACTCTGTCTCTGACTCATTCTGCATTATTTGGACCTTCTTGTTAATTCAGAAAATGTTCTACATGAGCTTCTTTCTGTCTTTAGTAGAAACATGGAGTCTGTTTGTCCCAGTTAGGTTTATTTACACACTGAGCAGTGAATCTGATGGATGTTAATTCCGGGTCTGATGAGGTCTTATATGTACACGTGTGTTTGACCAGAAAACAGAACCCTCAAACTAAAAATACTGCTAAAATCATGAGAACCAACTCTTTACATATTTTTCCTTTCTCAGCTCAACAATTCAGGGATCAGCCAGTCACAAGACTATTGACCTTTCCGGCAACCCCATCCTCCGTATCTACTACACATCCAAGGTGACGAACACACACACAAACACACACAAACACACACACACAAAGTCATACATTGAACCTCTGTTACGGTCATTAGAACTGATGTTTGCTCTCCTGCAGCCGGTGCTGTTCGTGATGTGCGCTGGGAACGAGCTCTTCTACTGTCTGTGCTACCTCCTCTATTACATCGAGGAGCCGGCAGGTGAGATGTTCCTCCTCATCACGTGATGTCGACACGTCTCAGAGGCTTTAACATAAACCCATCCGCTGTGAGCAGTGTGTAGTAATGAGTTCGTGTCGTGTGTGCTGCAGCGTGGCTGTACTGGCTGCAGGGTGTCTGCGGGATCATCTGCCTGCTCAAGTCCGGCATCAGCCTCCTGCACCTCATCACCGCCTCCCAGAACATGGCCGCCCTCGACGCCGCCGAGCGAGAGAAGAATACGAAGACGCAGTGAGAGAGGAGCGAGTGGGAGCTTCAGCTACACATCCACCATGTTTTTATGTTTTATTTATCTTTATTTTAGAGGTAACAGTAGACTTTATACACTTGAACCGAGGTGACCTAAATAAGACGTGAAACATCGAGAACACGCTTCAGTTTGTCTCAAAACATCAGAGAGGATGACGCGAGATTCATGACCAGATGTGACGAAATTAAAATTCCAAACGCAGGCGGCAAAACTTCATGAGCTGCATTTATTTTAAAAGCCTCAGCAGAAAAGTCCGTTTTCATCTGATCTGTTTACAATAATCATGAAGATGTTCAGTCGAACAGCTCAGAGCTCAGACAGTGAACACAGCAGACCCTCTGAGTCACGCTGCTCCGGTTCTAAGGCCCAGTTTGTTCAGTCCAAGTGAAAAAGACAATCAGACCAACACAAAATCACATTTACTCAGAAATGTGTTTGTAGATGTTAAAAGTGAAGCCAGATTAAACACAGTTTGTTCAGGTTGAATTTTCTGTTTCTCTCGTCACAACACTGCGTTCAGGTTCAGGCACAAAAACCACGTGGTTAAAAAAACATCACGGTTTGTCTGAAATATCTGTTTTTGTGGCCTCGATCACAGATGGAAACGTTCTGACTTATTTTAAAACACAAATTAAATAAATTGTGAACGTGTTAACACGTGTGGTAGAAATGTCAACGTTGAACGTGTCTGTGGTTTGCTAACATGATGTCCTGGTGACGGGGATCAATGACAAACCAACAGAAGCTAAAAAATGTATATTATTAATATTATTGACGAATGTTTGGATGTTTGGGAGTTCACAGTGAACTGAACAGAGAAGATGAAAACAGAGCGGATCATCTTCTCTGAGTTTGACGTGTTCCTGCACACTGACGGCCTTCATATCTTTATTAATGGTGAATAAATCCTAAATAATGCTTAATTTATCAGTTAGAAACCAATAACTGCTGCTCATATCTGACAGAAAACTCACTGGTTCCATCTCAACAGATCAGTGTTCGATCATTGTTTTCATTTTCTGTGATGTTAACTTTACTGTCTTTGAGTTTTGGATTGTGACTCAGACAAAACATTTAATATTTAATGTTTTTTGGACCAAATATTAAACAGAAAATAATCTACAGATGAAACGATGAAGAAAAAAATTGTGAGTCAGATTTTGGTCCGAGGTCGTCGTCTTCTTCAGGATCGACCCGACTCGACAGTACTTCTTATCACTGGTTTCTAACTGATGACTCAATTATTATAAAAGATTTATTGACCAGCTGTCAGTTTACTATTATAATGTTTTTGGACAAAATGGCCGCTGCTTCATCGTCTCCTGGCAGGTGGAAATATAAACATTACATGTAAAAACGAGAAAGCTCCACCTTTATTCCTCATTTGTCTTTATTTCATTAATATTTTAAATTATAAAAATGAAATTGTGTCCCTGAAATCAGCACCAACCATCAAACTGAAGCTTCGTTCACTTTATTCAGACGTCTTTTTGTTCTTTAGTTGAAAAAAAATCACTTTTTTATTTTGTTGTTATTTTTTAAATCATAAAGATGAATTTGTGCTCCTGAAAGCGTCGACAGACCAAAACACTGAAGCCATGTTCAGTTTATTCAGACGTCTTTTTGTTCTTATTCACAATCTTGTACTTAGAAGGTAGAAAGTGTTTAAATATCAGTTTAAATATGCTCTAATATTCCTTTTGTGACGTCCGAGCCACGATTCTTTTCTGTTCTTGTTCATTTCTTGAGATTCCTGCTCTTATTTCGGTGCGGTCGAAACGTGATTGTCACATTTGAGGGATTTTGCTTATTTGACATTTATGATGCTGTTTTATTTTGTGGTAGACGACGAGACGTGTTTCCTGTTTGTTTTAGTCACTTAGAGACAAATAGAGTTATGCAGGTCATAAGTTATACCTCACGTGAAGAGCACCAAGTATTACGGTTTACGGTTTTGCGTTGTTGCATTTTAACGTCACACGTTTGTGCTGCTCGTCGACGACTGTAAAGACGAAGTGTTGACGCAGAGTGTGAAGTGTTAACGTAAAGATTTGCCTCGTTTTCCTAGAATGTATTATTATGAATTATAAATGTATATCAACAGCAAAGCCAAGTCTTATATTGTATTTAAGGCACCAATTGTTGTTATTAATATATTTGATGGTTATTTTGTTTGAAGTGGTTTGAATCTACTGTAAAAGCAGCTACAAAATAAAGACAATGAAAAACACAGTTTTGTCCTTCTGAGTTTCTGCAGGTGTTTAAAACGGTCGTATGGATCATCGCTCAGATCGATGTCCTCTCATGATGTTAATTCCTTCTTCACGTAAACAGTGACTGTTTCCTCTGATGAGATTGGTTTTATTGAGCAGTCTAATTATTGTAAACTCATAGAGAGGAAGTTCATGTTCATGTAGGCGGCTGTAGCTCAGGCCGCCTACTCAGGGGGTAGAGCAGTCTAGTGACCAGAGGGTTGCTGGTATGAATCCCAGCTGTCCAAGTGTCCTTGAGCAAGATACTGAACCCCAAATTGCTCCTGATGTGCAGTTGGCTCCTTGCATGGCAGCTGGCGACATCAGTGTATGAGTGTGTGTGTGAACGTGTGAATGTGGTGAGTATTGTAGAGCCCATTGATGTAAATGAGGGGTCGAAATAACAGAAAAAGAAATTACCCGATAGATGCATTTCACATGAATAGAAAATTAAAAACTAAAATTAGAGGCCTAAAATGGATTTTAAATGGAGAGGAGAGGTTATAGAAAAAAAGCCAGAACACATTTTATTGTGTAGATGTTTTATTGCTTGTGTATTTTGTATGTGACTGTAAAATTAAAAGAAAAAAATCTTAATTTAAAAAACATACTTTGCGTTTATAGACACAAAAATCCATCCTTGTATATATACACACACACATGTAAATATACAAACATTCAAAATATTTATTTTCAAGCTTGTCCTCCAATATTTTATACAAATTCTCATTTAATTTACCCCCAAAAGAATAAAGACAAAAGTCCTACTTCAGCTTGTCACATAATAAAAAAAGTTAACATTTTCTTAAACAGGACACTGCCCGGTGTGTTACATGCACGCCGAATTCATGAGAGACTATTACTGAATATAGTAACAGACCGTTGGCTTCCTATCATTACTGTAACTGAGGACGTAAAGCAAGCGTCGTGAAATTGAAGGTTTTCTGAATGGAGTTTGGCGTGTGTTTCCGTGTGGCCCGCTGAAGAATGGACGTCATGTGGATCGAGGTTAGATCCAGCTGTTGCACTTGCGCGCATCGTTACCTTTAAGATGCTGGAGGATAAAGCCTTGATTTAGCTAAACCCGACACCATTTTAGCTAAGAGTTCGGTGCGTCTGCTGAGCGAGGTCCGGACGACCAGCCGCGTGCTCGCAGCGGTACCGGCGGACTCCCTCTCTCTCTCGAAGACGACGCGGGGAGAAATAACGGCCGAGCTGATTCCATAAATGTCGGATTTCATTATTTGTCGGCCTACCGTGAAGAGGCGGCGGCGGCGGGGGCGAGAGGGACGGCACGAGACGAGCCGGGGTCCGCCAGGAGGGTGCATACACAAAATACTTTCCCTTTAAAGCGGAGAGGGACAGAGGGGGTGAAGAAGAGATAAAAAAAGAAAAGGAAGAAAGACCGAGAGGGAGGGAGGGCGAGAGGGAGTGAGGAGAGGGGGTGAAAAAAAGAGAAAGATGTCATCCTGTCGATTGAAACGCCGAGGCGGAGCCATGGACCGCGGCCGACCAGGAGCGCTCTAGTTAGGGGACGCGCGGTACGCAACGCCGAGGCTTGGGACCCGACGCTGCGGCCTTCTTGGTTTTTTTTGGAGCTATCGCTAAATAAATGACTCCTGAACAGCTGCTGACTATGATTAGCACGTTTCGACTACATCCTTCTCATCTTCTGTATACAAATCCTCTCTATTTTGCATGCAATTTCACCAGATTTGATTACAGTAGACATAAGCAAATGATATTAAAAACGCACCATTAAAAGAAGCAAAGCATGATACCAACCATTTTGTCGCATTTGCAAAAACCATCTTGTCAGTGCCTGTTTGCCGCCAACAGATCGCCATATTAATTCATATCTCTAATCCCTGATAAGTGTTGGGTAGTTTAAGCTAAATCTCGTCCGGTGTCATCATATATTTCCATTAATTACCCCGGGCAGGAGAGCTGCGGTACAGGCCTCACATTGTGTTTTCATAGCAGCAGTTGGAGCTTTTCTTCCTCGGCTCCGTCGCCCTCCTCCTCCCGCCTCCTCCTCTTTGCTCCCCCGGCTGAGGAGCTCTCAGTCCCCGCAGAGTTCAGGATGGACACCTCCTGGAGTAATTTCCTCTTTCAGGTGAGTGTTAATTGATGCTGGAGCTGCTTGGCTGAGGGTTGTGGGGTTGTTTTTAGTGGAGGAGGGAACACAGACAGGAGGGGGTGTTTGACATTTCTGTGTGGGGTTACAGAAGGAGGGAGGGGGGTAACAAAGATGGAGGAGGTCACAGAGGGGTCAGGGAGAAGCTGGATCCTGGTTTGGTCTCCTCCAGGTGTGTTGCAGGTGCTCAGGTTGATTGTTCCTCTAGTGTTAACCTTTAACTCTAACTCCCCCTTTTAGGTTTACGTTTCAACGCTTATTGATAAGAATTTTATTGATAATATGAACATTTATTTCTCTCAGACCCTCGGGGCCCCCGAGGGTCTGAGAGAATTAAATGTTCATATTATCAATAAAATTCTGGATGAACAGAACCTGGACAGAGAAGAATCTGTTCCACATTCAAATCAGTATCGTGAAAAATATCTCCTATGATGGCAAATATCGCGATATTCAATATTATCTAATATCAGTCTGAAACATCAGGAATAATCAGAATTGTTTTGACGTATTTGCTTGAAAATGACTGAAATGATTAATCGATTATCAGAATGTGTCCCTCTGATCCATCAGCCTGCTGGGATCAATAAGGTGATCAATGGAGCAAAAACAGTCCTTCTAAGAATCTGCCTGATTTTGTATTTTTATATATAACCTGGATTAATAACTGCGTCCTGCCCGCCTGAGGCTCCGCTGTGTATCTGAGGATTAATAAATATGTTCCTGTTGGATTCTGGCAGACGCCGTCGACTCAGAGCCAACCGGAGACGCCTCTTCAGTCTGAGCTGCTGCCCGAGCTGACCGGCACCGCTCAGACTCCTCCAGCCGAGCACATCGTCACGCCGCCGTCCACCGTCGACACCGCCGCCCTGAGCGAGGAGCCGCTACCTGGTGAGAGGGGGCGGGGCCTCACACGGTCACTACAGCATCCGAACTCACCTGCACTTTACTTAGTTTTGTTGTTGTTTGTTCTCTGGGCTCATTCACACCCTGATGGACAGTTAGAGAGGAAACACTTGCTAACTACGTTCAACAAAAGTGTCTGTTACACTATAATTAGTGTTTAAACATGATAAATAAATTGTAATATGTTCCACACCCATAAAAATACCTGTAAGTTTAATTTAATTAGCAATTAATTAGTCCTGCTTTCACAACTGATTCCTCTTTTACTCGTTTTTAACAGATATTGTCTTATTTTAAGGAATTTTAAAGACAAAATGATTGATGGATAAATTGATTTAAAAAAAGATTTAACCGGTGACGGGTCGGCAGAAAGGGAAAGAGTAACAACAATAAATATATTAAGTGGACGTGAACTTGATTCTAACTTTGAATCCGACTGAAATATAAAGTTCAGATCAAACTGTGATATTCTTCTGTCTGTCAGTCAAACCGCTCACCAAGCCGAGCCGGCCGGCCCACATCTGTGCCACCTGCAACAAGGAGTTCAAGAACAGCTACAACCTGCGGCGGCACCAGTCGGTGCACACGGGCATCAAGATGAAGGACCGAGCCGCCCGAGAGAAGGAGGAAGCGGGGAAGGTGGCGCGGGTGGAGAAGCAGATGGTCCCCCTCTCCCTCCTCCACCTCACCCTGCCCACCCAGCCTCCCCCTCCCACCGCCGCCGTCCCTGACGCCCTCCCCCAGCCCGGCCAGCACGCCGACCAAGAGAGCCAGCCGGTCTCTGTGTCCATCGCCCCGGCAACCGTAACCATGGCTGCACCGCCTCAACCCATCCAGGCAGCTGTTGTGGTCGTGGGCTCCATGGAGACGGTGGGTTCATTATAGACCATCATTAAAGGACACGTCAGGGTTTTTTTTATTCATCTGCATGCAGCTCATAGAGATCTCCTCCATGACATCTGCTGCTCCACAGAACCCAAACCCCAACCCCAGCACCAACCAGGTGAGGAAGAACCACGCCTGCGAGGCCTGCGGGAAGGCCTTCAGAGACGTGTACCACCTGAACCGCCACCGTCTGTCCCACTCGGACGAGAAGCCATACTCCTGCCCCATCTGCCAGCAGCGCTTCAAGAGGAAAGACCGGATGAGCTACCACGTGCGCTCGCACCAGGGCGGCGTGGAGAAACCGTACATCTGTCCGCACTGCGCCAAGGCCTTCTCCCGGTACGTCTGCGTCCTTTAATCTTTATCTCTTCACGACATCACATTTATATCCGCTGCTGTTTCTTTTTAGATACGACCACACGACACATGTCGGCTTTAAGTTAACACGTGTTCTAGTGTGGAGAAGTTAAGTCGTCTGTAATGACTCGTTTTGTTTTTGTTGATTTTTTTCAGACCGGACCACCTCAACAGCCACGTCCGACAGGTCCACTCCACAGAGAGGCCGTTCAAGTGCACGGTAACATCTTCGTTCCTCTGACGGTCACTAAGTGTGTCTCCAGTGAACTCCTGTGATCAGACCTCACCTCCCCGCTCTGTGTGCAGATAAACATCACGGGACTACCAGACGCCATGTTTTTACTCAAAGAAAGAAAGAAGTTCATGTAGAACATTCGCCGAAAGCCCAAAGAGTTAAACATGTGTCAGAGACAGAGTTTCACAAAGTTTAGAAAGTTTCTGCGACGCAACAAGTTTCAAAATGTAGTGTTTCTTAAAGGGAGTCTGGGGACTTTCTTCTTGATTTTCAAAGAAGTAGCCTATATTAGTTTTTGTTTGATTTATTTTTTTGTGTTTACTGTACTTGTAAAGCTGACATGCTTCCCATCAATATGTTATATTATTCAATACATTTGGTCTAAATGGTGAAATCAGTGTTCAAACGGCTTCATGAAGCAAACATGCTGCTGCAAACTGACACTATTTACAAACATGTTCTGATTTAATGCTGAATTTACAAGAAGGAAACAGTGAGTTAGAATCTGTCGTAGCTGTTTGACAAAGTTTGTTAAATTTTCTTCTCATGAAACAACTCTTAAAATCACTACATTTGTAAAGGGAGCCTGGTGATGTTGTGTTACGGGTTCAGTTCTTCCACAGAGATCAGAGGTCAGACACGTTATTTTCATTACAGTGAACCACATGAAAGTCAGACAGACGGCTTTTAATTAATAATGATTGTTGTTGTGGCTTCGTCTTCTTCTTCTACGTCAGTTGAGTAGGTGGTCCTTCATGTGGTTCAGGACACATGTGGTCACACGCGGCCCAGACCACCTCTGAACGTGGTCTGAGTGATCAGATCTCACGTGTCCTCATGAGTGTCTCAGCTGTTTTGGAGTCGTGGTTGTTTGGAGTTTCTGCTCTCGTGTTCTGACGTCACAGCTGCCTTGTTGTCTGTCAGTGTTTGTGTCTCACTGAATGTTTCCACGCCTCTCTGGTTGTTTTCCACAGACTTGCACGTCAGCGTTCGCCACGCGGGATCGTCTCCGCGCCCACCTGATCCGTCACGAGGAGAAGGTGCCGTGTCACATCTGTGGGAAGATGCTGTCCGCCGCTTACATCACCGACCACATGAGGGTCCACAACCAGTCGCAGCACCACGCCTGTCACCTGTGCAACCGCAGTGAGTCGCAGCGACGCCACAACACTCTGATCATCCCACTGAAACGTATTAATATATAAAACCTGCTGTAAACAAGAAACACTCAACCTGTGTGTGTGTGTGTGTGTGTGTGTGTGTGTGTGTTCCAGGCTTCACCACGCTCACCTACCTGCGTGTCCACGCTCAGAAGCATCACGGTCAGGAGTGGAAGGAGAGCGGCGGGGCGCGAGGGGGCTTCGGCGGGACGGGGGCCGGCGGCGTGCTGCTCTGCCAGCTGTGCGGGGTGCAGTGCAAGACGGCCACGCAGCTCCAGGGTCACATGGGCACCCACGCCAACCAGGGCGACCCCGCCCCCGACCAGACAAGCGCCGGCCCCGTGGGCACCACCAGCGTGGCGGTCACTGTGTCCAGTGCGAGCACGGTGGGACTGCTGGTAACTGACTGCTCCAGTATCGCCCCCCAGCCCCACAGCTAGCACGCTGGACGGGCGAGGGGGGGAGGCTGGGGAGGGACGGTGGGGCTGGGGGTGGAGGCGGAGGAGCTGGTTAAACGGAGGCGAAGGCAAAGGAGAAGGACACAGAAGATGGCGTCCAATCAGGTGTGTTTGTAACTCCTTCTTCTTCTTCTATTCCTCCACAGATCTGACTCACCAGCTGCTGTTTGCAGAGTTAAAATGTTGGCTGAAGAGTAAAAGTTTGAAAATGAATTACGTTAGCTGCTGCGAGCATAACACACCCGATCTCTGAGGGAACTGTCAGGGCTCAGGTTGCATTGTGGGTAGTCTGACTCACTTGATGCTGCCTGCTGTTGGTTGACTGACGTGTCTTGATGTCAGTCGGCGGTCAGTTTGTCGTCACTCTCAGGGTCTCACTTCTCCCACAGTCCTGATTCCATCACAACCGGCTTCTGGAACCATTCAGTGTTCAGTCTGCTGTGTTTCTCCTCTTCGTCCTCCTCAGAGAGACGAAGAGGAGAAAGAATATCTGAACACATTGTTCAGACGCTCTGCTGAGAAGACAAGAGGCTGTAAAATGTGCTGTGTTTCTGAGCGTCAGTGAACAAACCTTCATGAGGCTGAAATCTTCACCGGAGCTGCTGAGATCAAAGTTTCAGCATGAAGTCGGCAGCAAGTGGAGGCTGTAGATCTGGTCTGAGATCAGTTAGTGATGTGTTCTCTCCTGCAGACTGTGATCACAGCAGACGAGCTCTATGGAGACATCTGATGTTTTAAATCAAGTCTCCAGAACTGTTCTGTGGACTACTACACTTCACCTGACTGTATATCCTCAGGAGGAGGAGAGGAGGACTTTATATCATCAGGAGGAGAGGAGGACTTTATATCATCAGGAGGAGAGGAGGACTTTATATCCTCAGGAGGAGGAGAGGAGGACTTTATATCCTCAGGAGGAGGAGAGGAGGACGTTATATCATCTCACTGTGTAAACTAGATTTTCTCTGGCTCTGAGTTGTTGCTCTGACCTGAGCAGGTGGAAAAAGCTCTTTCTGATTCTTCCTGCATCTCATCACTCTAATAATCTTCTTAAACCATCACACAGTTTTGTCTCCGTCAGCTTTTAGCTCCACCAGACTGCGACTGTAACTTCTGTTAATAACAGTAACATGTATATTTCAGAGCCACAGTATCAGACGAAACAAATGTTCCATTAACTGCTTCTTTTTCCATTTTCCAGACTTTTTCTTACCAGACTGCCAACAGAGGACGCCGAGCAGAAGAAGCCGTCTGTCCTCCTCAGCGCGGCGGCTGGATTCAGGAGGACGGCGGCGTCCTCACACCTTCGTCTCCGGCTCACCTGCCACGAACACTGTACATGTTTCTGTACGACGTCCTGCAGACCGGACGAGTCAAAGCCAGGGAAGAGACTGTGGATCAGACAATAAGGAAACCTCTGCTCATCCATTAAAAAGGAAGATTAATGTGTATTTTTATCCGTATGGCTTTTTAGCGGTTAGCTGTTTGTATTTGCCATCATGTCATTGTTTTGATTTCCAGCTGACCTGCACAGCCCGTCATGATTTTGTAAAGCCGTTGATGTTTTTAGATCATTTATATTTCATGATATCTGTGTTTGTTTCTAACGAGGAAGCTGAGCTGAAGACCTCCAGGATCAATTATCTCAGTTTCTCCCCTAATTTATGACAAAACAGTCTCCAGTTTGCCTTTGTCAGACAGCTGACAGGGAACAAGTGTTGCAGACGGGCCATCATGTAAATACACTTTTATAAAGCTGATAAAGGCAAACTACTAGATGTTTGTGAATATTCTCCATGAACATTGAATGTGCATAACTTCTCTGCTTCATAAGTTATGATCTTTGCTCTTAACGCTGGATGCTGATTTGTAATTCTTGGACAGGTGAATCGACATGTGTACTTTGTAGCTACCTTGGTGACACATTTGTGTGGCTGTGCATATTGATTGTACTTGATGCATAGAGCGCCTCGTTACTACTGTATTAAAAGGCAGTAAAGTGCATGTGTGGATTCGGGTGGAGATGATCTGTGCGGGTGATTCTGCACTTTATTCTGATTGCCTCAGGTGGTTACGTGAAGCTAAGTTAGCGTTAGCATTGTTTACAGCGGGGTGAGCCGCAGCGACCCTCCCCCACCGGCTTCACCAGCTCCTCCTACTCCGTGAGCTAACCAGCTAGCTGCCGCTGTGAACGCGACTAGAACCCCGGCCGGTTTAAAACAACACCGAGGGCCTGCTGGATGAGACAGATCCACCCAGAGAACGCAGACAGCTGTCTTTATGGGACTTATGTTCAGTGGATATGACGACGCGATGGCCAGCTAGCGAGCAGTCCGGAGCTAGCAGCCGCTAGCTGGTCCGCTACATCACAGTGCTAGCTAACAGTCCAGCTAGCTCCCGGAGCTCCGCCGACGAGCATCTAACGCGGATTTTTCGCCTTTTTTTTTATTTTCTCGTGCCAGCATCCGCTGATAAACCGAGCTGTGTTTGTAATCTGGTTAAATTAAGTCAACAGGATACGGATTTCCACTGCAGTATGTAGCTAGGTCACCGTACCCGAGCGATGATCGTTATATGGGTCACAGACATCATCGGGTTAACCTATTAGCCGGAACAGCTGGTTAGCAGCGGAGCTAGCTGCTCGCTGACGGCAGGAGATCTTCTTTAAATCAGTCATTTCAAACGAAGAGGCAGCTCGGTGAACGCACATGCTCGTGTTGGTGAGAATTACTCTGCAGCTCGCCTGGCTGAGGTTCACATCCGGTGGGACTTTTAATTTTTTCATATTTTGGAGACGTCGCTGAGCATCGTTGGCTAGCTGAGCGTTAGCGGAGTTAACCGAGCAGCTTCACTAACCAGGTAAGAGCCGCTCGGCACAAACAAAGGTAAATTATCTCTGTGGTGAAAGTGTGTGATCAGTCTGTTAAACACACCCGGGGACGTGTTGGGTGGATTTACTGTGTTTAAACCAACACGCTCCGGAGTTTTCATGTGTTTTGTCTGTGTTAGCTGAATGGATTAGCATCGTGCTGCGGTGTGAACACGGCTCGTCTTTATCTGCTCATCAGCTGCTTGTTTACATCAGTGCTGGTTCACATCAGGCTCAGTCTGTGCTGGTACACATCAGGCTCAGTCTGTGCTGGTTCACATCAGGCTCAGTCTGTGCTGGTACACATCAGGCTCAGTCTGTGCTGGTACACATCAGGCTCAGTCTGTGCTGTCTGCTCGCAGGACGCGGATGGACCATGAGTGAGTAGCCGGCCCGCAGCAGCAGCAGCTCGGTGCGCACACGGACCGTTTCGGGGAGAGGAGGATGGCATTTCACGGCGCAGGCCGGCAGACCGTCTGTGGAGACCTGTTTCCGGGCTCTGAGCTGGGCCACAAGTATTTCTGTGTGAACTCCTCCTGCGGAGCCCCCTCCACGGGCCTCAGCGCCACGCCGTGCCTGACCGGACCCACTGCCCCGGCAGGAACCCCTCGTCACCCGACCGCCCTCGGAGGCAGCGCCGGCGGCGGAGCAGCGGTGCCTCAGCCCTACAGCAACCCGGCCAGCGAGGTGCCCAGCCCCGCAGAGATGGAGCCGGACCGACCCATCGGTTATGGCGCATTTGGTGTTGTCTGGTAAAT
Source organism: Diplodus sargus (assembly GCA_903131615.1). NCBI lineage: Eukaryota > Metazoa > Chordata > Actinopteri > Spariformes > Sparidae > Diplodus > Diplodus sargus. The sequence goes on from CAEMYA010000452.1 coordinate 75,370, forward strand.
ATACATTATTGAGGACGTCTCGATGTTCTGCATGCTTTAGTCCCACACAGCCTCCATCACCCTGCGGCCTGATCAGGCAGCCATTTGTTTCCTCTGATCATCTTAAACCAGCTCAGCACAGTAACATCGTGTCTGCCTGTATGTTCCCTTTAAATCAGTCTGTGTCATAAACTGGAAAACAAACAAACTCAAAGCCTGAAACCTTCTGAGTTCTGTATCGTGGTCAGCTGGACTCGTTTCACTTCTGATCCAGGAGCTTTCTTCAGTTCTAACTAACCTGGAGGGAGTTGCAGGATTTTAAACACCTGTGTGGGAGTGTCCTTACAGAGTGGAATGTCACCAGTCACACCTGGGCTCACCTGGCAACACACACAGAGGGTTAAAGACTCTGTAAGGACACTCCCACACACAGTTAAAAGCCTGCCGCTCCCTTCAGGTTGGTCAGAACTGAAGGAGCCTCTTGGATCAGCGATGAGACTTCAGCAGTCTGGGTCCACATGGTCCAGCTGCCCACGATACAGCGCCGGGTTACTGCGACCGGGCTGACTGAGAACCGTCACCAACGTTTGTGGCAGTTAATTTTATCCAACTGTTGATGAAGACGGTGGTGTAAACACATGATCACACTCAGTGAGCGCAGACACACAGATACATAGATCCTGAATATGTTCTGTAGACTGCTGATCATTTTCTCAATCAGCTGATGAATGTTTTGATTATTAATCAAATAAATGATGAGAAATGTCCCTCACAGGCTCCCAGCGCCTGACCAGCAGCCCAAAACTCAAATATATTCAGTTTACTGTCATGACAAAGACAAGAAGCCTCACAGTTATTAAAGGAACAGTTCACTCAAAGTGAGAATCCAGTCATCACCTCCCTGCAGGTCGAGCTGCGCTTCACTGCAGCCGCCAAACTAAAAGCTCAGTGTGAGTTCGACCGACATCGAGGGTGTGAATGTTTTCAGATCCGTTTGTGATCTGGTGACTCGGATCACAGCGGACGAGCTGTACGGAGCAGAACTCTCCAGAATTAACTCCCTCAGTAATCACTCAGATCTGCGTTTGATCAGTGGAGCTGAAACGACTCGATGAATCAGTTTGTCGACCTGCTGAACATTAATCAGCAACTATTTTGAGAATTTTTAAGCAAAGCACCAAAAACGTACTTCCCCCCCTGAAAACACCTCCGATGACTCATCGACCTGCTGATTAATTCTGCGCTGTAGTTTGTAGGAGAAAAGCTTTTGGCAGGTTTCACTGAAAGTTCCCGACTGTTAACTTTGTCACCAAACTCGTCTGTTAGCTGAACGAGCGTCTGAACTTCTGTGGTTCTCGTCCTCGCAGGTCGGTCACAGATCCACGTGACGGCCGGAAGGTGGCTCTGAAGAAGATGCCCAATGTCTTCCAGAACCTGGTCTCCTGTAAGAGGGTCTTCAGAGAGCTGAGGATGCTCTGCTTCTTCAAACACGACAACGTAAGCGCGGGACGGAGGGCCGGAGGAGTCGCAGCTGACGGGACGTTACAGAAACTAACCGTGTTGTGTCCCCGCAGGTTTTATCAGCGCTGGACATCCTGCAGCCGCCGCAGATCGACTGCTTCGAGGAAATGTATCCTTTGTTCCAAACGTGAGATAACAGCTGATCAGAAGTCGGATTTAGACTCGCTGCCACATCACATACATTTACTTCCTCACACCTTCTGTCCCAGTTTCTCTGCCTTTAATTGTCCCTATCACGTCCTCCTTTCGCGCCTCTTAATTTAGCTGCTCAGGTCTAAATCCAGCTCCTCGCTGCAGACGTGAGTCCGCGGGTGTAAATTTAACGTTCACGATACTCTTTGTTGTATTGACACAAACCTAAAACGAGCCCTGAGTTGGAGGAGCGCGTGCTGCTGTAGGCGGAGGTCGTCCGTGTGTGAGCTGTTTTATTCCTTAACAGCGAAACGCTCCCGCAGCTACGTGATCACAGAGCTGATGCAGAGCGACCTGCACAAAGTGATCGTGTCTCCTCAGCCGCTCACCACCGACCACATCAAGGTCTTCCTGTACCAGATCCTCCGAGGTGAGTGTGTCTGTGTGTGTGTGTGTGTGTGTGTGTGTGTGTGTGTGTGTGTGTGTGTGTGTGTGTGTGTGTGTGTGTTTCATTATTGATGACTCGGCTGATTAACGACGTCCTCCTGAACTCTTCTCATTGATATTTTTGTACGGCCGGCAGCTCAGAGAGATTTGATTGGCTGTGACTGAGAACAACAGGAAGTGTTCTGATCTGAGAAGCTGTTGACTTGTTTTATTGACAGATTAATATCACAGTGATTCTCAGCGGAATGAAAACAGACATTTTATCATCATTTGACAAAATATTGAGTCCTGACGGATGTAAAACTTTATATAATGCTGTAATTATAATGTCTTTAATTGATCCGTCTCACTGCTTGATTACACCTGAGATCGAGACGATCAGCTGACGGACGGTTCAATGCGACGACTTCCTGTTTGATCTGCACGCAGATCGTGCTGCTTCAGTTCTCCGTCAGAATCTGTGAATGTGTTTGGAATGTTTTATTGATCGTTGATGTTGAACGTGTGTTTGCTGTCTGCAGGTCTGAAGTACCTGCACTCTGCTGGGATTCTGCACCGAGACATCAAACCTGGAAACCTGCTGGTGAACAGCAACTGTCTGCTGAAGGTAAAACTTTAAGATCAGCAGCTTGTTTTCTGAGAGCGAGACAGAAACACTATGTGATGTCTGACGTTTGGATCAGAACCGCTGGTTAAATGTGGCCAAATATCACTTAATGAAACATTCTGATCATTATAAACATCTGAGTTCTGCAGAAACCTCCTCAGAATACAAATCGCCTGAACTTTATCTCCGTCTGTCAGATCTGTGACTTCGGGCTGGCCCGGGTGGAGGAGCCCGACCCGTCGCGCCACATGACCCAGGAGGTGGTGACGCAGTACTACAGGGCGCCGGAGGTTCTGATGGGCTGCCGGCACTACGGCTCGGCCATCGACGTCTGGTCAGTGGGCTGCATCTTCGCCGAGCTGCTGGGACGACGCATCCTGTTCCAGGCTCAGAGCCCGATCCAGCAGGTGAGACGGGAGCTCCGCCCACATCCACCTTGACCCGAGTGGGTCGGGGAGGAAGTCTTCATTATGTTCTGGAGAACTTCAGTACTTTAATGTTTGCTAACTTAGGTATATTCTGACTCTTGTGCTTTTGAATGCAGGACTTTAACTTTTCCACAAAGTATTTGAATATTTTAGTGGTTCAGAGTATTTGTACTCGAGTACTCGATTGTAATCTGATTACTTCTGTTCTGCTCCAGCTGGATCTGATCACAGACCTGCTGGGAACGCCTCCTCTGTCCGCCCTGGCGTCGGCCTGTGAAGGAGCCAGAGCCCACATCCTGAGGGGGCCGCACAAACCGGTACGTGACTGTGTGGTCCGCCCACGCCGAGTCCGAGCCCGCCTCCAACAGAACCACCAGAACAACTTCCACGTGCAGAAACTTTGTGTTGTTTTAGCTTTTACCATTTGTGAGTAATTAGAGATAAAAATAACAGTGCGAGGAGTCGGAGACGGTTCTGAGTGTCGGTTTAATTAATGAGAGAAGAAAACGAGATGAGAGGTTGATTAAATAAATACGGATCAGAACCGACAGCTGGAGCCTCAAACTGTTGCTGCTCTGAAAATAACGAGAGTTGAATCATTTCTCTTGACGAAGCCGCAGAGTCGTCAGTGACGTCGTCTCCTGACTTCAACACTGTGCAGCTGCTCCTGGATATCAGCAGCTCACAGAACTGAACCAGAACCTTTTCTGACCCAGTTGGCTCCATGTTGGTTCTGTTGCTGTGTTGATGAGTTGATGTAGTTCACTGAGCTTTAACACAAAACTACAACAAACTGACAAACATCATGTGTGAGATTAATGACACAGTTCAGAACGGATCAGAACTTTATCATCTGTCTTCTACCAGACAAAGATTTGACCAATGGGGTCCATGAGGGGACAGGAAGGGGCGGGGCTTCAGCTAAAGACCTGAAAGCTGATAATCAACACTTAAAGCTGCCTCGTTGATCTTCGGCCACCAGGAGGCAGTAAAACGTCCGCGTCTCTCTCAGCTTCTTAAATCTGAATATTTTCTGTTTTCTTTCCTCTGACAGAAAACTGAACACTGAGAGAGCGAACAGCTGATCGACCGATCAATGACTACTGAACTATCACTATCACATCTCTGTTATCTCAGATTATTTGCTGTCAGGATCTTAGTCCTTCCCTGAGAGTCTCGGCTGTGTGGTGTTAATGCAGACGCAGAGTTTTGATGTGACTGATGAAGAATGTGTTTGTTGTGCAGCCGTCGCTGTCGGTGCTCTACATGCTGTCGGACGGCGCCACACACGAGGCGGTGCACCTGCTCTGCCGGATGTTGGTCTTTGATCCGGTGAGTTCAGACGCTTTGACTCTTCACACTGTTTCATGTTTAATGTTTGTGCTGAACGTCTTCAGCTGACAAAATAAAAGTTCTCACAAAGTTTCTGGATGTTTTGACCTCGTCTCACCCGCCTGTCCGCTCGTCTCCAGGCTAAACGGATTTCCGGCAGCGACGCTCTGTCCCACCCGTACCTGGACGAAGGTCGCCTGCGTTACCACACCTGCATGTGTCAGTGCTGTTACTCCGTTCCCAGCGGCCGAGTTTACACCCGGGACTTCGAGCCGGTCGCCGAGCGTCCGTTCAGCCACAGCTACGAGAACAGCTTGCTGTCCGTGTGGCAGGGAAAAGGTACGGCGAGTCACTTCCTGTCCCGTCAGCAGCGCCTGACCCTCGTTCTGTGATTAAATCCTGCTGTTCTGTCCCCGCGCAGAGTTAATCCATCGCTTCATCACGGAGCACCAGCAGGGCAAACGAGTGCCGCTGTGCATCAACCCTCAGAGTGCTGCCTTCAAGACCTTCATCAGGTGAGGAAGAGGAGGAGCTCATCATGGAGGATTACGTTTCTGATTCAGCCGTTAGCTGTTAGCTGCTAGCTTTCCTCTGAGACGAATCAGTCGTCCTCTAAAAAAGACAGATTAATTAATCTAACTCTGCGCTGTGTCATCATGAAGCAACACGTTCAGAGTGAAGTCGACCTTCAACACGTGTGTTTAAAATGGATTTCACATCTTTTGGTTCTGGATTCTTTCCTTCAGTCTCTGATGTTGGATACAGAAAGTAAAAGTAGTTTATCCATCAAGTGTTGATTAGAGATTTTTTTCCCTGGTGCGACGATAAATTCATGTGTTATGATTATGTTCACAATACAAACACTATGAAGGAAGTGAAGACACAACAGTGTTGACGTTCTGAGCTAACCAGCTAACAGCTAGCCCGGCCCGTCCTGTCGCAGCCTGCAGGTTCTCACTGTTTTCACTGACGCTGAATGTTTTATTTCCCGTGTGTTCAGGTCGACGGCGTGGCACTCGTCCAAGGTGTCCAGGAAGGAAGAGAGATGAACGCTCCTCCTCTTCCTCTCGAGGAGCGACAGCAGTCTGAGAGGATTTCATCGGCCGCAGCATCTGAAAATACCGAAGAGTTTGGGTCTCTTCTTTTTCTTTTTTCTTTTTGTCTCTCTTCTTCTGGAGGACGCGGAGAGAAAACGACTCGACCGACCACCAGAGAGAAAAACTCCCGACCCACCTGAGCTCCTCCTGAACATCCTCCCCCGTTACCTCCTCCGAAAAAGTTTCCAGAATCTGAGAACGACTGCTTTCCTTTTCAAAACGACCCAAACTGCTGACGCTCGAGGCGTTTTCGGTGCTGAATTAAAACAAAAAAAAAACAAAAAAAAGAAAATGCTGCTGAAGAAAGAGGAAAATAACTGAACTCGGTACTAGATTGGGTATTTCCATCTATGTTAGTAGAGAAATAATGGTTTTAATTGTTTGGTAGATTGTTGCTTAGTTGAGTTTTGAAGTCATTCCAGCCTGTGCAATACGGTTTCATTTAAACAAGCGATAAACACGCTGACATCAGACTTCTGCTGTAGGACGACGCGTCACATCGGCGTGTCGAAGCTCCCAGACGTAATAACCCGCCAAACAACACGACATCGTTAACCGCCAACACCTCCAAGTTTCTCCTTTTTTTTCCGAACTGCATTTGAACGCATCACTCACTCACTCACTGTGTTTCCTGTCATCGCGCGGCGTCTGCGTGCGTCGACGCGGCGATAATAATAATAATAATGCAATCTAACAGATGTAGCAGGTTTTAACCACAGGTCTACACACATACACACACATACACCACACACATACACACACATACACACACACACATACACACACACACACACTCAGCTTAGTTTGTTTCTTCATCGCCATCTGTCGTCTCTACCGTCTTTAACAACAGGAAGTCATTCCCCCGCAAGTCCGTGTGGTTTTATTTTGAAAAATATGACAGGAAATTGTGACTTTTAGGTGTTTTAATTTGACGGGAATATGCCAAACCTAAAACATTTGGCGGTTCTTGGTCCCGTCTCATCGTGTCTCGTCTGATCGCCGTGTGGACGGAGCGTCTCCTCCTCGGCCTCCACCTCTCTGTCCCACCAGCGGAGAGAGACGCTGATGGTTTCTTTTTTTATTTCTTAATTTATTGCGTGTTTGTTGAAGAGTGTGTGTCTCCACCCTTTGTAGTTTTGAAGCGACTCCTCTGCAGGTCTGCGCCCGTCTCGGTTACCTCAAACCCTGGAAAGACTAAAAAAACAAGAAGAAAGCAGAACTGATGTTTGCGTATCTGTCACCCTCCCGTCACTCGTCATTCCTCCGGATGGTTGTTTTACCTCGTGCTCGCTCCTCGTCTCGACCCGCCGCTCAGAATCAGCGTGAGGTTCTGAGATGTTGTCGGTGAAATGCTGCTGTTTTTGTTTCTGTTCTCCGGTTTGTTGTTTTAGTTCCTGTGTTTAGTTTCAGGCTCAGGTGTCCCGTTCTAACAGACTATGAATTGTACAAAGCTACACGAGGATGCTCCAGTATTGATCCTGGATCGGATGATCAGAAGTGTCGGCTCTGTCGCGGTGTGATGAAGAGATTCTCTGTTCTGTGACGACAAACTGATGCATAATGTTTTAATGTCCTCACACAGGTGGCGCAGTGACGTCTGATTGGTTCAATTTGATTGGCTGGTGGTTTTGCATGTTTAACCCTTTAAATCGTGTCGACTTTCCTTCCGTCAGTTTCCTGAATCAGCCTGGAAGTTTGATTTTCAAGCTGCTTGTCTGAGTTCAGGAACAATAAACCTGCACAGACACAAACGATTCATAAACGAGAGATTTCAGTCTCTGTCGTCTGCACAGAGGACGTCGTGGTGCATTCAGGTGCACCTTAATTCAGTTGGAAAAACTCAAATCTTAAAAACTGTTTAGACGATGTTACTTTATAGAAATCATCAGATTTGAGGAGCTGAAACATTAATGTCAGAGTCCGACAGAGGAATATATTTAACAACCAGCTGTTTGCAGCTGTTGTCATCTTGATCCAAAGCCTTTCGGAGCCGATCTCCACTCTGATGCGTTCAAAGATGCTCCGACTCTTTAACTGATTTGTCTAATATGGAAATTCTGGCTCAGATTTTAATTTGCCTGAAAGCTGCGATCTAAAATCAAATTTTGACTGAAAACAAATGTCGTCAGAACAATTTGGAGACAGAAGATGATGAAGATGAGTGTGACTAAATTTAAGATCTGACTTCTTTCATGAATTCTGACTTTATTTCTGAGGAAAAATGGAAAATAAATGAAAATGAAATCGTCCAGTCCGTTCAGTTTTTATTAAAGCAGTCTGGTGGATTCAGTTCCGTCTGTGAATCTGAAGTGGAACAGAGACGACGTGTCTGCAGAACGTTTCCGTCTGTGCAGGTTTGTGTTGATGGAAGTGAAGTTGCTGCTCTGTGACAAACATGCAGATCCATCAGAACCATCCTCTGGTTTCTGAGACATTCGGACCCTGTTTGACTGCAGGAACCTTTTTTTTTTTTTTTAGGATCTCAGGAACTTTTTCTCGATGAGGGTCGACTCGTTTCACCTCAACATTCAAACATGGCAGCAGTTTGTCTCGTCACACGTTAACGATTCTGCTTTTTAAATCCACGTTTGGTTCTTTTTCCTGAGGACACACTGAAGCTTCGGCTCCTGGTTCAGGTCCTCACTTCCTGGATCGTGTGTTTGGAAGGTTTTGTTTTGGTTTTTTTTCTTGTACATGTCCTGAACCTCCAGCAGGCGAGGCCCCTGAGCCGCGGGGCCCCTGAGCGTCCTCGTTGGCCCCTGACAGTTTCCTGAAACCTCAGCTCCTCTTCTCCAGGAACACCCAGCGAGTCTCTGTTGGTCACGAGGCCGCCGCGTTCCCTGACTTGTATATCTGCATGTGTATATTTATGACCCGTGGGGAGCGTCGGGGTTTGAATGCTGTGCAATGGTTGAGTTTGTCGACGACGACGCAAACGTACATTTTGTGGTAATTTTTATTTAATTCATCTTTAGGAAGTGATTTTTATTAGAAGCTTTTGTTTTTGTTTGTTGTGATCTGATTAGACTTTTACAAAAGGCCAAGAGAACGTTTTGATGATTGTTCCCTTAAAAGTGAGAGAACGTCTGCGATTATTACTTTTCATTTGTCGTATTAAAACGTTCCTGTTCGTTCATCAGTGGTGACGTTTTATTTTCTTTACGACTGAAACGTTACAACCTAAAATAAACCTATTGGTGTAGAATTATTGACATAATTTGTGTCTTAATACATTAGTTCCCTCAAATTACCCTGTAATTTCTTCATATTGCTGATTTAGTTCCTTCAAACTACAAAAAAATGTCCTATTTTTTCAGAACTGGTTTCCTTAAATCACTACTCTATTCCTCCAAAAAACATTTAGATTAGTTCCCTCAAAAGTTGCTCAAATTGATGAATTTGTTCCCTCAAACTACAAATGAATTCCTTCAAAAAAATGTTGAGCTAGTTCCCTTAAATTACCTTTTAAATTCTTCATATTGCTGATTTAGTTCCCTCAAACCACTGCTCAATTCCCTTCAGAAATGTTTAGATTAGTTCCCTCAAAAGTTTCTCAAATTGCTGAATTAGTTCCCTCAAACTATAAATTAATTCCCCCCAGTTTCTTTTTTTAACTAGTTCGCTCAAATTACTGCTTAATTTCCTCACATTGCTGAAATAGTTCCCTCAAACTACAAATGAATTTCCTAATTTTTTTTAGAATTGGTTCCCTCAAATCTCTATTTCTCCCCCCAAAAATGTATTAGTTCCCTCAAACTGCACATTAATTTCCTCCAGTTGTTTGTAACAAGTTCCCTAAAATTACTGCTTAATTTCCGCCTTTTTTTAGAGTTTGTTCCCAAGAATTCACACTTGAGTTCTCCTTCCTGTTCTTCATCACAGATCGAATGTCAGGAAGTAAAATACGAACCTGCAGCGTTCATATTTGCAGTTTAAATGAGCAGATGACTTCCAGACGATGTAATTCGAGTCTTTGACATTTAAAATAACTGAAAATGGTGAAAACATGTTACAAAGGAAGCTGATTCATCGTTGGAGGTCGTTTTAGGGAACGTTTGGTGTTTAAGTGTGAAGATTTAGGGAACAATGAATCAAAACTTTTCCCTCTTGGACTTTTTCTTTTCTTTTCTTTCTCTTGCGTTGTTGTGTTGGTAGAGATCCTTCCAGGTGAGGAGCAGGTGTTTTTTTAAACTAGATGACCTGAGTGGTCGTTTCCCTCCCTGCACACTGATCAGAGATCAGCTGACGAGTGTTTCAGTGCTCGTCTGTTCAGTCTTCAGCCGGCGGACGTCGAGGGAAGCAGAGCGGACGGACGGACGGACGGACGGACGGACGGTCATCTGTAGAGATTAGACTTGTTTTTCTTCTATGAAAAGAAACTTGATGTTTTTATTATTCTAAATATGAAACTGATGTTTTAAACAGATGTTTTGTCTTCGTTTTAGCAAAAAGTTTTTTTGTTTGTTTTTTGACTTGTGTTCCCGACAAATACTTGAATTTCTTAAAAAAAAAAAATGTTTAGACTTAAAGTAGTGAATGATAAATAAATAAATGGACACTGGAGAAAACGCACCGGTCGCTTCTTTTCTCGCCCGCCTCACCTGAAATCTACGGGCTCACCTGAGGGTCAACAAGGTTCAGAGTGAGAGACGTTTGGATGGAACTTCTGTAGTTCTAACACTAGATATATATTTATATATAGATATCGTGTTAAGATATAACATTGGTAAAAGTGAAGGTACTATTCAAATGGGTGACTTTCACTTTTAACATGATATCTTTACTTTTTGGGGACACCAACACTGCCAGTCCCACAATGTCAAAGTAATCTATTACTAGTTATAGTCCTGCATTTAAGACTGTAAGTAAATGTACAGAAGTGTTATTACTTTAAATATACTTGGCGTGTCGGTAGTAAAACTACTGGCTGTGCAGTAAAATTACATCTGATCTTAGTGATGGATGTAACTAAGTGCATTTACTCAACTTCTGCACTTCAGACAAAACAAACAGGTTTAAACTTCAGCAACACGTTCTTGTTCTTTAATGTGAAATCTTAGTCTGACATGTAACTGAGTATCAGATGACTGTAGTGGAGTAAACAGGACATTATATCTCTGGAATGTGATGGAGTAGAAGTAGAAAGCAGCAGAAAATGCTCAAACACAACTGATTCTTTAAGTATATTTCTGATGACTTCTGTGTGTTTACCTGATGAGGAGTTTCACTTGTAATAGAGTACTTTTACTCGAGTACTTCCTGGTGTGGTGGCAGGTGGCAGCAGGAGGCTCCTCCCCCCTGATCCTCCTCTCTGAGCTCCTAGAAACCTGTCCTCATTTTACACCAGCAGCACATCCAGAGAGTGTGTGACTCCACACACACACATGCACACACTCTCTCTCTCTCACACACACACACACACTCTCTCACACACACACACACACTCTCAGGTGGAGGCAGGAGCCATGTCGGCCCTGGTGGCGGCCGGATCCGTCTTCTTCCCCGGACTCTTCGTTCTGTCCAAACAGACTCTGAAACACCTGATGGGATGGAGCGAAGGGGACGCCGCCATCGTGTCCACACGGTGAGAACACACACACACACACACACACACACACACACACACACACACACACACACACAGACTTATAT
>CAEMYA010000452.1:102781-113166 GCA_903131615.1 Diplodus sargus
AACAAACTTAAGTTGTTGTTGTTGACAGCAGCTGGAAATGTAAGTGGACCTTGAGTGAATTTTATCTTATGTTATTTCATTTGATTTGCAGAAGCTTCTGTTTCTAAGGTCAAGAATGACGTTTTTATTCTGATGTACATCTTATAAAATAGTTCAGTTTGTAGATAAAAGTTCAATAAATGACATTTTTCTCCCCTTTTTATTTTGGTAATCAAGTTAAAACAACCTGGTAAACTTTTGTCTTCTTGTCCTGGATCTGGAACAGAGTTCAGAGCAGCTCACACCTGCTGGTATTAAGTTTAACCTCGTCATTTCTCCAGAACAACAACAACAACAACAACAAACATCCTGCAGCTTCAGTTTCCTTACATGACCTCTGGCGGGACAGCCGTCAGATTAATGGGCGACATCAAATCGAACCAATTAGAAACAAGGTCAGAAATTATCGACAGAAAATCTGTCCAATCATCTTTCAGATCCAGCCAGTAGGCGGGGTTTGTGGCGGATGCGTTCGTTTTAGTGTCTCGGTTGAGCCCGGCTGCTTCTGATCCGCTCTGGCTGCGCGACATGACTGCATCCGCCCGCCGGAGTCGACACCGGTCACGTGGGGCGCTGCTGCCGGGGTTTATCAAATCGAGCGCCCCTGCTGCCGTGTTTTGTTGTTTTTCAGCGGCGGACCGTGTTCGGCCTGTCAAACCGTGTGACTTCTCACTGGAGCGACCAGACTGGAACAACAGGGATGCACATGACTAAAAAGTATAATTTATTTCCTCAGACTTCTTCGCCTGTCAGGTTCTAATGTGATGACAACGTCGTTTCTAGCGGCTCGTTTGTGTCTGTCGCTAAAAATCGACGTCTGCGCTAAGCTAGCAATGCTAGCCGAGTTAGCTAGCTGATTTTACTATTCTGTACAACAACAACAACATACAGCCTCTCTGGCTTCACCTTCATGGACACAGTGTCGACTGATGTAGTTGATTTAATCTTTACCTACTCGTGTCATGTCAACGTTTCGGCTGCTCGCTCGCTAGCTGGACGTGTAGCTGTGTTGCTGTTTGGATCTTGTTATTGTTCTCAGTCTTTATTAGCTGTTAGCTCACGTTTACTTTCACCTCCTGCAGGACCAGAAACACAATGAAGCCGCCGCCACAGACCCAGTCCTCTCCGCTGAACAGCCTGGTGAGTACCGACAGCTCGGTGTGCTCCTCAACACGTCAAACTGGGATTGTTGTCAAGCAGCTGATGAATTATTTATGGCAGTCAGGTGCTCATTGTTACCTGGACGGGGCTGGAATGGAGCTGATTGTTGTGGGCAGAGAGAATCTTCAGCAGCAGATCAAACACAAAACTAGATTTGAGTCTTTATTAAATGTGATGATTGATCAGCGGTGGCAGAACTATTGTAATATATTATTTATGTAAGCTTGGTGTTACATCAGTGTCAAAATATTTCTACCATAGATTTATTTTTCTCTTTTTTCTTACTTTTACTCAAGTAAAATTACAGAAGTGTCACCAGCAAATCTACTAAAAGTTTCAAAACTAGCTTTATGATAACAAACAGTGAATCGTGTTGTTGTGTCATTTACACTGTTGGTCCACTAATCCACCCTGCTCATGTGAAAAGTGAACGTATATGTATACAGTCTTTATTTTTATTTACAGTAGTTCTCTGTTCTGTATTCAGTCCTTTACTCCAGAGCGCACAGTCACAGCTCAGGTATCTGAGTAATCTACTTAGTTACTTTCCACCGCTGAGGAAGGTTTATAAAAGACAACGTTCTTTTTATAATTGTGTAAAAGTTTTTAAGTATTCAAGTAAATCGTAATTACAAACCCCAAAACTTCAACATTTGACAGACACAGAGCAGGTGAGTGACATGATTATAATATATATGTTGTGTAACATTAATAAATGAAAAGTGTGAAATATATTTTGGCCTTTGGGTCAGAGTGTAAACGTGTTTGCAGTAACCAAGAAATGGCTTTTAATGAAGTTAAATCAACATAGAAACAGACACAATGTAATATGTTCCATTAATATGAACAATTTCGATTATAATGACTGATGAATTCAGACTGATGTTCACATTAAAGCTGATAAATTAAACAGATGGTAGATATTATCAGTACCATCAGCCTGCTGCAGGTTTCTTGGTGTCAGCTGATGAATTAAAGAAGTGATGAAAAATGTCAGTTTGTCCACCAGGAAGCGCCGACGACTGCATTCTGACATATTCGACAGTTTTACTGAACAATGAGTGCTTTTACATTTTTCATACTGTAACTACGTTGTGCTGACATTTACCTAAATATAGTTTTGAATGCAGGACTTTAACTTGTAATGGAGTATTTTCACAGGGTGGTATTAGTATTAGCAGATTCCTGCTGCAGTGTGTTTGTCCTGGACTTCGTGTCATAATGTCGTTTGTGTTCCAGATGTTTGAAGGCGTCTACAACAACGCCAGGATGCTTCATTTCCTCACAGCCGTGGTGGTGAGTAGTTCTCTCCGTCTGACTGCAGTCGTAGTGAAACGAACCGAACAGAGAATAAAGAGACTGAATCGTTCCTCTCTGCTGGTTTCAGGGCTCCACCTGTGACGTCAGAGTGAAAAATGGCGCCGTGTACGAGGGAATCTTCAAGACTTTAAGCTCACAGGTAAAACACCTCGTCACAATCCTTCACTGTCTGTCATCACACAGTCACAGCGCGGCTGCAGCAGTAACTCATCTGTGCGTTCTCTCCCAGTGTGAGCTGGCTGTGGATGCTGTCCATAAACAGAGTGATGGAGACGGAGGAGGAGGAGGTGAGGAGGGAGGTGGAAGCTCATCCATTCTTCCGAGGATTGAAGACATCACTGACACGATGATCTTCAGTCCCACCGACCTGGTGACTATGACCTGCCGAGATGTCGACTTGAGCTTCGCTGTCAGAGGTAAGTTCTCTGAACACGAGGCAGGTCGCTGGAGCTGCTGTAGCTGCTGTAGCTGCTGTAGCTTCTGTAGCTTCTGTAGCTTCTGTAGCTTCTGTAGCTGCTGTAGCTTCTGTAGCTTCTGTAGCTTCTGTAGCTGCTGTAGCTTCTGTAGCTTCTGTAGCTGCTGTAGCTGCTGTAGCTGCTGTAGCTGCTGTAGTTTCTGTAGCTTCTGGAGCTGCTGTAGCTGCTGTAGCTTCTGTAGCTGCTGTAGCTGCTGTAGCTGCTGTAGTTTCTGGAGCTGCTGGAGCTGCTGTAGCTGCTGTAGCTTCTGTAGCTGCTGTAGCTTCTGTAGCTTCTGTAGCTTCTGTAGCTGCTGTAGTTTCTGTAGCTTCTGTAGCTTCTGTAGCTGCTGTAGCTTCTGTAGCTGCTGTAGCTTCTGTAGCTTCTGTAGCTGCTGGAGCTGCTGGAGCTGCTGTAGCTGCTGTAGCTTCTGTAGCTGCTGTAGTTTCTGTAGCTTCTGTAGCTTCTGTAGCTGCTGTAGCTGCTGTAGCTGCTGTAGCTTCTGTAGCTGCTGGAGCTTCTGGAGCTTCTGGAGCTTCTGTAGCTTCTGTAGCTGCTGTAGCTTCTGTAGCTGCTGTAGCTGCTGTAGCTTCTGTAGCTGCTGTAGCTGCTGTTTTGCTCTGTAAATGCATTTTGCAAAGTTGATTAAAGCAGAACAGAAGCCTCTTTAAGGGTTAGTTTAATTTGTCATTGACCTGTGTGTGTGTGTGTGTGTGTGTGTATACAGATGCGTTCACTGACACGGCCATCAGCTCTGTGAGGGTGAACGGTGAACACCGGGAGAAAGTTCTGCAGCGGTGGGACGGACACGGAAACGGAGAAAACTTCGAGCTGGAGGCGGATACAGTGAGGAACACACACACACACACACACACACACACACACACACACACACTCTTTCAAAACAAAGTGCTTTATTATAAAACAAATAAAAACTTAAACAAAGTAAAATCATAAACATGAAATAAATCGTTCTGAGACCTCGACTGTCCAGTTTGATGATAATCGCAGCAGCGAGAGAAACCTCGTCTTCTTCATGTTGATGTTTCCTTTCAGTCGAACGGCTGGGACGCCAACGAGATGTTCAAGTTTAACGAGGAGGCGTACGGAGTCAAGTCCACCTACGACTCCAGCCTCTCCATGTACACGTGAGTCCAGATCATACGTACGGGTCAGCGCATGTACTGCTTCGTCTCGACCGCCCTGATAATCTGCTGTTATCTGTTTTCCCAGCATGCCTTTAGAGAAAGGGAACTCTGAGGTTTTCCGTCAGCGGGAGGCTCGAGCAGCTCGGTTAGCCAACGAGATCGAGAGCAGCTTGCAGTACCGCCGGCGGGTTTCTTTAGAGAACGACGAGGGGCGGAGCGAGGAGGACAAATTCAGCTCGGTGGTCCGAGAGAGGGAGGAGCGGTCCAGCCCCGGGTTCTCCTCCAGCAGCAGGTCAGAGCTTAAAGTTAACAAGTCATTTAGATATAAAAATCGGTGACGGAGGACGAAAGAGTTCACGGTACCATCCAGACTTGTTTCATGAAACCTGAAAAAATTGTAATAATTCCTCTCACCGCCTCGTGTTCTTGTGTCCAGGGAGGGTAAATACATCCCTCTCCCTCAGCGGGCTCGAGACATCGGCCTGTCGGGCAGCAGCATGAGGGCCGGAGGCTCCGGAAGAACCTCAGCACCCTCCTCCTCCAGACACCCGCCGCCCAGCTCCTCCTCCCCCAAACCTCCCTCTGACAGGAGCAGCCCGCTGTCCGTCAGGACCGCCTTCTCTCCACACCAATCACAGAGCAGCCCGCCGGCGACCAACAGCCCTCCCTGCACCAATCACATCCCTCACTCCCTGTCCCACCCGCAGGCGCTGGCCGACACCACGCGCTCGTCTGTTAACGGAGGTACGGAGGCGGTACCGGTCCAGTTTCACGATATCAAGATATTCAGCGAAAAATATATGAACGAACATTTATTTCTCAATGTGAAGATATTTATTGTTTAAATGATCACAGTGATGCTTTCAGGTGCTTTCCTTCCTCTCTCAGTGTCATCCAGGACTTCTCCAAAGTCTCAGAGACTCCAGAGCAACAGAAACCTGCGAACACCAAACTCCCAGTCCTCCCCCGCAGGTAACACACACACACACACACACACACACACACACACACTTGTCCTCTCTCTCTTCCCTCCATCTCTGCTTCTTGTCCTCCCTCCAGTGTCTCGTGGTCAGAAACCAGAAGCCCCTCCCCCGGACCTCCCCCTGGCCGGCCCCACCTTCTTGGACTCCTCCCCCTCGGCTGTCACCATGGCAAACTCCACCAAACCCTCCGGCCCGACCCCGCTGTTCCCCGTCGATGGTGAGATGTTTGTTTAAGTCTTCAGGGTTGTGTTGAGACGACCGTACAGTTCTGTGAGGATTACTAACAACATGAACTGATGAACAGTTGAATTAACAGAAACATTAAATCTTGAAAGTGTAAATTGTGCGTCACAGTAAGATGAGTGACGTCAGACCTGCAGTCAGCTGGTTGTTGATGGTCTCTGTGGTTCACAGTGAACGAGATCCTGAACTCAGCGGCTAAAGAGCGAAGTGACAGTGGGTCCGCCGGGTCCGCCGGGTCCGCTGGGTCCGGTCCGTCCGGGCCACAGGAAGTAAAGAGCAGCAAAGGTAAAACACTTCCTGTCCTTCACACCTTCACACCTGTCTGCTGTTTCTACCTGCTGTCCTGCCTTTACGTATCAGCAGAATGTGCTTTACTGTGTGAGTCATTGCATGTACGATCTGTTCTAGTTTAGTTTTTGCTTTTTATTTTCGTGTTACTGTAATTTTTAGTAAGAATTCTTACTGGTTTATAAAGTTCTGATCCGTTCTGTGTCTCTCAGCTCCCTCAGTGCAGCAGCGGTCTCAGCTGGAGGAGCTGCGCAAGTTCGGCAAAGAGTTCAGGGTGAGAACACACACACACACACACACACACACACACACACACAGAGGTCATACAGTTGTTTTCTTGTTTGTTTTTTTCATGTGTGAAACTGGATATATGGATTTATTTTTAGTCTCCTGGAGAAACAAAGAATCTGTGTGACAACTTGGAGACATTTTTTTTTTTGTCATGTTTTCACAGATGAAAAAAACAAAAGACGGGCACGTGGTAAGATATTCTGACAACATGTTTGTTTGACTTCAGAGTGTCAGATAATGTGTGAAGAGGTTTCAGAGTTCTCAGCTGTTCATGTGTGAGTTTGTGTCTCAGCTGCAGTCCAGCTCGTCTCCCTCAGTGAGTCCGGCCTCTGCAGATCCTCCTGCAGACTCCTCCTCCTCTCCCGCGCCTCCCAAACCCTCCCTCGCCTCCTCCGCCCAGGACCTGCCGCCGCCCACAGAGGCAGCAGCGACCCCCGCTGCCCCGACACCGGCGGCTCCTGCTGGCCCTCAGTCCTCCGGACCGGAGGGGCCGGCTGGAGCCGCAGTGGCTCCCGGCAGTGAGGACGGCTGTTCAGAGGGCAGCGACAGATCTGAGCCTGCTGCGGTGTAAGTATCTCCACTCAGGTGGTGCTCACAGGTGGTGCTGCACAGGAAACTGAAGGTTTTCTTCCAAACATTATTTATCATCATCGTTGTGATTCTGTTTAGTCTTTTTGAAAATATATTGTGAAGCTGAATAAAATTTCCTGTTTTTCTTTTTTACAGGCAGGTGAAAAACTCAACGTTGAATCCAAACGCAAAAGAGTTTCTTCCCATCAAAGTGAACGCAGCTGTGGTGAGCTGGACCAACACACACACACACACACACACACACACACACATACACACACACACACACACACACACTTCGATCTCTTCAGATTTTCCTCTCTGAGTTTTTATTCGTCTCCATATTGTGTCAGAAACCAGCTCCGACCCCGACGCCCCCCCGGCCGACCCCACCCAGCCCCTCCGTGGTTCTGCCTCCACAGCCGGGCGGAGGAGGAGGAGGAGGAGCCCTCTACAGCAACCCACCTGGACACTACCTGTCCTACGTGTCCCCGCTCCACATCCAGGGTCCCTCCATCCAGGTCTGATCCCGTCTGTACCGCCGTCACATCATTCATGTCTTCAGTCCGCTGTAACGTCTCCTCGTCTCCTCCTCAGGCTCCTCAGATGTATCAGTACAGCATGTCGACCGTCAACCAGGGCAAATACCCCCGACCCAAAGGTACACACACACACACAGACACACACACACACACACACACACACACTTTCATTTTAATCAGTATATTGTTAATGTTTCAGGCAGCAAGAACACCTTCAGTTTACTGTCACAGAGGAAAGAAGCTGACATCAGTTACTCAAACCAACCAATCAGTTAATCATTGCAGCTCTATTAATGTCCGTACACAACGTTTCTCTGTAGAGACGTCAAGTCTGTGCAGGTTTTCTAAAATAGTGAAAATAGTGAATGTAGTTTGGTGTGCAGATTTCACTGTCGTGTCACAATCAATAGGTCGAACTGCAGCTATGATGATGGAGGTGATTGATCTACTGCAACTTCCAATGGACCTTAAAAGTCTCATTTTAAACTGTCATCATCGTCATCATCATCATCATCTCTAAACATCCATAATTCTGCTGAGGAGTCATAGTAAACGGACTCTTGCAGAACTTGCCTTGGAATCTTCACGTTTTTAAGTTTCTTCAGGTTGAAAGTGTTCCAGTGAGAGTTGTTGTTACATCAGTGTGTTACATCTTGTGTTGTGCCGTGTCAGGTCCTGTGGTGGGTCAGCGTCCGGACCACCACCCCTCCCCCGCCTCCCCCATGATCTCAGCTGCAGCCTCGGCAGCAGGACCCCCGCTGGTGGCCTCGCCGTACCCCCAGTCCTACCTGCAGTACGGTCAGGTGATCCAGGCCATGCCGCCACACTATCACGGACAGGTACGAGGCTGCCGCTGTAAAAAATGTCCTACAGCTGAGATCTGATGGTTGTTTTTATCTGAATTTACTGAAAAATGGATCACCTCTACAATTAAAACAAAACAGTATTCTGTATGTGAGGATCATGTTCTTTAATCCACAAAGTGTTCAAATGTTTTAAAGGAAACTAAATAATTCATCTTTTCAGAGCTGAAGTGTTGATGAAATGTTTTGCCTTTTAAAAATCTCTCCTGCGTCTGTCTGGCGTCTCCAGGCGGTGTACTCGATGCTGCAGGGAGGTGCGAGGATGCTGACATCCGGGGCGCCGCATCAGCAGATGGGTCATCCGGGTCAGTACCCGGGCCAGGCTGAGGGCCAGCCGGGGCCCCAGCAGGCCGTGTACGGTGAGAAGCAGCTCCGCTTAATCAAAGTACCAACATACATGTGAGTCGCTTCTCTGCTCTGCTCTTCATCCGGCTCTGGTTCTGTTTGTCTCTCAGCTCAGTCGTTCCAGCACCACTCGGGCTCCATCCACCACCCGCAGCCCTCCACCACCCCCACAGGGAGTCAGCCCCCACCCCAGCACACAGCACCCAGTCCAGGACACAACCAGGTAAAGGTGCTGTCGTTTACGGTAAATAACAGCTGCATGGAGAAATTCTTTATTGTCGTAGTGAACGCATGAAAATGTCCTTTTACATCACAACTGTTCTGCTGATGCTGCGTCTCTTAACTGGATCACAACATTCAGCGGTTCTGTGATTTAACTCGACATCCTAACATGAAACGTTTCTGACTATGAGATGTGACATCATGTGTGAAAACCAGGTTTGATTGATGTCGAGTGTTTCTCTTCGTCTTGTGTCTCAGTCGAGTCCGGCGGCTCCTCAGCCTCAGTCCATGTTCCACTCTGGAGGTCTGTCGGCTCCGACTCCTCCGAACCTGCAGCCGGGTCACA
Source organism: Diplodus sargus (assembly GCA_903131615.1). NCBI lineage: Eukaryota > Metazoa > Chordata > Actinopteri > Spariformes > Sparidae > Diplodus > Diplodus sargus. Next base: position 111,598 of record CAEMYA010000452.1, read on the forward strand.
GCTCCCCGCAGGCCTCCTACACCATGCAGGGCTACGGGCTCCCGGGCCACCAGGCGCTGCCGCACGGCTTCCCCTCCATCAGCCAGCTGTCACAGGTGAGCGCCAACATCAGGACACGGAGTTCTGACTGTAACCAGCAGGACGGGCCGTTTCTCTTCACGCCTTCTTGCTTTTATCTACACACAAACATCTGGACCGATGTTCTGTTGTGTCCAGCTGTTCTGTGAATACCAAGAACAGTCCGGACGCGGATCACAGTCCGGTCCAGAGTGTTCAGAGGCTCTGATCACTGTGTTTGTCCTCTGCAGGCTCACGTCCCTGGAGGCATGTCCGGTCCGCACCACTCTGCGGGTCACGGCCTGCCGCCCGTCATGCTGCACTACGTCTCTCCTCAGCAGGGCAGCGGCTCCAACCCCCAGCAGGGGGCGCCGCAACACTTCTACATCGGACCACCACAAGGTAAACCGTCTGTGAGCAGAACACGGAGCTCTGTAAACCTCCGACTGATCGTTCCTCTTCATCATTCATGTGGTTCTGTGTCCCAGCTGTTCAGGTCCAGGCTCACCCGACCCAGCAGCTGTCCTTCCACCCGTCTGCTAACTGACCCCGCCTCCTCGTCACAGCTGGACCCAGAGCGAGGAAGACGAGCGTTCCTGCGTGACATCACAACATTCCCTCCTCCCGACTTCACATTAACACGTCGTCCTTCAGACGGAAACATCGTCCGCGGGACGTTTCTCATTTTAAATGTAAATACAGACGAAGCTGGACTGAAGACGAGAACTGGTGGAAACTTTTGGACTGACGACAGCGAAACAGTTTGTTTCTCCCCGTCCACCTCCACCCGTCCTTTTACAGACCAAACCAGTTCATTAATAATAAAACCACTGAAAACAACCAAAGTGTTTGTTTCATTTAAAGTCGTCAGCTTCTTCTCACTTTCACACATGAAATCACTTTTTTTCCTCAAAGGTTTTTTCACCTGGTTTTACATACTACAAACATATTTTTATTAATTATTATTATTATTCTAATTTTTTACTCTGTTACAAACATGTTAATTCTCCAGATGTTTAATTTTTTCCAACATAAAATGTTTTGTTTTTTTCTGGATTTTTTTCTGGTGTGAAATAAAAACCTTTAAAAAAATAAATACTATGAATAGTAAAAATCTCTCCTGTAAAATTTTTCTTCACAAATTTAGTTTTCAGTCAAGTTTCACACAGCATTTTTTTTTCCGCACCTGATTTATTTTTTATTTTTTTTTGGTTACAAACATGTTATATTCTCCAGGTATTTAAATTTTCCTAAAACAAAATTTGGGAATTTTTTCAGATGTGAAACAGAAATCCCCCAAAAAAATTCTTTAACAGATAATTTTTTTTAATGAAAAATGAAAATGTCTCCTGACTTTGTTGAAAAAAAATCTTGATATTTATTTTTTTCTAAAATATTTTTTTTCTTTTCACCTGTTTTTGACGCCAACATTTTTTTTTTAATTTCTGGAGAAATTATTTTATTTTATCCATTTAATACAAAAAATCTCCTGACAAATGTTTTTTTTTTTTT
>CAEMYA010000452.1:120665-135275 GCA_903131615.1 Diplodus sargus
AGGGCTGCCCTTTGTCACTGGTTCTGTTCATTATTTTTATGGACAGAATTTCTAGGCGCAGCCTCGGGCCGGAGGGGATCTGGTTCGGGAGCCACTGGATCTCATCTCTGCTTTTCGCGGATGATGTGGTCTTGTTGTGATTGGTCTCCTTCGAGCCGGGACCTCCAGCATGTCCTGGGGCGGTTTGCAGCCGAGTGTGAAGCGGCTGGGATGAGAATCAGCACCTCCAAATCCGAGGCCATGGTTCTCGACCGGAAAAAGGTGGCTTGCTCCCTCCAGGTGGGAGGAGAGTTCCTGCCTCAAGTGGAGGAGTTTAAGTATCTTGGGGTCTTGTTCACGAGTGAGGGAAGGATGGAGCGTGAGAGTGACAGGCGGATCGGTGCAGCGGCCGCAGTAATGCGGTCGTTGTATCGGTCCGTCGTGGTGAAGAGAGAGCTGAGCCGAAAGGCGAAGCTCTCGATTTACCGGTCAATCTACGTTCCGACCCTCATCTATGGCCATGAACTCTGGGTCATGACCGAAAGAATAAGATCCCGGATACAGGCGGCCGAAATGAGTTTCCTCCGCAGGGTGGCAGGGCGCTCCCTTAGAGATGGGGTGAGGAGCTCTGTCACCCGGGAGGAGCTCAGAGTAGAGCCGCTGCTCCTCCACATCGAGAGGAGCCAGCTGAGGTGGCTCGGGCATCTGTTTCGGATGCCCCCGGGACGCCTCCCTCGGGAGGTGTTCCTGGCATGTCCTGCCGGGAGGAGACCCAGAGGAAGACCCAGGACACGCTGGCGTGACTATGTCGCCCAGCTGGCCTGGGAACGCCTTGGGATCCTCCCGGAAGAGCTGGAGGAAGTGTCCGGGGAGAGGGAACTCTGGGTGTCCCTGCTCAGGCAGCTACCCCCGCGACCCGGCCCCGGATAAGCGGACGAAAATGGATGGATGGATGGATGCCCTGAATTTGTAAGTTGCTCCCCGGTGAATCTACAGCACTGCATGTACAGTTTTCCAGTTCATATTTCTACTTATGTTTTTTTCTTTGTGCTATGCAGTGCTGTCTTTTTCTTTCTGTATCACAATGACATGGTCTGACAACAAATTATAGTACAAACAGCAAAAGCGTAAATGTGAATCTTGTCCAGACTCTTGCAATTAATCTCCCACATGCAACTGAACTGAATGAAAAACAGACTCAACAGGATTCACACCAAGTTAGAAAACCTTCAAGTCAACAAACGGAGGAAGTGAAACCAGCACGTTTAATATTACAGCCAGTGAAGAGGCTCAATGATGTTCAATGATGGAAACATTCAGTTTTTATAGTTAGATAGATAGATAGATAGATAGATAACTTTATTTATCCCCGAGGGGAAATTAGGTCATTGTAGCAGCGGTACAATACAATCAGAAATACAAAAACACATTTTAAGTTCAACACTTTGACCTGAAAAACATTCAGGACGTGAAACCAAACGGCTCTGAAGCTTATTAAACAGGAATGATGATGGGAGTCTGAGTCCAGCAGGAGCAGAACAGGAAGTCAGCAGCAGGTTCTACAGCAGGTAAACAGTCAGAACCAGCTGTGACGTCACGTCTCTCCTGTCGTCTGCACAGTAACTGAAGTCGTTAATGAAGAGAAGAAGAATGAAGGAAGAGAAAAGAGGAACATTACATCATCATCACTGATCACTGTTGGTAACCTGGAGAGGAACTGAGGACTTTTACTCAACGACTGAACCTGTGCAGGTGAGTTTGTTAGTCAGGATTCACACACACTCTACATGATTCCTCACACATCTGATGTTAGTGCTGTTGGTCTGTAGCTGGTGGGCTGTGAAGGATCCTCTTCAGGTGTTCTTACAGGAATCACTGCTGCCTCTTTCCATGCACTTGCTAATCTTCCCTCTTTCCATATGTTGGTATGAAGCTGCAGCAGCTGTGATAACGCTCCTTCCTCCAGGTGTTTCAGCCTCACAGAGCAGATCCTATCTATCCCAGGAGAGGTTGGTTCTGATGTGTTGATGGCCCTCGTCATGTCTGCCAATGGAAACGCTTCATCAGTTGCTTCACCTGTTTCTTCCCTCCTGTCTAACACACCTGGACACTGACTCATTGTGCTTCCTCTCTTTCTAGAGTCGTGTCTAATGCTGACTCAGCACCTGCAGTAATTGTTGAATCAGTTCAGTTCAGTTCAGTTTACTTTATTAATACCTGTAGGTAGGTCTGTTGTGCAGCAGCAGGAGAGGGCGTCACACAAACATCGATGACAGAACACGCAGAAGACGAGAACACTCAGCACCAAACAGACATGGGTGCTTCTGATGTTCACTGAGCAGGATTAAAGGCAGATAAGATACGACAAAGTGATGATACAAGGGACAATAAATAGATAAGTAACAACAACAAGTCACAGGATTGACCTCAGAGTGCATTAGGACTTGTTTAAGAGGGAAACAGCAGCAGGGACAAAGCTGCTCCTAAAGCGTGTGGACCTAGATCTTGGGACTATGAATCTCCGTCCAGATGGCAGCAGCTGGAAGAGGACGGGAGACGTCACTGGAGATGGAGCTGGCTCAGCTGTGTCTCTCCAATCAGCCGACCAGACCATTTAATGATCTGGTTGAGTTCCTTTCTTTTAAGGGCAGGTTTCCAAACCATGACACAAGTGAGAAAGCCAACACAGACTCAATAAAAGCATGATAAAACAGTGTCATCATGGTCCTATCAATGTAGAAACGGGACAACTTCCTCAGACAAAACAGTCGCTGGTGTCTCTTCCTGCTCACAGCTTTGCAGTTCTCTTTAGAGTTTAAGGTGGAGTCAATGATTGTCTAAAGATATTTATAAGATTGAACTTGTTCAGTGACTTGTCCCTCGATCATTACAGGCTCAGGTGTTTTGACATTTTTTCTAAAATCAATAGCCTTGTCTTTGGTCCTAGGTCTTAGTTGCGTTGAGGTGTAGGTGAGAGTCATGTGCTCTGACACATATTCATGTATAGAATGAATAACGATGGTGAGAGCACACAGCCTGTGGTGATCCGGTGGAAGAGCACACTTTGTCAGATAAGACCCCACTAACTAATTAACTGTTCTAAAAGCCTCTGCGTTAAAATGTGCGGCTGAATTGTGTTAAAATCAGAGGAGAAATCAATAAATAAAAGTCGGGCATGACACCGACGTCCTTCAAGATGTTTAAAAAGCAAATGAATCAGAGTGAGTGTGGCGTCCTCCACTCCTCTTTTGGGCCTGAAGGCAAATTGCAGTTGATCTATTTCACTCTCTGTATTTTTCAAGATTTCCAGCCGCACAAGTTTTTCAAAAAATGTCATAATAATAATTTCATAACAAGGCCACCGGTCTGAAGTCATTTAATGTTCCGGGGCGACTGGATTTGGGGACCGGGACAACTACAGCGTCCTCCCAAATCCTGGGGACCTGCTGAGCTTCTAAATGGTTGTGGTTCAGCAATAAGGTGAATGGACTGTATAGAGAATGATGTAATTAGGATGGGTGTCTCCCTGGGGTGTTGGTCAGAACACAGGACTCAAAGAATATGAAATCCGATTCTTTACTGGATGCTTGTAACACAGCGCAGCAACGCACACACTGGCACATAATCTTTGAATTGACGTGTGATTTGGCAGGTCTGCAATTAAAAAACCAAAGAATAAATAATATTCATCTTAATCTCACAAATAAATTTGCACAAAGTTCCAAATCACTTGCATTAATATAATAAGGTGAACAGGCCTCATAACAGTGCAACTTTACCTCTAATGCCGAATTAGGATTTCTATGTAGAAAAAAATAGTGCAATGGCGCCACCTAGTGGCCGCATATATTCACCCTCTGGAATATTCTGAGAACGGGGTTACACACATTAAACACTCGACAAAAGGGATGTAATTACTCTAACCAACGTCCACAAACTAATACAATATAGATGTAAACGTAGGAATATTTAAAAAAAAAAGCCGACTCACAGCCGTCAGCGGGTCCAAACGTGGTCCAGGTGTGCAGTGCTGCTTTGGTTAGACCATGAAAACAGTGTGCAGCAGCCAGAAAGCAGCAGGTCAGTGAGCTCTAAATGCTCTTCATGCATCACTTCCTCACAGATCAATGAGCTCCAGCTGCAGAGATCCCACATGAGCCCAGATGAACTTCTGTGTCGCCTCCTTTGAAAAGTTCTGTGATGAGTGTTAAATAATTCTGGGATAATTTAGAACTGGAGGAAGGAGTTGTAGTCAAACAAGGTTTTAATCTTGTAAAAGAGGAGCATTCACAGAGAAACACGCAGGTCTGTTACAAAGTGAAGACTCCATGTCTGAGGAGAAAAGCCTGGTATGTATCCCTCTCTGTGGTAATCTATGTCCTGCACTTAAAGGAATAATTCACAGAGAAAGAAGTGATCACATTCAATGGTCTCTCAATATCTTACATAGGTCATAAAACAACACAAAGGGTCATAAAGCAACCTAAAGCAAGGCCACAGGTTACAGGTCATGTTAAACAGTTACTGTAGTGGCGGATTTGTTCTAAATAATAATGCCCTTTGTCCAATAAAAACATTATCAACAAATTCAAAATCAAAAGGCCACTGAGGCACTGAAAAAAGTGAATCTTACGCAGGTTGGGTGTAACTAAACAATTTTCCAGCCATTGGGTTTTGCGGTTTATTTTTTCAATTTGGGTGACAAACGATTGACAACGTCATCTGTGTCTTTCTTGCCCCGTCACCCTGGTAAAAACCACGAACCCTTCCCACCACCTGCCAGTCAGATATATAGATTCACCCGTGCCAGTGCCTTCAAAACAAAAGCCTGATCAAATATTCTAAAATCACAAAAACAATGCTACTAATATTGTAATCAAACTAATTAACTGACTTATACCCATCAAGACATTAACAAAATAAATAAATGGTGAAATTATGTTCCAAAATAATGAATAGCTCCAACAGTTACATTGAACATTCCTGTGTCAGACTTCAGTTCACATCTCTCTTCATGAAGTACAACGTTTCCATCATAATGAGGAAACAACAACAAACTCTGCCTCGGCCTTCCAGAAAGCTACAAACAAACATCTGGACCGATGTTCTGTTGTGTCCAGATGTTCTGTGAATACCAACAACAGTCCGGACGCGGATCACAGTCCGGTCCAGAGTGTTCAGAGGCTCTGATCACTGTGTTTGTCCTCTGCAGGCTCACGTCCCTGGAGGCATGTCCGGTCCGCACCACTCTGCGGGTCACGGCCTGCCGCCCGTCATGCTGCACTACGTCTCTCCTCAGCAGGGCAGCGGCTCCAACCCCCAGCAGGGGGCGCCGCAACACTTCTACATCGGACCACCACAAGGTAAACCGTCTGTGAGCAGAACACGGAGCTCTGTAAACCTCCGACTGATCGTTCCTCTTCATCATTCATGTGGTTCTGTGTCCCAGCTGTTCAGGTCCAGGCTCACCCGACCCAGCAGCTGTCCTTCCACCCGTCTGCTAACTGACCCCGCCTCCTCGTCACAGCTGGACCCAGAGCGAGGAAGACGAGCGTTCCTGCGTGACATCACAACATTCCCTCCTCCCGACTTCACATTAACACGTCGTCCTTCAGACGGAAACATCGTCCGCGGGACGTTTCTCATTTTAAATGTAAATACAGACGAAGCTGGACTGAAGACGAGAACTGGTGGAAACTTTTGGACTGACGACAGCGAAACAGTTTGTTTCTCCCCGTCCACCTCCACCCGTCCTTTTACAGACCAAACCAGTTCATTAATAATAAAACCACTGAAAACAACCAAAGTGTGTGTTTCATTTAAAGTCGTCTGCTTCTTCTCACTTTCACACATGAAATCACTTTTTTTCCTCAAAAGGTTTTTTCACCTGTTTCACACACTTCAAAAAATATTTTTTTCCCACTCGGTTTCAAACATGTAAAAAAAAATCTCCAGATATAAAAATTTTTCTAAAATTAAATTTAATGTTTTTTTCCTACTTAAAATATTTTTTTTCAGCTGTTTCAGACGCCTGAAAATATTTTGTTTTTTTCTTGAGAAATTATTTTGTTCTGTTTTATCCTTTTCAGTTTCACACATTATTCTAATGTTTTACTCTTTTACAAACATGTTAAATCAGCCAGATATTTAATTTTTCCTAACACAAAATTTTAGTTTTTTTCCGGGAATTTTTCAGGTGTGAAAAAAGAGTTAAAAAAAAAACAAACCCATATTTAAAAGAAAAATATTATGAAAAATAAAAATGTCTTACTTAAAAATGTTTTTTTTCACCTGTTTTAGACACCTAAACATTTTTTGAATTTCTGGAGAAATTCTTTTATTCTGTATTTTAGCCATTTCACATAAAAAAAAAAAAAATCTCCTGAAGTATTTTTCACTTATTTACATTTTCTTTAAAAAAAGTTCACTTAATTATATTTTTCATTTAGTTTCACAGATGAGTTGAGTTGATATTTTTTGCTCAGTTGCAAACATGTTTAATTCTCCAGATATTACAATTTTTTCCAACATGAAATTTTGCTTTTTCTTCCGTAAATATTTCAGGTGTGAAATAAAAATCAGATTTTATTTTTATTTATTTTTCTTTACAGATGTTAAAAAAAAAATCATGAAAAAATAATGTGTTCATAAATTTAGTTTTTACTCAGTTTCAAACATGAAATAGAGATATTAGATATTTTATTTTTACGTGAGACTTTACAGACCTCATTAATAAATAAAGTGTCTGGATTCATTTAAAGTCGTCCGCTCGGTTTCAAACACGCGAACAGACGAAACGCGTCCACAGAAACTAAGAAAACAAGAGACGTCACATTTCTGTTGAAGTTTAATTGTAGTTATTAAAATACAAAAATTCTAGTTCACACAGATCGAGAGACGGCAGTAACCATGGCAACAACAACAGTAACCGTGGCAACAACAACAGTAACCGTGGCAACAACAACACATAAATACACTGTGAAAATCAAACGTTTTGTGAGCTCAGACATTCTCAGGAGTTGTCAGTAAATGAAAGTAAAGCTGGAAGAGAACAGACGTGTCGTTCTGAGAGGAAAGAGAGAAAATAAAAGTTCAGAAGAAACCGGTTCTGGACCGGACCGGCGTCCAGTGACGTCTGACTGTTGGAGATCGATGACGTCATTATTAAAACAGATAGCTGAAGATAATTGCTGGTGATAGATGATGAGTGTCTGTCCTCAGCTGGGCAGAAGATACAGAAGGATCCAGACATGAGACCCGATCCTAGCAGAACCTTCAGCACCTCTGACACAAATCACTTTATTTCTCAGTTAAACACCGTCAGCAGATGGAGGTGGAACCAGGTGGAGGTGGAACCAGGTGGAGGTGGTTCAGACGGTGCCGTCCACGTTGACGTAGTTCCCCTCGTCCTCGGTGTCGGTGTCGCTGCCAGACGACGGTTCTGGAACAGAACACGGCGGAATGAGTCCAAAGATTTCTGGTCACTCGTGTGTCATCGTGATGACGTCATTAATTATCTCATATAGGGGCAAAATGTTCCGAGAGAACGAACTTTTCACTCAGTTTAACGTGAAATTAAAATTATTTTTCCTGCTCAAAACTTTTTTTGTTTCAGACACCTAGAAAAAAAGACATTTATTTTTATCTGTTTCACAAAAAAAGAATGAAAACATTTTCACAATGAAATTCCTCGAATTTTTTTTTTACCTGATTTTGGAAAACTGAAAAAAATCTTTAAAAAAAATGTTTTCATTCAGTTTCACTGTGAATGTTTTTCCCCTGAATTTATTTTTCCATTCGGTTTCAGACACATAAAAAAAAGTTTATTTTGAAAGTAATAGTTTTTTATTCACCTAGTTTAAGACATCTAAAATTAATTTCAGATCCACGTTACAATTTTTAAAATTCTCCTGAAAACACGTTTGTTTGTTTGTTTGTTTGTTTGTTTGCTTCACAAATGGCAAAAAAAGTTCTTTTAATTTTTTTTCCTTCACAAACATAAAAATTAAACATCGTCCTGACATTTTTCCATTCAGTTTCAGACACACGGAAAAAAAAGACAGATTTCCCTGAAGAGTTGTTTTCTTCTTCTGTTATTTCATCTGTTTCCTAAATAAAAAATCTCCGGAAATGTTTCACTTAATTTTGAAATTACATTTTTTTCCTCCTCACAAAGTTTCTGTTCACCTGGTTTCCTTAAAAGAGGGCTAAAACTTTTTGAACTATGTTTGAAGCCGGATGAAACATTAAGTTTATGAATATGACTTATTTTTATTACAGCAGCAGCAGCAGCAGTTCTCCGGCGCTCCAGCAGGGGGAGCTGGAAGTTAAGAATTTTTTTTTTCTCGTAATAAAAACTGATTTTACTCGGAAATATGAAAAAAACTTTTTTTCCTCTTCGGTTCTTAAACACAGGAGAGAAAACAGTTCAGATCAGACGTTTTTTTTCTTGTTGCAACACAAATATTTTCTTCATCCAGTTGTAAAGAAACAAAACATCTTCACCTGAGTTATAAAATCACCTCCTGGTTTTTACAGACGGAATATAAACACATGAGAGGCACAAACCAGGACTTCCTGTGTGACGCACCACAGAAGAAGAAACTCTCGTCACACCATCTGAAACTGAAACTCAGACTCACTTTGAAAGTGCAGCGGATCCACATTCAGATAATCTTGGTCGCCTGAGGAGACAACGGGAGGAAACACGGTTACCATGGTGACGGGAAGGATTTCATAGTGTGAGAAAATTTGAGAAGTCACGTGAACGAATTACAGATTTAATCCAAACTGTGAGAGTGAAACATCAGCAGATGTTAAAGATCGATTTATCATTGATCAGTGATGGTCAACAGAACGCTGCTCACCGTCCTCTCCGTCCTCTTCGTCCTCTCCGTCCTCTCCGTCCTCGGACAGCCGGGTCGGACTCGGGCTCACCGACAATTTGTTGGTCGAAGCTGCATCTGCACGATGAGAGAGAACTGATTAATGTATTGATTACAACTCAGATCAATCAACACGTTGGGAGTCTGTGGAGGGAGACACAAACGCCTTGTTGGACAGAATCTGGCCTGACAGACGATAAACTGAACTTTAACGTCAGAAACGTCTCACCTTCCTTTGGTTGGATGTTTTCATAATCATGTAGATTATCTGCGGGTGGAAACAGCTGATCAGTTCTCAGGTCAGCTAACAGACAGGAAACACTTGCTGATGAATCCGTGTTTCTAACTGTACCTGAGCTGGGCGTCGAGGGTCGGCTCTGATCCGTCGGACGAGCTTCACCTTCAGGCAGCACTTCTCTGCAGGAACCAAAGAAGAAGAAGAGAGGATGAGGTCAGACCGGGTCGCTGCTGAAGAACTGAAGAACTGAGGAGATAAAGATGAAACCTACATGTATCCATTTCCATCTCCATCTCCATCGCTCTCGTTTACGTAGTCGGGTCCTGGAGGGAGACAACATGTCAGAACAGCTCATCCACCAGCATCTGACATCATGACATCACGCTGACATCATGCTGACATCACACTGACATCACGCTGACATCACGCTGACATCACACTCAACTCCACAGTCAAGGCCAACAATTCAAGACCAGAAAGTCCCAAATGAGGCCAACGAATCCGGGCCAGCAGCACACGAGCTGACAGGTTTAAACTTAAAGTAAAGAAGTTTCAAGCAAGAACAGACAAACAGGTTTAGAACCGCAGCAGGTCCAGTCCAGGACGTCAGAGCAACAAGGTCCGAGCTAAAGAGATGTGGGGACTCTAACAGCTGCCGGGTCGAGTGGTTCTGTCTGTACTGATATCTGATCACAGGTCAGTTAGTAACATCTTCTGCTACAGTGGAAACAAAGATGATCTCACCGTCAGCTGGATTCTCATAACTGGGATTACTGTCTGTGGGAGAGAAGAAGAGACGGACTGTAATAAACCTCTTTTACATCAGGAATAAAGATGCTGACGTTAAACACGAACAGAAGGAGGATCTCACCAGTTTCTGTGGTGAACGATGTGTGTTTCCGCTGAGTTCCTGGATCTAAAGGAGAGCTGAAGGATCAGAAATGAAACCGTTAAACCAGACGGACAAATTCTTCTTCTGTCAGAATCTAAACGCTGAATGAGATCTGAGAGATCGACAGGAACTCACAAAGGCGACAGCAGGTTAGAGGAAGGATGGACGGAGTTGCGACCGAACGTCGGCTGGGCTGCAAACAAAGCAGAGTCACCTTCATCATCATCATCATCATCATCATCATCATTAAAATGAAGATCAATGTAAATGTGAGCATCGTCTGCGTATAGTCGTGATCCTCGTCATGGAGTTCAGGACGCTGACGGCTTCGTCTTTATTAAACTACTGGTCGGTTATTTCTCTCAGATATAAAATGTAACACGACGAAAACATGCTTTAACTTGTATTCATTAAAGGGAAACTCTCACCAAAAGGAAACCTTTAGTCAAACCTTCATGTAAAAGCATAATTACAACGAAAGAGGCACTTTTAAGATTTACTGTATTTCCGTTTTCGGGGGTCAAACTCATTTTCAGTGGGAGTGCTACGGGCACTTTTACAATAGCATCAAAATCTCTGTTTTTAAAACACTAAGAAGTCTCGACACAACATGAAACTTTGCTCGTAGTATCACCAGGGTCTCTACACATGAACACCAGCACTGAGAACATTGTTTGTGTTCACAGAGTTACTAAAAAGAAGGTTTTTGAACAACTCACGTTAGCAGCAGCTTGTTCCGCTCGCCGCCGTCCTGCCAGTGGAGAAGTGTCGCTCTCAGAATGTGACGTAACCTGGAGGACAGTTAAGGTGGAACGCTCCTAAAGCTCAGTTCATATAAATGCAGGATAATTTGTTGTTTTGTCGTTAGTGAAAAACAATATTGACCTTGAAGGTGAAAAAGGAGCCTCATATAAGAAACAATACTAAAATCAAAAGCTGGTAAAGTCACGTGAGATCTTGTGTGGATAGTTGTTGCTGGAAGACAGAAGTTCCACCTTAACTGTCCTCCAGGTTACGTCACATTCTGAGATCGACACTTCTCCACTGGCAGGACGGCGGCGAGCGGAACAAGCTGCTGCTAACGTGAGTTGTTCAAAAACCTTTTTAGTAACTCTGTGTACACAAACAATGTTCTCAATGCTCGTGTTCATGTGTAGAGACCCTGGTGATACTACGAGCAAAGTTTCATGTTGTGTCGAGTCTTCTTACTGTTTTAAACACAGAGATTTAGATGCTATCGCTAACGTGTCCGTAGCACTCCCATTGAAAATGAGTTTGACCTGAAAACAAAAACACAGTAAATCTTAAAAGTGCCTCTTTCGTTGTAATTATGCTTTTACATGAAGGTTTGACTCGGGTACATTCACTAAAAAATACTCAGTTGCATTTTGGAGAGAGTTTCACTGTAACCGACTTCGTCTCGCCGCCCAGACGTCTCAGGTGTTTCACACCTACCTGGGTGGATGACTATGAAGTCAGTGGATCTGATGGAAAGAGAGAAAACAAACACTGTAACATCGTTCACTCTTTGTTTTAAACAACAGTGAGACTGAAGCTGACAGCAGACTTACTCCTCTGACGCCTGTCTAATGGACACTGTGAACAGAACAAAGCAACGTTTAGTTTCATTTTGTCTGAATGATTTAAATGTAAAAATAAAACAGATTGTCCTAGTTGACCGTCAGCCGCTGAGACTGCGGCTGTGTTGATTCAAACCACAGGATGTAAGATTTAGGTCAGTGCAGCAGCTGTTAACCGCGTGCTGAAGCGTCGTCTCACCCAGCGGCCCGTCGTTCCTGCAGCGCACACACACCACCGCCAGCAGCACCATGGAGACGAAGATGGCGGCCGCCATGACGATGAGGAGCCAGGTGACGGCCATGTTTCACCTGAGGAGGAGCGACACCACTCAACAACTGCAGGACCAAACGTTCAGATTCATGATCCAATCAGGGCGAATCATTAAAACGACAGGAAGCTGAAGGACGAATGCCAGAATCAGAACAGTTTCAGTTTTTCTCTTGTTGAACTCATTAAACACACGACTGAAGATTATTTTCATTGTTAATATATCTTCTGAATATTTCATGATTCTCGTTTGGTCATAAAGTTGTGAGAAAAGTTCATCAGCAGAGCCCAAAGTGACGTCTTCAAACCCAACAGAACCAAAACCCGAAGTCAGAAGTGACACCGACAAGCAGCCTCAGTCAGACTTCACAGCCCGGACAGACGACAGTTTCTATTAAAAGAATGACTGGAATGAAAAATCAATCAGAAGAACAGTTGATTAACTTTCTTTCGATTGACGAGCTGATAGATCGACTAATAAGTTCTACACATTCGATAGAACGACGAATACAAAAATGAGATTAATTACAAATGAAAGACTTTAAACATGGACTGTTTTTTTATTTGTTCTTGTTTTTTCCTTCATTATTCTGAGATTAAAGTCAGAAGTCTTAAAGTCTTTCTTCTTTTTCCCATTAATGGTGAAACAAACATGTAATCTGCACAGTAACTAGTTATCAAACTTACCAAAGTTACTAAATAAATTTACAAAAAGTACAAACATCGCCTCCAAAGTGTAAAAACTAGGGCCGGGACTTAAACGCGTTAATTACGATTAATTAATTACACAAAAATTAACGCGTTAAAAATAAATTAACTCATTTTAATCGCACTAATTTTTGCACCGCGGAACGTTTCTCACTGGATGAGTTTCAGTATACTAAAGTCCATGTGAAAAAAATTGCTTCTCACTGTTGTCAGGTCAAATATTTATATGCGATTAAAATGCGATTAATTTTGATTAATTAATTACAAAGCCTCTGATTAATTCAATTAATTTTTTTAATCGAGTCCCGGCCCTAATAAAAACGTTTTAAAGACACTTTAAAAATAACCTGTAAACTTTTCCTGTTTGTTTTTTTTGGATCAAAATACAAAAAATGACAAAAACAGATTTAAAGTTTGTTCTCGTGTTTGTGAGCAGAACATTTATATTTTACATCTCGTCTGTTCGGCAGCGAGCCGAGTTTTCTAAACATTTTCCTGAAGCTTCAGATCGAGAACACGACGACGATCTGATCTCAGATCTACTTCACACAGGAAGCAAAACCAGCTCGCATGTGCTCGGCGGCCTGGTACAGCCCGGCTGCTTCCTGCTGCCAGCCTCTGACACACCGTCTGACCCGGTCCACGGCCTCCACACAGAACCGGCTCTGCTCACAGAACCAGCTCTCCTCACAGAACCTTCTCTCCCCACACAGAACCGGCTCCCCACACAGAACCGGCTCTGCTCACAGAACCAGCTCTCTCCTCAGCTCTAACATTAACGTCTCCACCTATTTAAGCTCCATTGTCCTCAGAGCTCTGCGGCTGGCGGCCATCTTGTGAGTTGTGGCTCCATCTTTAAACTGACTTCGTGTTGTTTTAACTCTGATTGGTTGAAATAAAAGGCAGCCGGCCAATAGAAACGAGTGTAACAGGGTCAAAGATGTGTGACAGGAAAACATGAAGCGATTCAATCACACAGATTAAAGTTAAAGACGCTGCTGAGAGCAAATCAGGTTCAGTAAAGATGTATTTTATATTTATTAATCATGTTCTCTCTACAAGGTAAATCAGTTTAATACAGAAACGATCCTTTAAAAGGCAAAAACACGTGATGAGAACAGATTCAGAGCCTCAGAGAACAAGCAGAGAGGAGAAGAAGAAGAAGAAGAAGAAGAAGAAGAAGAAGAGTTAAAGTACTTTAAAGTAGAACTTTAGTAGTTCATGTTCATGTATAATATTAATAATTAATCATATTTTGAATTGAAATGTTCCTTTAAAACATCACAAGTCACTACAGCTGACATTAACCTGCAGAACAGAACGGCACAGCAGCATTAAATGGAAACACTCAAGTAAGATACAAATACTTCTGAACTATCCTGACGTACATCAGATCACAAGACTTCAGTCAGGAACGCTTCTTTATCTTTGATATCAGCTTCTAACCAGAGACTTCCTGCAGTTTGTGTTCGTCTCAGCATGATGACAAAATCCAGGAAGTCACGACTCAGTCGATCCTGAAGTTAGAATCACAGAACTGCTTTTATTTCTTAGTGTCTGTACCAAGAAATCGAGCGACACGCGAGTTAATTAGTGAGCTGCAGTCAGGCTAGCTGTTTATGCTAAGCTAAGCTAAGCTAAGCGGCTCCTGGCGACAGCACAGAGTGAAACGGATCTGACTCTCAGTGAGAAACACCCAAAATGTTCCAAAATGTTCCTTTAACAGATTTAAAACGGCTCCTGTAATTATTCATCAGTGTCTTTATGTGAGCCGGCAGCAGAGAGACGATCAGAACACGAGGCTGTTCACACCTGACAGTAACCTGTCGGATCTGATGTCACTTCCTGTTCTATGTACAGATACACCTAACTGAGACAAACAGACTCCATGTTTCTACTCAAAGACAGAAAGAAGTTCATGTAGAACATTTGCGGAATTAACAAGAAGGTCCAGATAATGCAGAATGAGTCAGAGACAGAGTTTCACAGAGTTTATAAAGTGTCTCCAACTCAACAACTCACTAAACTGACACATTTGTTAAGGGAGTCTGGGGACAAAG
>CAEMYA010000452.1:135372-149536 GCA_903131615.1 Diplodus sargus
AGACAGGCTGGTACAGACATGCTGCCACAAACTGACACTTTTTACAAGGAGACAAACAACTGCAGCTGAAAGATTTAATGCTGAATTTACAACAAGGACACAATGAGTTACAATCTGTCAGAGATTGTGTTTCATAATGTTTATAAAGCTTTACGCTACAAAGCAACTCCTTAAATTAGCTGATTTGTTAAGGGAGTCTGGTTATATTGAGTCAATGTTTTTTTTTAATGTTTTGCATTTAATGGCGAATTTACAAGAAGGCACCAATGATTTAGAATTTGTCCAAGATGGTGTTTCACAATGGTCATAAAGTTTATTTTAACCCAACAACTCTTAAAATCACTACTTTTGTTAATGGAGTCTGGTGGTTCCTGGTTGGTCCTTCACTGTAGGCACATGTGTATCTACACACTGCTGAAAGAATGTGGTCACATGTGACTCTGACCACCTCTGAGAGATCATATCACTCAGGACGGATGTTGAAACCAGGTCTGAATCGGGTCTGAGTCGGGTCATGGTTGCGGTCTTCCCCCTCGAGACCACCAGGAGACACGTACCAACATTTTGACTTCTGCTGAATGTCGTCAAGCACATCAGTGTTTTTATCTTCGTGTTTCTTTGAACTGTGACTTGTGAGTTTGATCACTTTTGTCTTTTCTCAGCGTTACAAGATGGACGACTTGTTGTTAATAAGTATATTATTCAGGATTAATTAACCTTATTAACGTGTTCTCACTGAAAACTCTAATTATCTGTAACACATAATAAAATGTAATTAATGATTCAGTTAACCCCATAAATATGGTGATAATGATTTTATAAACATTAACTTAAGATCCTATAAACAGTTTCGTGATGATATTATTGACACTAATATAGTTTATTAGTGTTAATGAGCCCGCCTGAGACCGTTCACTCACATCCTGGTTGCATCAGAGGGAAGCTGCAGCGATCAGTAGATTTAATTGATAAGCCGATTAAAAAGGAAATCAGTTTTCATGTTGCTGATTGTAATCATCGTCTTAGTTCCGGCTGCTGACACCTGACGGTTCACTGCTCAGATACAGATTCTGGTAGAAGTAGAAGTTCTGATCCAGCTTGTTTCCTCCAGTAAAGTAATAGATTACTCTGACATGTACTCAGAGTCTCAGAGTAAAAAGTCTCCCTCTGAAGGACATTTGTGCTCAAAGCTAACTGAAGCTCACGTCATATTAATAGAACTCAAAGACTATTAAAGTTAAAGGTAGAATCAGTAGGATTTGTCCCAGCTGTTCCTGAACGCACCACAAAGACAGCTGATTGTTGAGTCTCATTCCCAGGACGTCACACAGACACATGTTGGGTTGGTAAAGCGTCGTAAATCATCCAGAATTCACCTGAAATGCATCAAACTAAAGTAACGAGCCTGTTTTTAAGATGTGAGGAGGAGAAAGTTAAAACATCTACTCGAGTATTTGTACTCTGTAACTTCCTCCTCTGATGAAGAGTCTTTGGGTTTTGGACAAAAAGGAAAACATGAAGCGATTCAATCACACAGATTAAAGTTAAAGACGCTGCTGAGAGCAAATCAGGTTCAGTAAAGATGTATTTTATATTTATTAATCATGTTCTCTCTACAAAGAACTTCTGTAAATCAGTTTAATACAGAAACGATCCTTTAAAAGGAAGAAACTCGTGATGGTTGTGAAAAAAAGAAAATCTGCAGACGTCACTTTGGGCTCCAGGAAACTGTGACGAGCATTTGGAACAAATGTTTGGTATTCTATAGACTAAACGATTAAATGATTCTTTGTGAAAACTATCAGCAGATTCCTGGATAATGAAAATAATGATTAGTTGTACGTTCAGCGTGTCGGAGTTCAACAAACGGCTGCGGAGAAAAATAAAATAATCATCTTAAAGACAGAATCAAAGAAGAATCAGAGAGTGAAAATCTGAACTGATCTTTGACAGTTTTGTTGACTGAAAGTGGAGATGAAGGAATAAACGGTGGAGAGAATAAATGTCAGCTGCAGCTCGACAGTTTATTCTGATTATATGATTATAGTTGTTCAGAGACTCTCAGGACGGATCATGACTTCCTCCTTCCGTGAACAGGAGCATCCTGCTACACTCGCTGCAGAGGTCAAAGTCTCAGAGAATCCTGTTTGTCAACTTAAGAGTTGTAGGATGAAATGTGAGAGTGACGGCCGGCTGAGAGGTGACGGCCCGCGATCGCCTGCTCTCAGTGCATGCTGGGAACAAAGTGAAGCTCCTCCGTCGCTCAGAGGTCATAAGATCATCGGCTGAGAATGTAAAAAGAAGGAGAGCTCACCTGCACCTGAGGACACGCTGCGAC
The DNA here is from genome assembly GCA_903131615.1 of Diplodus sargus. Classification (NCBI taxonomy): domain Eukaryota; kingdom Metazoa; phylum Chordata; class Actinopteri; order Spariformes; family Sparidae; genus Diplodus; species Diplodus sargus. The sequence goes on from CAEMYA010000452.1 coordinate 137,711, forward strand.
CGGAGAGACGAGGACGAGGAGGACGAGGAGGACGAGGAGGACGGGTGAAGGTTCGGGGCCTGCTGCTGCTCTCGAGTCCCCCGACAGTTTCTGGTCCACATGAGGCGACTACTGTAACCGAACATCCGCCATGTCTGAGGACGTCTTCGCTCTCTGATGATCTCGATCTCGAGTCTTTCCTCCCTCCCTCTTCGTCACTGACTCTCCTCTGTCATCGCTGCACCCAATCACCTCGCTGGGGTTCAGTCTCACCTCCCGCCACACGTCCTCTGATCTCCTGTGGTCTTCCTCAGCGTTTCCTACGAGGAAGGAGATGACGGACCACCAGCGCAGGTCAGCCTCCTCCAGACGGATGCAGGACGGCCCTCTGAAAGTCCAGAAGCACTCGTTAAAACAATCACCTGAACAAAAGATGTGAGCGTGAGATAAAGTGCTGCAGGTTGACTCACCAGCCAGGTGACTCACAGTGTGTGGGCTGATCAAACTGTCCTCTTTCAACTGCAATCTGCAACTGGTGGTGGAGACCGAGGAACAAGTTTCACACCGACGCCTCGAACCAATCAGGAGATGTAACTGTGACACCTCAGAGCGACGCCGGGCGATAAAAAGCTGCAGCGCTGTGTGAAGAAGCTGCTGCAACCGTCTCAACATCCTCCCACCTACAAACAGGAAACCACACGGAGGGGAGGAAGCCGAGTCCTCCTCTCCTCTTCACTCTGCTCCCCTCGTCTTCTTCTGCCGAGAGCTGACAGCAGAGGACAGAGACGAGGAGCAGCAGAGAAACCCCGAGAGTAACGAGGACGGGGGGGGACCTGATGGGAAACCAGCTGCCAGAGTCGGCCTGGTTCTGACCCACCTGACCTGCTTTCATGTGGTTATGAAGTTAGATGAGGTTCTGGTGCCACTGAAACAGACACTTTACACATGAACCACATAGTTGAAGCCCTAGTCAGCCCTATGAAAAGCTGCTACTGATTCACTTCTAGGCTAAGATGGCATTGGTGCAATAGTTTGTATATTTTATAGGCCAATATGTATTTTTATGTATTTTATGTGTCTATGTTTTTCCTCTTATTGTTGTATGATGTATGATATGGACCCGTGTCTGCAATAAAGCGTTATTATTACATGATTTCCTGAGGAAATATTCAGATAAATGGTAAAAAAACAAACAAACAAACAAACAAAAGCAGTTTAGTGAGTTAACAGGAGCAGCAGCTCATTATTATGTTCACCTGTTAAAACTAAAAACTGTGCAGGTAAAAGTCAGAACAGGTGCAGCAGCTTCATTTCAGCAGTTTTTTGGAGCTTTAAATACTGAATAAACTATATATTTGCAGTTGTGGGCTGCAGGGCGGGCGTGTGAGCTCATACCTGCCCAGGTGAGCTGTCAATCATCTCAGGATCTCAGGTGTGGAGTGATGATGTCATCTGCTGTGAAACAAGTCTTTTTACATATAAAAGCATGAAAAACGTCTTTAATCAGTTTTCTTTTTTTCCATTTAATGATGAACTAAGTGTTGATGATCTCACAGACGTTTAGGAACGACAGACAGTTTTTATCGTTTGTTTGTTTGTTTGTTTCTGATTTGATTTAATCTTTTAACAGTTTGCATGAGAACAATCGTGACAGTCGCAGGTTTTCTCACGGTTTGTGGCTGCAGTTGAATCAAGGCGCCTGTTTGCTGTTCGGGTGATTTACACCTTCTTTAAGGTGAGAACTTCTCTGCAGCTGCCGAGCTAAAAGTGTTACAGACTGAGCTTGACCGCATGCCGAGGCCGTAAATCTGGTCTGAGATCAGTTAGTGACGTGTTCTCTGCTGCAGACTGAGACCACAGCAGACGAGCTCTATGGAGACATCTTTATATCAGGAGGAGGAGAGGAGGACTTTATATCATCAGGAGGAGGAGAGGAGGACTTTATATCATCAGGAGGAGGAGAGGAGGACTTTATATCATCAGGAGGAGGAGAGGAGGACTTTATATCATCAGGAGGAGGAGAGGAGGACTTTATATCCTCAGGAGGAGGAGAGGATGAGTGACTGTTCCAACTTTAGTTCAGGTCCTAGACTTTTAACTTCTCACAAAGGCGAGTTTGCCTTCATCAGGACTGAACAGAACCTTGTAGCGTTACATGAGAGCTCAGCAGGTCCGACTGGCTGTTCTGGTGTGTGTTTGTGGTTCAGCAGCTCTCAGCGTGAGAATCGTCTCCCACTCAGTGAATGAGTAAGTTTTTCTTCTTTCAGGAAAGGAAACAACAAAAAACCCCGCTGGTGTCAGTTCTGTTTGTCACTGTGGTGTTTCAGTCTCCCTCTACTGGCTCTGACACTCGGGTTGGTCTCTGTTCTGTGTGCGAGCTTCAGGACAGGATCTCTGCAGCCTCCATGTCTGACACTCTGACGCTGATGTTTCTCAGGTGAAGACCTCGAAAACCGGGATGGAGTTCAGAGAAACGCTGCTGCTCGATTGTGTCGACGAGACTTTTCCTTCTTGCCCAGAGATCTGATCACAGTGTCTGATTTGAGTGAACATTTAAATTTTTAAAGGAACATTATGTAGAAATTGGCTTTTTCTGTGATTGGCTGCAACCAGACGATGTTTAACACAAATCCAAACAGGTTTGTGTGCTGAGACGTGTTGGAGTCACACAAGCTTCATTTTCTTATTTCGAGAATTTTGTTGGATTGGAAGAGATTCTGACCGGCTAGCTGTTTCATGCTAAGCTAACAGGCTGCAACATGGAGGACCAGAGTGTTTGTCACTATGTCAAACGTTTCCTCTCATAAGATATGAAGTCGAACAGACGATGGACACTTTTCTTCTTTGCTTTAAAAATAACCTTTAGTTTCAGCTCTTCAACGCTTCATTCACTCATTCATGACACACAAACGTGGTACAAGTTAATCTTGTTTAATAGTTCACAAAAAAGATCTGCTAAAATAACTTGAGGTTAAACAATTTTGATAATTAACAATCGTTTAAAAGCTTGTTTTCTTTTTAAATAACCGACATGATCAGGATATTTTCCGAGCTGCGACCTGAGACCGAGAATAAAACACAAACAGAACCTGCGAGGAAACAAAACGTCCCGCTCGCCTTCAAACTCCAGAAACACTTTAAATTAAAATAAAAACCTGCAGGAATGCTTTAAGAGCTCAACAGAATAAAAAACATACAGACTTCGTATTCTGTTTCTGGACGATGGTCATGAAGGTTAGTGTTATATTTAAAACTAGTTCAAACATTTACAAACAGAAGTTATGAAACGGATTATTAAAGCTGTACGTCAGTAAAATCCCTTCAGGTTCAGGAGCGCAGCTCTTCTTCAGGTGAGGATCTGTGTGTTTCCACGAGAGCCGACTGAAGTTCAGACAGTCCATCATTCTTCAGACGGTCGTTTCCTCCCGAGTGTGAAACAAACCGACAGCAGCTTCGGTTGTTTCTGCTCAGAGTCTCTGATCATCTCCAACGAGCCTCGCGCTCTAAAATAACATCACAATGCAAAAAGTTCCTCCAAAACGACGGCGTGTTTCGGAGCAAGGTAAAAATATAAAAGTTAAATTTAAAAAATAAACCCATCCTATAACTTTTCTGCATGGCAGAGAATCCAATTGAAGTGTTTGCAGTCCTATAAAAATGAAATAAAAGGACCACAGGTGAGAGTTTGACCTGCTGAGCCTCAGATCAGGACGCTGGACACCGGGACTCTGGTGGAGCGGCCGCTGCTCGGCACCACGATCGGCTCGTCGTCTGCAAACACAAATGAGACGAACGTTTGAATTATTACAGACAAGAAAACATTCTCCAAACACAGAATAAAGACACAGAAATATCTGCGGCTGGAGTCGAATCATCGATGAAAACACTGAAGGTGCGGCGGCTGCAGTTCAGTTACTGACCTGAGGGGACGTAGTTCTCGGCCCGGTTGCGGTCTGCTTCGATGAACAGGGCGGTGGCGAGGAAGAAACCTCCACCGATGACGGCGATGAAGGAGCAGAGCAGCAGAGAGAGCTGCAGGGAGCGAAACTGCCAGAGGAACGAGTCCGTCTTCCTCAGAGAGTCCGAAACCTGCGAGGACAGCGAGGACAGAGAGGAGCTGAAACCTGCTGCAGCAAACTGTAACCAGCACATCTACTCAGTTACAGACCCGAGTCACCTGTTCCAGTCTTCTAACAGAACTTTTACTTCTACTCTACTTCACAGGTGAGTGACGTACTTTTACTTTCTGTAATTCTAAATATTAATAATGACTGAGGGGACGTTTCTTGTATTTCTCAGTAAAGTGACGTACGACTCCGATGAGGTACGGACTTCCTGCGTCGCCCAGCAGATGTGAGATGACGATCTGGAACGCCTCGGCTGTGGAGCGCCGAGTGGGAACGACCACGTACTGAAGAACAAGAACAGAGTGTTAGAAACCAAACGTTTGACTTTTAATGAAGGTTTGATTTAACTAATGATAACAGAACGACCTGCTGATCATTCATGTACAGCCACTGAATATTAAGGAGGATTCTCACCAGCAGGATGTCGGCCACGATGGCCCAGTTCATGGACAGGAACGTCTCACCGAGGAAAATAAAGACCTGAGGGGTCCAAACAGGGAACACGTCACACTTACAGCTCAAATCTCAACATTTCAACAGTTTAAGATTCAGATATTCTCCCAAAAGAAACGAGAAGTGAGCCGACGATGATGAAGAACTCACGTATGTGGCGATGGTGCTGGCCTGAGCGAACACGATGGCCAGGTAGAGGAACGGTGCTGAGAGGAGGAGACCGGCAGCACACACCAGCGGGTCGGCTCTGGGCGTCCTCGTCCTCAGCTTCCGACTCACCTGCACGCCGCTGGCCACGCCCAGAATGCCCGTGACGACGGTGATGGCCCCGAAGATCAGACTGTTGGAGGAGAAGCAGTGAAGTCATTTCTCAGCTGCAGGACGAACACGACGCTGCTCTGCTGCAGGTGGAGACGCCATGTTACCTGTCGGATGCGGCGCAGTTTCCCTCCACACACGGCTCTCTCTCCCCGGTGAAGACGGCGGCTCTGAAGAGGAAGGTCGGAGCCCAAAGAGCCAGAGAGCCGGTGACAAACGCCACCGCGGTGAAGCCGAAGGTGGACAACACGAAGCTGTAGCTGCAAAGGAGAACGAACAGCTCGTCAGAAACTGATGTAATCATCCGGCTAACAAGGTGACTCACTTTCTCTTTATCTGATGCACAAAGGAAAACATCCTGATGATTTCGAGGTGATTGTGTCTTAAATCGAAGCTACAACTGCAGGACGCTGAACGTACTTCTTGCTGAGAGCCAGCAGGTCCGTCAGCCAGCTGGTCTGGTGCAGGTGGTGCTCGGGTCGAGCCTCCACGGCGCCTCGCTTCGGCTCCTTGATCACAAACAGCAGCAGCAGCACCGCGATCAGTCCCAGACCAGGAGTCACCTGAGCAGAGCAAACACAGCACAGTCCATCAGCACAGACCCACAAGTTTCAGAACCGGCCTGAGTTTTAAAGAGTGACACTCACCCGCAGAGCCCAGTGCCAGTCCTGAGCCAGCCTCCCGACCTGAGAGCCCACGATGTATCCGAGACCGCTGAGGGAGACAAGAAGGTGTTGTTAGCTAACTGTTAGCTCAGCAGCTACATGAAGACTTCATGTTAATAAAGTTAAATAAAATCTGGTCTGAGATCAGGTTGTGATGTGTGAGGAGGACTTTATGTCATCGGGAGGAGGAGAGGAGGACTTTATATCATCAGGAGGAGGAGAGGAGGACTTTATATCATCAGGAGGACGAGAGGAGAGCAGGGTTCATGTTTGGGTGAACTGTTCCTTTAACAAGCCCTCAGCAGCAGATACAAGACGTCTCATCACCAGCAAACAGCAATAACAACCTGATTTACACTCACTAAGTGCTTTAAAGTAAAACTGCAACAATAAATACTTAAAATCACAAACATTATTATTATTATTATTATTATTATTATTATTATTATTATTATCATCAAACTTGTAATAAACTCATTAAACGTGCGCTCTGATGATGCCAAACTACAATAATAATACATATTTTATGGATTTGGACGCTGGAGCTTTTCGTTACTGTGATCACAGAAGTTAAAAGACTTCAACAGCGACGAGCTTCTGTTTCCTTGTTGGAACCGGATCAGCTGGTTTGTGTTCAAACGTTATTATTCTTTCATTTTTATGTGTCGGCTCGTCTCATCGCTGAGAAGCAGCCAAACACTGAACTGTTCTCTCACTGGAGGGAAACACGAGTCGGATCAGAACCTGATGACCTCATCATTATTATAATAAACCCACCTGCCGACAGGAATGGCAAAATAAAAGATGGAGAGCATGTTGGTCCTCTTTCCCTTCACGTAGAGGTCTGCGATGATGGTGGGAGCGATGGTGGAGTAACTGGCCTCGCCGACTCCCACCAGACCTCGAGTCAGCAGCAGGACCCAGAAGTGCTGCGAGACGAGAAACACGAGGAAGGAATTAAACACATCGAGTTAAAACTTCCACACAGGACGAGTAAACTGTGTTTGTGGGTCACTGCGGTTCAGTGTTTCAGGAAATGGTGTCAGAACAGCAGCAGCAGCAGGTGACTCACCTCTCTGGGGGTGTAGGAGCTGGCGAGAGTCACCAGAGACCAGAACGAGATGCCGAAACTCATGATGATCTTCCTGTTGTACCTGTCGCCCAGGTAACCGAAGACCGGAGCCAGGAACATGTAGCTGCAGATAAACACTGGAAACAAACAGGAAACTCTGTCAGACTGGAACCTGAACTCACCTGGATGTATTTACATCATTATTTACATACGTTCAGGCACACCGGACCAGAACCAACACAGTCTGTCACTCACCTGTCTGCAGTAATCCAGACTTCCCATCATCGATCCCGAAGTACTGCTCGATGTCGGGGAGAACTCCTGCAGGAGGCGACATCAGTTAATGACGCGACAATCACAGTTTCATTTAATCATTTTCTTTCTCACATTTTGAACAAATATGTCCGAAAGTGTAAAGTTTCTAGAGTCTCTTCCTGTTTGTCTCCATCGTACTGAAGAAGAAGAAAACACTTTATTAACCCTGTTCATTCTGTTCTGATTCCTTTTTAGTTTTCAGTTTAGTCTCTTTCAAGATCTGAACTTCTGAAGAAACCATCTTATAACTTTAAGATTTCTGACTCTTTCAGTAACGTTTCTACTTGAACGCAGTCGATCACTAAAACAGATTTCTTGTGATGAACAGACGGTTTATTCTGTCTGATGTGTTTCTGTTGTTCTGATTATTCCTTTGAGGCCCATAATGTCAAAAACGTTAAAGTTTCCTGAAGAGTAAATGTGTTTGGTACAAAGTAAAGCATTAAATGAATCATTTATATAATAACGGCTGCCTGCTCTCCACCTGGACGTCTTCAGTCTCTGGTACCGCGGTGTCGTACCTGCCACGGTGAACCGGTCCATGTAGTTGAGCAGGTTGATGTAACAGAGGATGAAGACGGTCAGCAGCGCTCGGACGCTCGACACGCCGCTGGCCGGCTCCTCCTGCGACCTCTGACCCTCCGCCGCCCCGCCCTGCTCCTCCGCCTCGCTGTCATCGGAGAAGAACGGCGCCGAGTCCGACGTGGGCTCGTTCAGAGACATGGCCGCCGCTGAGGGAGAGGATGGATACAGACCGTCAGTACTGTCAGTACTGTCAGACTGTCTCTCAGACGCATTTATGGATTCTTAAAGCAAAAACACAAACTAGCCACAAAATAAAGAATTCTTTAATTATGAAAAGAATGATTTATCTAATTTAATTGCTTGTGTTTCAGCTGCAGTTTGTGTTTATCAGACTCAAACACTCACACAGATTCTGTCTCAAACTGAAGAAAACCTGCATCATAGGTCACATTTTATAAATGATCAACAGACAATCGACTAATAAGAAACTGCTTAAAATTTGCATCAGCAGCTTGAAACAAAAGTAAAACAGACGAGCTGGAAAGATGAGTTCAGTGTTCGCAGGAGAGAGAGCTTTAAAAAGCGGAGCAGCTCCAGAAGAGGAAGAGGTGGAGAAAGGAGAAGCCGTGATGAACGTGACCTCAGTGAAACTTCAGTCACGTGATCGACACGTTCCTCAGATCTGATGACGTCAGACTGAAGACGGTCAGCTGATCTGGAGACTTCATCGTCTTCTGCTGAACGGACTCAGGTTGTTCTCTGATTAAACACCTGATGTTTCATTTGTTTGTTCCTCGTTCTCTCTTCCTGTCTGCAGCACTTTGTTCCCTCATGTAGCTTCAGAACTGGATCTGGCGGTGAAGGTTCTGCTCAGACTGGATTCTGTAACGTGTCCTGATGAAGCACGCAGACTTGAAGCTCAGTTCCTCTAAAGATGGAAGACTTCCTCTCAGATTGTGGAGGGAAAGTTGCTGATCTTCTGTTGTTATCAGCCGCTAATGATTAACGTCAGTCTGGACTGATCAAACACTGACGGGTCAGTTCTGCTCCGTCAGAGCAGCTGACGAGGTTCAGGTCCAAACTGTTCTTCTCCTAATCAGTCACCTGATCTGTGAAACATTATAAATGTCTGATGTTTCATCCAAGACTTAAAAGATCTAAAAATAGAAAAGCAGCAGATCATCGTATACTTTGATAAGTATAAGATAAGATTAATTTATACATGTTTCTGTTGATTGACTTACTTTTAAATATCTATAATCTCCTGTGGAGGTTATTGAACCGTCACCCGTCACAAATTTTCTCTTCATGTCGTATTTGCTTTCTGTTTGTGTTGTTTTGATTCATTTTAGTGATTATTTTCAGATCAGAACTAAACAGAATTATGTTTTTCCATTTCTTAAATCAAAATATCTGTTGCAGTTCTCTGCTGCAGTAAACTGAGCGTCTCTGTTGGTCGGACAGATCGGACGTCTGGAGACGTCGTTGTGGACTCTGGAAGATGATGACGGACATTTTACTGAGCAAATAATCAATTTATTGCTCCGGAATAAAATCAGACAATCCCTGCAGCCATCGTCTGTCTGCTCAGACCAGATCATTGATCTAAACTCACTGCTGTCGTTTGTATTCATGAGTTCATAAAGTTGAACTCATGCTCATCACACGGAGCAGAACAGATTTCTGTCCACTCTCGTGAAATGATTATATTAAATTATTGGTTTATTCTATTAAGATGTGGCCCGTTAACAGAGACAAAAGACAAACGACACTGTGGAAGAGAGCAGCACGTGACGAGCGACTCACTTCCATGTCTCATCTTATCTTTGCCTGCTTTACAAACACATCCAACTGATCAGAGAGCGCTCAGCGTCACTGTCACTGATCAAAAGCTCATTAATCCACACGACTGCTGCAGAACGACGATAAACAAAAGGAGGAAATCCTGCAGCTCTGTTGTCTCATGAACTGTTCAGACTCACGCGGTGCGTCTGCACGAGTAACTAATAAGATGCCACAACGCTAAAAATACCATCAGCTCGAGAGTTAGATGCCATTCAGAACTCCATTCAGATTTCTGCCAATTCTACGTCCCTGTTTCCAACAAGCATAACATTAAGTCCTGACTGTTGAGAAGTGACTCGTTAGGTTTTAACAGCTCTTCTGATAAAGAAGGCAGATATGTTAACTTAAAAGCCTCTAGCACAGAGAGAGACACTCCAAACTCCATTATGTGATAAAAGACATTTAAGAAAAAAAAAAAGTTTATCAAGGCAATAAAAAGCTTTGTACTTCATAAGAAATTACTGGCACAGAGAGACTGGCAGCCCAGCTTCCATTCAGAATTAAGTCAGTTTTAGGTTCCTCGCTGTGCAACATATGCAATGTTCATTTTTGATTGTTGAAAAATGACCTGAAATGTTTTAACGGGTCTTCTGATGAATTCGTCTGGAATGCTGACTTGAAAAAGCACAAATACAGAGAGAGACTCTCTGAAATTAATTTCCTGTAGTTGCCTTTATTGCATTTTTGCAACAATCTTAACATTCACCTGCAATGATAGAAGGACACGGACATTTTAGGGAACCTCTGATTAATTTGAAAATAAGAAAGAAAACTAAGAATGTTAAGAAATAACTGTCGCTGAGAGATCACCAGGTTCCATCCAGGATTCTGCCTTTTTTATGCATCAGGCTTTGCAACAGATGTAAAATTATTTTTTGACTGTTGAAAAATGACCTGTTGTGTTTTAATAGGATTTCTGAAAAATTCGGCAGATACGTTTAACTCAAAAAACAGTAGTGCACCGAGAAACCGGTTCCGCAAACCTGTCCAAACTCCATTTCCTGGAGTTCCTTGTTCCCTTTTTACAACCAAACTTTACAATTCACTGGCTGCAATATATGACATAAGACATTTAAAGGACTGTCTGACAAGTTCGGCGGAAATGTGAGAAAGATACCCAGAAGCTTAGACCTCAAAAGAAATCACGGAGAGGACGGCACACCAGACTCCATTCAGAATCCTGTCGGTTTAAAGTACCTCGCTTTGAAATTAATTTCTGACTGTTAAGAAATGATCCGTTTCGTTTAAAGGAGTCTTCTGATAAATTCGGCATAAGATTAAGAAATATCACCAGAAGCGTTAACGTTATTTTTTAAAAGAAATAACTGGCATGGAGAGCGGCACACCAGACTTCATTCAGAATTCGGTCAGTTTAACGGATCGTGTTTGGGACCAAACTTAACGTAAGTTTTTCACCGTTGGGGAACGACATGGGACATTTAAGGGATCCTTGTGATTAATTCGGCCGTCAGGTTGGATGATTAAAAGCACTCTGGCACAGAGGAAGTGTCTCTCCAGAGTCCATTCTGTCTGTAAATTATACGTGCCCTGTGCAACAAACAAACATTTACTGTAAAACGACAAAGACGTGACATTTAAAAAGTCTTTCGACAAATGATACGAGTTAACTAAAGTGTGTCCTGCAGTGTCCTAATAAATTACCTGCTGCGCTTTGTATCTACTGTTACATATGGACCGTCCTGAAGGAATGTGAGTAAATGCGTAGTCAGTGAGCTACAGCAGCGCTAAATCTGCAGTGTTTTGAATTGAGTTCGGCGTGATTTCTGTCCAGGTGACTAGAAGACACCTTCAGCCTCAGGAGGCTTCGGGCGGGAACACTGACACAAAGGTTGTATTTTACTGTATTATCCCGCTGAGTGGAGCCGCTGTGAGCTGCTGTCTGTTGTCTGTCTGTCTGTTGTTTACCTCGGAGGATGAGTCAGGCTGTCGCTCCTGTCTTCTTCCTGCTGCCGCTCCAAAGCTTCTCTTCGACACTCACACTTCTCACAGCACTTTAAAACCCATCATGCTGCTGTACGATAAAAACAAATGCGTCCCGTGAACAGGTTCTGTCGGAACCTCACTGAGCAGAACTCGCTGTTTACTGCAGGACCGCTCACTGGTCACAACACTTCTGTCCCGCCGCCATGTTGGATCCGTCTGAACTTCCGCTTCGCAGCTCACATGACTTTGATCAGGGGGTCACGTGACGTCATCAAGCGATTAGCTAATCAGGGAATATTCTAACATAAAATCTCTTATTTATACTCCAGTGTGACTTCTGGGAACTTTTCACATCTCTGAATAAAACCACATGCAGGACTCTTACCTGTAATGTAATCCCGTTACTTTAGTAACTAATGACCCAGTCGTAGCTCAGGTGTCTCACAGAGTAACTCGTACTCATTTTATTATAATTATCAGTAACAATAATAAGAACGCGCTATTGTACAGTCACTATACATTAAAATATGTTTACAGTTCTTTAATCTCTGACGAATGTTTTCATTTGAATAGTGTCTAAAAA
>CAEMYA010000452.1:150032-191116 GCA_903131615.1 Diplodus sargus
GCATTCATCTGAACGAGCTTGAACGCGTGTAAATCTGTTCTGAGATCAGTTAGTGATGTTTCTCTCCTGCAGGCTGTGATCACAGCAGACGAGCTGATGGACACATCTGAGGTTTTAAATCAGCTGCTTCAGTTGTTCAGCAGAATGCTGCAACTCTGTTTTACTGTGAAGCTCCAGAACTGTGAAAAGGTCCCAGTGAACAACTGGTTCTGTTGACCCGGCGGGACAAACCAGCAGCGTGAGGCTACAGACTGCAGATCTGCTGGTTAGAGAACAATAAGTGATATGACTGCAGCTCTCTGTGAGGTTTTCACTCTGTACCAACACTGCTGAGCTGCAGCAGACGGATGCTGTCAGAAACAAACCTTCAGTGCTTTAGTGCTCTCTGCTGGTGGACAGACAAACATCTCATACTAGAAGACCCTGAGACGTGACTGACAGGGTCAGTAACAGTGAGTTTTACAGTTTGGGTGAACTCGTGTGTCACGTGACTCACCGATGATGTCAGCGATGCCGAGGCCGAGCTCGCTGACGGTGGAGTCTGTGGGGAGCTCCACCTCCTCCCTCATCAGCAGGAGGCGAGGAGGAGGGACGTTCAGGATGACGGACAGCTCGGCCAACACGTAACTCAGAGGCGTCGACTGAAAACACAAAGCAGCTGTCAGGCAGACGCAGAGGTGACGGCGTCTATAATCAGTGACTCACGCAGACGCACCGACAGCACCGGGATCTTGTAGACGTCGGTCCGGCAGCGGATCTTCAGGGGGATCTCTCTGACCGAGGACCTGTACGGAGAGTCCTCGCCTCCAGAGACCGGGTTCAAGCCGATGACATCATCTTCATTAGAGTTCATGATGATGACATCGTCGTCATTAGAGTTCATGATGATGACATCATCGTCACATGTGGACCGGCGACCCCTGCGCCGCCTGGTCCTGTTCTGAGGTTCAGGAGACATGAGGGAGCTGACGGCCCGGAGCCTCCTGTCGATCTCACTGAGGACACACACACACACACACACACACACACACACACACACACAGTCATCTTTCTTCTGAAGAAGAAGCACTTTGAGCTTCATCCAGTCCATAAATAAAATCTTTTATAATCACGGAGCGAACAGTTTTTGTCTCTCTGGTATCAGACGGACAGCTGCAGTCTGTCCTGATGTGATGAGAGACGACAGGGAGGAGCAGCCTGCTGATCACCATCAGTGATTCCTGATTCAACTACAACCGAGTCCAAACTCACCTGATCTTCTGTTGGACCTGTCTGGACTGTTTCTGGACCGGACTCTCTGGAGGAGGAGGAGACGGGCAGCGAACCATTTCTCTGAAATAAAGGAGAGAAAACAAGAAAAAGGATTCATGTTAAATGAATCGTTGACCTTCCTGATGAGAGGAGGACGAGACTTAAATGAAACCTGGAGAAGAGCGATGACTCATGATGGACCAGAGCTCGTTCTGTTGAGACGACCCGGTTCTCTGAGCTTCTCTACTCACGGCTCTGTTTTCTCCTTCGTGTGTTCTGCTTCGTCGTCCTCGGAGTCACTGAGGCTGACGGCAGCTGCAGCTGCTGACGGTCCTCGAGATGAAAACTGTGACCACAAACTGTCGCCTGCAGCGTCTGTTCAGAGACACAAACCGTCAAACTGCGCGAAAAAACACCTGAACATCAGCTTAAACGCTCAGATTTTACCTGTCGTTTCCTTTTCAGTGAACACGGCTGCTGCTGGCTTCAGCTGCAGACTGCTGCTCACCTGACCACACAAAAGAATAAAAACTCAATTTAGTAAGTAAGTTCAGTAAAAATACTGGAAGCTGAACCATGAAGGTGATCAGGAAAATCTTAAACTCAGTTCTAAACCTGAGATCATCCGGCCCGTTACTGTGTGTTTAGAGCCTCAGGTGAGGCGTGAGACTGTTTATTGGCTCAATAACAAATACAATTAATTGGAATATTCTAACTGTGATGCGTAAAAGCATGAATGATCCTTTTCAGATCAAGTTGTAAGAAAAAAAACACTTTAATTATTTGTTTTTAAAGGAAAGTTGAGGTGAAATGTCTGTTAGTTGTGTAAAAATCTCCCTCACTGATCTGGGATCAGTCTGTACTGACCTTGTTGGAGTACACGGGCACCGGGACGATGGCTGACGGGTCGAGGATGCGTCTGCGTTTGGGCGGCGGCTTCACAGCCTGAAGGTCGCTGTCAGACACCTGAGGAACAGACGGACGCTCTGCTGATATCTGCACAACAGATACATCCTTCAAATCAATACGTGAGCTCCGGAGGACGATTGTGACGGATGTATGATTTTTTTTCAGGAAATATTCTGTACCTCTAAAGAAGTCACGAAGGCCGCAACTAAAAATATCTCATTATCGACTATTTGAACCTCGGAGTCGACTGATGAGGCTTTTTAAGGGTCGATATCGATTATTAGATCTCAGGAAGAACGATATTTATCTGGAATTAATATATACTTGCAGTAAAATATGGAAATCTTAGTGTCAATATTGATTATTACAATGAACATAAGTACAACTCAGATTACTTGATTAGCTGTTCACTCAGTAAAATGTCAGAAAATGTCAAATGTCTCGTTTTCTCCTCCTGAAGAGATTCAGTTTACTGTCACAGAGAAACACTCAGATTTAACAAGCTGGAATCAGAGAAACTGATTAAATGATTATCAAATGAGTTGGTGATTGATTTAACACTCCTCTGTCAAATATATCTACCAGTCAGTTTGTTCAGTCAAATTAAATCAAACTACTGTAATCCAACACAACAACACTTCAGTAAACGCTCCATTCGTTTGTGCTGAAACTGTCTCAGAGAGTTTCTGTAAGTTTGGTCATTCTGCTTATTTGCTGGCTGTGGTTTGTTGGTGTAACACTTAATATTTCTAATGATACTGATCTGATTGTAATGTTCCGTGTTGTGATGATATAAAGGTGGACACAATATTAGAAACACTTCTCTGTAACACACCAAACCAACTTACAGCCACAACACGACATTTACAGCTCTGTGTCGCGAGTTCAACCAAAACTGAACTAAACTGGTTCTAACGTTGGGATGTGTGTTCCTGACAGGGCTGACTGCTGACCTGAGGTCAGAGGAACTATTAAAAGGAGTAAACTGAGAGTTACGTTACATGTGCTGGTGATAACATCGGCTAACGTTACAGTTACCTTTAGTTAGCTAGCTTAAACTAGCTAACTCTTTAAACGGAGTTCGCCGATTCTCCTGCAAACACATTCTATGACGAAGTGTCAGGCTGTGTTTACCGAGTCTTACTGTGGTTTAATAAGTCACGATCTCATCGCAGCAAACTAAAAACGAAACCAAACTCCTCTGCGCCACCTTCAACCTGCGGGCTTTTATTTTGAAGAACTCGGGTTGACTTTAACGGAGCTAGCCTGCTGATGCTAATGTTCTGTTTATCTGTTAGCGGCGGTTTGTCCTGCCGCTCTGCCTTCCCGCCCAAACTGTCCCCTTTAAGTTGGCAGCGAGTTAAATTAAAACAGCGTTACACTGGTTACTGCTGGTCAAAGTCACTGATTGTGAGGTTTTTGGTGAAGTGGAGCAGCAGTTGTGTCAAACACTCACCGCTTCAGCCATGATTGTTTCCTTTCCGCGCGCTGCTGATGCGTTCACGGACTGCGGGACAATGTGAGTCATGAGCGGACTTTCCGTGGTCGACTGTTGCGTTCAGGTACGATGGGAAATGTACCAAACACGGATTTAAGGGCAAATCCCAGCTACATTACTGCGTTACTTTCAGTCAGTGATGTAATGTAACTAAGTACATTTACTGACGTACTTTGAGGGACCATTTTCTGCTACAGCAGACTTCTACTCCATTACAAATTAGAGACAAATGTACTTTTTACTTAATACTAAAAAAAATTCATTTGTAAAGTAACTAAAAGCTGTCAGATAAATGTAGTGGAGTAAGAAGTACAGTAATTAGTAGAAGGAGAAAGTGGCATGAAAAGAAAGACTTGAGTAAATGTACTTAGTTACAGTTACTGACTGGTGATTAAGCTGTAATGTGTTGATTGTTGGAGAATAAAGAGGCTGAACGATGAAGCATGAAAACATTTTTTCATTTGAAGATTCACACAAAAATCAGAAAGTTGACACGTAAAAAAATAACCAGTTCAGACTCTGAGTTGTTTCTTTCCATCCAATCAGCAGCTTCTCTCCTGTGTCCACCTGTCACTCACCTGCTGCTCCCATTTCAACATCACATACACAGTATTTACAGTATGTACTCATATTTATAGGGATGTTTTCGAGAAGTCCCTGAAGCCGTTTCCCAGTCATCCATTATTAGTTTAAGTCTTTTTCAGCTGTGAGCAGCTTGAATGTTTCCTTTGTCCAATGCATTGTGGGACATCAACAGTACACTCAAACATCAGAGGTACTTCAGTGTCCACTCAGTGTTTTTAAAGACTTTATTTGTCACTCTGTGCTGTAAGCTGTGATAATCTGGGACAAAGCTAACATTTGTCCCCATGAGACGTTCAGGTGTTGGCGGGTAATTTCACTTCTTCTTTCTGTGTCTTGATGTTGATTTTGACAAACACAGTCTCATTTATTACAAAAAGAGTCTGTTCAGGTGTGTTTTCCTGATTGATTATCACCTTCCTTGATCAAATCTACAAAATACGACAGATCTGACAAATATTTCTGAACATGTTTCCATATAAAAATCATTCCTCCATGTTTGTCCCTCCGGTCGTCGCTCACTTCTTCTTGTTCTCTTTGCAGGCGACCACATATCTCTGAGCCACGTTGAGCGGCGGGGAGTAACCGTCAGCGTACGACGTGTCCTCGAACAGCACCGAGTAGTCGTCCTGCGGCTGCAAACACAAGCTGCGATCAGTCTGAGAGAATCAGAGGAGACTCAAACATTGGACACTGTGATGATAACGTCATCAGAGATCTGTGACGTCGGCCAGTCTCACCCTGTGTGGCGGCGTGTGGATGAGGGCCCGGTAGAAGCAGGTGGTCTGCGGGTAGAGGGCCAGCACCAGCTGGTCTTTACTGAACAGAGCTTCAGGGTCCGTCTCCGGGTTCGCCTTCCACTGAGGCAGCGGGATGATCCGCCGCCTGCTCAGAGTGTGTCTCCTGAAAACACACACACACTTGTCAGACATGTTTGATCGAACAGATCTGGAGTCTGTTGATGAAAGACGGTTTAATAAAGTCTAGAATGTCGTCAGAGCTTCACACTGATATTTTCTATTTACACTCGAAGCTTCTCGAGGTTTTTGAATCTGTCTTATTTTATGCACCACGACTGTAAACAAAATTAAAACTCAATTTGAATGAAGTCTTTAAAGTAAAATCGTCTTCATTTAATGAGTTTAACTGAAACCAACTGCTGATTTCTTCCACATCTGATGATACACAGATACATAACCTCCTGTATTTATAAGGACTTCTGTAATTTATTATAAAAGGAGATTTCAACACAACCTGATGGTTTGAGTTTGGTGTGTACTATTATAACTGTGTCAGAGGAGAAACTGGGGTTATATATTTAATGTTGCTGTCAGACTGCTGACGGCTCTGTTAATGCAGATGTGTGATCACCGTGAAAATGTTGTTTTATAAAGTCTGAACAGGACAAATATGGACTGAAGCAGAACATTGTGACATAAAAACATGTTGTGAATTTTGGAAATGATTACGTTCTTCTCTTTTCAATACATTTTCACTTCTGAATGTTGGATCACAAGTCAGAAACGTTCCTTTGTGCACATGTAATATTGAGCGACTGCGTCTAACTGCACAGAGCAGCACTGACTGTCACAACATCAGATCAAACCTGAGAGGAACTGAAGGAGACTGAAAGTGAAGAGAAGAAGAAATGATGCAGGTTGAAATCATGCTGAAGGTTTGAGAAGGTGAATCTGAACGAGCACTCACTCTTTTCCTTCTTCGTCGATGTCGTCCACTTCATATCTGCAGGGAGAGGAGAAGAATCGTCACGTCTGTCTGAGAACATCTGACTGTTAACTGGAGGATTTCACACTTGGACTCACTTGTTGGTGGAGTGGTTGTAGCTGACCACCTCCGCCAGGATCCACTGCTCGTCTCCGTCCACCGCCTTCACCCTCGCTGCCACCTTGTCGCCCTGTTTGGCCACGTAGTCGCTGCTGGCTGGAGTCGCCCCGCACAGAGGAGGAGGGCTGATGGGAGATAATCCACAGAGTGACACAGACAGAACAAACATCTGACAATTATCTCTGACGTCAGTTGGTGTGTGTGAGACAGAAGGTTCTGTAGAAAGTTACAGCTACCTCTCCCCCGGCTTTCCGATCCACAGAGGGAGCGTCATGGCCGACTGCTGGAGGAGCGTCATCAGGACGCCGCGCCTCATCGTCTTCCTGGGAGGGTCGCTGTCGCTGTAAACTCCCGCCATCTTAGCAGCTATGGAAAAAAAATCAAATATGAATCTCATTTAATCTGGTAAAGTTGGATTTCATCAGTGAATCTCTTCATCACACACACACTCACACTTACCTATTCTCCTCTCCTCCAACAAAGACTTGATGTCTGCGATCTTATCGAGAGCGTGACGCAGAATACTGAGGAACACAAAGAAACACGTGAACAAAGAGCTTCACGAGTTTTCACTGGAACCTTGGACAGAAATGACTTGAATGTGATCTGGAAATTTAAAGACAAAGTAACAGAAGCGCTACAGGACAAATCTAAATCATTTATTAGATTCATCGGATCCTCCAGGGACCTTAAACATCCAGGGAACATTTAGTAGATTTCTGTCGGTTGCAAGATAACTTTTAAAATGTGTAAATACAGATCAACAACCCAGACTGATGAAGAACATGAATGTTTACTGAAAAACTGTATATTTTATATCTATAATCCAGAAGAACTGACAAACTACCATCTGCCAGCTGAGTCAGTTAAATTAAACAAGTTCGTTTTAATTATTTTCTTAAATGTTCGTGAAACAAAATGCTGAAATATAAATAAAGGACTAAAAAATGAGACTTGACATGTTTCTCATGATGAGTCTCTGCTGTGCAAATGAAAATACACAATATATTTCTACAATTTTGACAACAAACTCAAATGAACTTCATTCTTCTCTCCCAACACTTTAAAGCTCGTCTCACCTGCACTCGGCCTCAGCATCAGCCTTGGCCGTGGTGTACAGTCCTCTCAGCTTGGTCCGGTAGTATGGAGACGCTGTAGGAGACGGAGGGACAGGACAGGAGATCTGAGTGAATCAGGACTCACAGAACAGCAGCTGATGAACACTGACTGATGAAGAGTTGACAACATGGTGACTGACTTTTGTTCTCCGTCTGCATCCTCTCGTGTGTTTTCTGAATGTTGAGCAGGTTATGTTCACTGCGGGATCTCTCCTCCTGAGAACACAGACATGGAGATCATTTAGATTTGTTGGACAAACTTGACACAGTTCTAAAATGTGTTTCTTTATCACTGTGGAATAACTCACCTGGGTCTGTTTGATGAGCTGATGGAGCTCTGTGAGCAGCTCCGCAATCTTGGTATCAGCTGACATGATCCTGCCTTCAAAATTTAGGCATTCAGAGAAAATCTATCAGAGCAGCATCCCCACAGACAGAACCCCATAACAAAATCTGTCATTTTTTAAAAGCAGGGGGCAAGGCTTTTGATAGGAACAGGAGTGGAAGCAGTAAGTAGGAACAGAACAAATCGAGCTATAGATTTAAATTTTGTTGTAAATAGTGCGCTGGATGAACGCCGAATTAAAAACGTGGATCGTCCCAGTTTTTATCAACGTCTCACCATGGTCTATGCCTCCTGATTAATAAGATATCTCTGAATAGACACATTTCTGAATGGAGTTTGGTGTAAACCCTTTTTGCTTGTCCAGAAATGGCTCGTATTGAGCTTAAAGCGACAACCGTTTCGGGTTTACAAAGCGGGAAAATGCAAACAAACACTGATTCGCTTTAGTCCAGCTGGCTGAAACGCTAACATGAACTTAATTAATGTAAATTAATGAGTATGCTTCATGTTACAGCCGCTGCGGTGCTAGCTGACCAGTTAGCAAGTGGTTTGTTGCGCTAGCTAAACGGTGAGATTCGTGCCGCTCGTGCATCATAAACATCAGCTGTGTCCATCTCCATGGTGACCAGTGAACACACGCGACATGATTCATCTGCTCCTCCACACGACACGTCACATTTCTTACCGTGTTAGTGTTTCTGTTTATTTATTGCCGACTTGCTAACTGCACAGATTAGCTTCTTCTTCTTCGTTGGTGTTGGCGGGCAGCCGCACGCAGCGCCACCTGCTGGGCGGGACGAGCCGCGCGCACACGTGACGTCACCTCAGTGTGTTGCTGGCTGAACAGCAGGCTGGAAAGTAACTGAGTACATTTACTCGAGTAGAACTGTGACGTAGTTCTGATGCAGCTCGTCGCTTTTTAATCCGCCACGTTTATTAGATCACTTTAGACTGAGAATCAAACAAAAGTCAACAAATAAGTTGTTGTGTGTTATTTTAAGTTAAAGCAGCAGACACGAGCTAGCAGAGTATAAAGTAATTAAAGTTACTCCACCTTTACCTGCAGCGATGTTAAAGTCATCAACACATCATATTAATCCAATCAGACTCATATAAATGTTCTGAATTGAACCATTCTGCATCATGACTACTTTTATTTTTGGCACTTTATTTTCTTTATGTTAATACTTTTGTACTTTTGCTTGTGGAACATTTTTTACTGATAATAATTGACTTTCTAGGCTGTGGAAGCTTATTGCTGCCTACTTTTACTTGAGGAAAAAGAAATCTGATTACTTCTTCCACCAATATAAACAAGGACACTTTGCATGTGGATTTCTTTGAACTACTAGTGAACGTTTAATGTCGTCTATAAAAAACACAAATCATCACTCGTGTGACTTTTTGGAGAGTTGATGAAATATGGAGGAGAAGAAAACTAAGAATGGGCTTTTAGGACATTTGCACATTTATTTTAAGCAGTTTTCTAAATGTACTTATACTTATACAGTGTTATTGTTACTTTTACTGAAGTACATGATGTGAATTCTGACGAATTCACTCCTGTAGAATAATATTTTAGAACATTTTCCTCTTGTTGTGTCCTTCATTTGTCTGCTCAGTGTATTTAAAGTCTGATCTGAGGTCAGTTTCTTCACATCTGCCTGTTTTCCCACAGCTGGTGTCAGCTGGTCCTCCTGAACAACACAGATTAGTTTGTGGACTGAAGTCGGGTCGACAGGACGACTTCAGGTCAGACTGTCAGAATAAAATCCTGCTGATGAACGAGTTTCACTTCAAGGTCAGTGAGTGAACAACAAACAGAATCTATCTTTGTATTTCTCTGGTTGTACAAACTGTTCCACCATCACATTCTGTGGCAGATAAACATCCTGCAGGTTAATGATTAACCTGCAGTGGTGTGATGTTTGAAACAGAGGTCAGTGCGTTTATGAATCAATAGGATCATTCTGAACACACAGTAACAACCACACCTTCAGATAAACACACACAGTTCTGCACACATCAACACAAACCTCTGCAGACGTGTTGAAGGATGTTAGTATCGTCTCTCCACGTTCTTCTGACGCTTTTATTTACTTTCTGAATCCTCAAACTTTCTGATTATTTCCATGTTTATGTGACAATAGAGATATCTGATATCTTTAGATTGTATTACTGGTGTTTCTTACATGTTTACACCTCCAGATCTCACTTATTAACATCTTTCATATTTATTATTCTGCATAAAAACAATGACAACTGTGCAAAACTGAGCTGAAACCCAGAATGTTCCTTTGTTTTGAAACTGAAGATCAGGTTAAATATCAGGAATAAACGTTAAGCTCTCAATCTGACGGTGAGCTGAGAGGAATCTGATGATCGGGAGCAAAACGAGAGCGTGATAATATTCATAACCTATTTTAAAAGGAGGTTAAAACACACGTTTGGTGTCAACGTTCAGTGAGAATCAGGCCATGAAGCCGACAGACGGAGGGATGATATCTTATCGCTGACCTGGTTTGCAGCTCGCGCTCTCTGTGTACACGAGGCTGAAACGTGCTGCTGGAGAAACCAGCAGAGACCAGAACCAGAACCAGCACCAGAACACAACATATGTGACCAGCAAGACCAGCAGTGTGTTCTGGTGCTGGTCTCTGCTGGTTTCTCCAGCAGGGCAGACAGGTCGGCTCATAGTTCTGCAAATATTTACAGAATCTGAGGAGGAGACGAAGAAACAAGGAACGGCTGCAGATGAATTGAGGCCGAGAGCTCAGAGCAAACATCCTGAACCCAGAACCAGAACTCCTGCTCAGACTGAAGGCTGTTTGTGAGGCGCTGACATGTGATCATGTGACCGCAGCTCCGTGTTTTTCTCTCTCTCAGCACTTCGTCCTGTTCAAACATCACGTCCAGCAGTCAGAAACAGCTGCTGGCTGAATGAACAGAGTCAGACGATGATGATGATGAAACAGAGAAACAAGTTAGTGTCATAAAGTCAGAAACAAACAGCTTCACTGCTGAGACACAAAGAACAGGAGGGATTAAAGTTTGTCAGGTTTGTTTACTGAAGTACAACACTGAGATAGTTGTCTAACTGTGAAGGCTGAATAAAAAGCTTTTTAACATGTTAAATGATGTTTCAGTCTCAGAGACAGCGAGTGACAAACATCTGCATCAAAGTGTTTCTGAGACTTAAAGAATTCAACAGTGAGTCTCGTTTCTCCTCCTCAGAACTCTGAGTCCCTGAAGACATTTCTGTCAAAGAGAAACAACGATAACTAACAAAATGACAGTTAAAGGGTTAATACACTGAAATCAAACACTTCTTTATTGAAGTAAAAAGTGTTTTCGCTGCCGTAGACGACATATTTGTTCCAACTCTGCTCAGAAGTCAAACCACTGAAACATCTGCACTATATTTAAACATGAGCTGTTCTGCTCCGTAATTACAGCCTGACGATGACGATGATGATGATGATGATGATGATGATGATGTGAGGGTGACTCCCTCTGCTGTCATAGCAACCGTGTTTGTGTTCACAGCTGCTCCGGGACACATTTCTTCAGTACACAGACGAGCTGAATGGGTCAGAACCAAACTGTCAGAGTCACTGTGAGATCCAGTCTGTCGTCACAGATAAACTGCACGAGTATTAAATCATGTTTATCGTCACGTGCTGAGTTCAGCCCGACACAGGAGGCTGTAGGTACAAGATATACATTATCTGATAGGTTCAGTCCAAAGTTAGTCTGACATACACACACACACACACACACACACACACACACACACACACACACACACACACACACACACACACACACACACACACACACACAGGCAGGTCAGGGTTGTGTGAAACGTGCAGCTGCTGATAAATAAAGAAAATCATCAGAATCAGTAATCAGTGATCCTTTAATGTCCCACAGACAGGGACATGTAGGTGATGAGCTGCTCACATGCAGGTGGAGGTCAGGTGGAGGTCAGGTGGAGGTCAGGTGGGTACAGGTGGAGGTCAGATGGGTACAGGTGGAGGTCAGGTGGGTACAGGTGGAGGTCAGGTGGACGTCAGGAGGAGGTAAAAGTGACCACGGTGAAAACACGGTAAACTTATTAACATCCTGAAAGTGTCCGTCATCGTCTCTCCGTCACAGCAGACCGTAACCATGGTGATGCTCCTTCAGATTACTCAGCACAGTAAAAGTACTGACACCACACTGTGAAAACACTCTGCTGACTCCATCACATTTAGTTACTAGTTACTTTACAGATCACATGCTGCATCAGAGCTGAAGCAGCAGTTTGTATTTTATTGGCAACTGGATGAAAAAACACTGATTCATCATCTAGAATACAATAAATAAATTAAAATGATGATTATCAGATGTGTTGATCAGCTGACTCAGAGTAAACATGTCAGTGTACTTGTGATTTTGATAATTAAGTACATTTAATATATTTCACTGAGTACTTTTCATCTGAGAAACTTTCACTTCTACCAAAATCACATTTCAACATCATACTTTTACTTTTACTCGAGTATTTTCGGGTACTTTGGATGTAGAAATGGAGCCTGTGAATTTCTCCACATGATCATTATTTATGATTGATTGATTGATTGATTTTCACAGTCAGCATAAAAACCTGTAAGGTAACTGCAGCTGACAGGTGAATGTGGTGGAGTAAAACAAAGTCTCATGTTTAAAGAAATGTACCTCAGCTGTGCGTTTAAACAACATGCAGTCCTGACAAAAGTCACTTTAATGAAGCTTTTCTGGTGAATGATGCAACATTTCTGCAGCTGAGGGCGGAGTGACTGTCTGTCTGCCTGTCTGCCTGCCTGTCTGTCTGCCTGTCTGTCTGTCTGTCTGCCTGCCTGCCTGTCTGTCTGTCTGTCTCTCTGGAGGAGGAGCTCAGTGTTCCCGTTATAAAAGCGTCAGTAAACTTCAGTCCAGCATCTTGTTTTTTTCCTCCTCGGATCAGAAACTTTGCAGCTTCAGTTGTTTTTTTCCTGAAACTTGACCAACTTTATTTCCGGAGCAGATCTCAGAGCAGCCATGAGTCACGTCGACGTGAAGAACATGAAGCCCACCAGCTTTGAGGACGAATACTACGACCAGTACGAGTTCTACAACCTGACCGATAAATACGCAGGTGAGGTGACGTCACTCTTTAAAACTTTGAAACGCACCTGAGAGCAGTTGGTTCGTCAGGATTTAACTTCTCGTGTTGGTTCTGTGAACAGAGGGCTCGGCCCGGAAAGGCAGGACGAAGAAGGAGGCCAGTGACAACACCAACAGACCGAACCCGTCCGGACACGAGCGCAAAATAGTGGAGAAATTCCAAAACAGCGAGAAGAAAGCCAAGGAGTGAATTCTGAGGTGAGGCGGGTTCTGGTGCTGAAACCGGTTTTAAACCTGAGCCGAACTAAAGCGTGTGTGCTGTGGTTTGGTTCTGTGAAGGTTCTGAATCATCTGTGTGGGTCGTACTGTCAGAACTGGGCAGACACTTAAAATTGGCAGATTTCTAAATGAAGTCTGGTTTGTGAAATTTAGGCATGTGAGCGCTCTGGGTGTTAATATTTAAGAGCAACAGAAGTGTTTGTTTGCTAATGATGAACTGAAACTTCTCCTGTGGGATCAGAACCTGCCAGCGTGTCCTCAGTCACGTGTTCACTGTTTGTCTGTTCCAGCTGAATGTTGCTGTAAAGTTGTTTCATCACTATATATTCTGTGACCGCACATATTGTTGGAAACCTGCTGAGTGTTGTCAGAACTTTTCCATGACCCGTCCTGTGTGTGTCTGGGCTGAGCGGTTCCAGCCCAGTTCTGACTGCAGAGCCAGCTGTGTACTGACGGAAGTTAACTGTTTGCTCACCAGGTTCTGAACACGTGAGACTGTTGGGCTGATCTGTGATCAGTGAAGCTGCACTCACACAAATCACTCGTTACTTTAAATTGACCAATTTCCAAATGAGATTTGGAATGTTGAACTTTAAGATGGGTATACTAAAGAAGCAGCATGGAGGCAACATGATGTTTTACTGAAAACTCTTTATTTTTCTGACCCAGGGCAACTCGGACGGCTTATCCTGGAAACCGACCACGGCCTCCTTGGCGACAGAAGAGACGTACAGACGGCAGCAGCCTGCTGAGCTCAGAGGATTCACCTGGGCGAGGAGAGGATTCACCTGGGCGAGCAGAGGAGCCCACAGCTGACTGCAGCTCCCTGAGGCTCCTCCACCTGCTGGTGTTGAACAGAACTCACCTGTGGTGGCGTGCACCTGGCTCCCCGGTCAGACCAGGAGGGTGCACATGTGATTGTGGTGGTGGGAGATTTTTGATGTGTTTACAAGTTTATGATGGATTTTTTTTACTATTAAAACTCTTTTAAATGATCTCTGTGGTTTGTTTTCCTTTAAAACAAGATGCTCAATAACACTTTTACTGTTTTTGACCTTATCACATGTTTTCAAGTGAGCAGAACTGAGTGTTTATACCTCAAACTTCATCTGCGATCAGATAATTCCTGATTTAAAATGTAAAAGCAACCATGCAGGCTGCCTCATTCTGCCTCATTCAGCCTCATTCAGCCTCATTCAGCCTCATTCAGCCTCATTCAGCATGTCGGTGCTGAAATACTGGCAGCAAAAACTGCTCCAGTATCTGGTTTAGAGAATCCTCTTTTTAAAGGTTTATATTTTTGACTTAGCTTCATTTTTAAGGCTTCCTATGTTCAATTATAAACCTCATTACTGGTGGAGTGTGTGTGTGTGTGTGTGTGTGTTTTAGAGGTCTGCAGATGTTAGAAAACAGAAAATAAATATCCAGTAATGAGAGAAATGTGAGGCAGTAATAAATGTATGAAAACATGGACATACACAGTACAAGTGTACTTGAGTAAATGTACTCAGTTACTTTCTGGTCTGAGCTCCTGCTGCTCTGAAGGTGCAGGTACGGAGCTGCTGCCCTCTGCTGGTGAGACGGAGAACAGTTCATCTCTGAAGGTAAACTGCTCCTCATCTACTGTGACACCACTCTGACATCCTGATGTGTGTTTATGTGACAATAGCTGACTGGGTATAATTAAACAAAATAAATAAAGAAGATATTGAGCCTGAAAATATCCCACCAGGAAGAAACTGGATCAGCTGATCAGAATCTGATTTTCTTGTTAAACTAGAACAGTCCAAACCTCAATATATCAGGTAGATTCTGGTTCCTCCTGCAGCTTCAGAGACGCTCTAATCATCCTGAAATAGTAATAATATCTATAATAAAGTCGTTCATTTCAGCGTCTTTAGTAACAAAAACACTTCTGAAGCTCATGATGGATTTTTCCAACGTCTCAGACTTCAGATGTTTTAAAGAATCAGTCAGTGAGCCTCATGTTCACTCTCAGGCTTCAGCAGAGGAAAAATCAGACTTCAATCTGATCCTGGTTCAGTGATTCAGAGCAGAAACATGCTGAGTGTTTGTACCGACTGACAGAGTGGAACTGTGATGCGTCAGTAAGAGTTCCTGTAATAAACCTTCATTTTAAACACTGAAAACACGTCAGGATTCAGTTCATATTTTTATTAAACATATACAATTCTTCAAAACTCTCCATGTTTGTTTCTCTGTGAACATATAAAATAATACTTTCTTCACCTTCTGACATCAGATTTAGTGATTTTTTAAATAACTTGTCCCAGATGTGGCACTCGTCGTTCCTCTGGGAGACATCAGCTGATCTGTCTTCAGTGTGACGATCATCATGTCGATGCTGTGGCTGCCCGGCAGAGTCGATCCTGCCAGCTCAGGTTTATCTGCAGCAAATGTTTCCAGACCAACTTCCACGCAGACCAAGTTCCACCTGTGGAGCAAAGCTTCAATGGACCAGTCAGCACTGAAACACAGAGAGGAGGGCGAGCAGGTCAGACCACATGGTCACTGTGTGTGAGGAGAAACCGGTTCATACAGGTCACATCGTTAGTCATACTGGACCTTCTCTCCTGGTACGTGGTCCAGAACTGAGCTCTGGGGTTCTTTCTTAGAAGAAAAGCAACAGTGACGATGACGTCTTCAAAATCTGGAACAGGTGACACATGTTTACTCAGTCTGAGAGTCACACAACATGGCCTAAAGTATGTGGACACGTCTTCAAAAAGACAAATACAAATCACTGAGAATACAACAGGGCGTCCACATACTTCTGGCCGTGTACTGTTTACACTTCAGTGTTATTCTGCAGGAACAAACCCTGCGGCTCGTAGAAAACATCTGATCCCAGGATGACGTCCAGTTTAGGAAGCAGAACGAGGTCAGGTGAGATTTCCCCCCAGGTGAGACCCAACACGTCCACGTCACGCAGGCCGTTCACCTCACAGCTGCGCCTGCAGTTCTCCAGACACAGAGGATTCCTCGTGCTGTCGGACAGGATCACCTTCGCACCGCACCTGGACGCCACCACACCTGGCAGACTCACACCTGCCCCGAGCTGCAGACACACAGAGGAGTGAACACAATCTGACAGACACGTTTATCAAGAAGTTCAATGTGCTTCTTCTTCACCTCCAGCACCGTCTTGTCTCTCAGCTGCTCTCTGTGAGTCCAGAGATACTGAGCCAGAACCACAGCACTGGGCCACACATACATCCCATACTGTGGATCCAGAACCTGAGGATGTGGATCACAGTGTCATTAAGAGAACCATAAAGGATGTCAGTGTATAAAGAGTTCATCAAGCAGTTTGTTTCTGATTTTAACATTGTGAGCTGGTTTATGTGGTTTGTCTCTAAATACTCTGTGTTTCAGTGTTTCAGGTGTTTCAGTTCAAGCTGTATTTAAACAAATACATCTTTATGTTCTGAGTGTCTGCCGAATTAAAGACAGGAGTCTCACATATCATATTAAATCTGTTCTTTGTTTAGCAGGTACAGACCACTTACATCAATCACCTCATTTATTTAAATGAATCATAATTAGGTTAAAGATTGAGACAATGCCAGTTATCTAGATTCAGATTCTGAACTGGATTATGCCGAATTGAGGGCGGGACTCTAACGTACCGTATGCAGTCTCGGGACTTTCATTTCAACGGTTAATATCAGTTTTATAAACATATTTATCTTAAATTTACTTTTTTTTCAGGTGTTGGCAGTTTCAACACACCACAGCACCGAAACAACAGCTAATTTACATCTTAAGTTGAATTCAGTTCTACATGAATTAAACACTGATGCACCTTCAGTATAATAACGGAACACAGACGGCACAGACCTCAGGGATGGACACACACAGTGACTCCTGTCTGTTGTTCTCGCTTTCTTCAAACGTGAAAACTTTGTAAGCGATGCTCGGTGTTTCGGCTCCACTGGTGTCCATAATGTCACTACTACTGTACCATATTACTTTATCACATCACCAGCTATTATTCTGGATATTTGTATCGTCATTAGAAATCAATATTGACCAGTTTTTCATGGTATTTATGCTGAAATCTCACACCAGCAGCCACGCATGTGTGTACTTCCGCCATCGACCAAAACACAAGAAGGACATGTTAACAGCCAATCAAATCCAGGTACACGCCTGGCGGGAAGGCAAGTTCGATATTACATCCAATCAGCGTTTAGCTTTCGCGGACGCTGCAGCCAATGAGCTTTCTATTCCTCCTACAGGGGCGGGCGCTGTGTGACGCCGATCCGTTGCCTAAGCATTGTGTCTCCTGCTAGCCAGCTAGCAAGCTTCTCTGTCAGCTGGTTATGAAACTGTATCGAACAGGCAGGTTTTAAAAGTGTTGGTAAAGATCTGGGGACGTGTCTAACGCATAAACGATTTGTGTTGTTGTTGTCTAACCAAATATATAAGGTGAGACTGTCAGAACGGCGCAGCTAGCCGGGTGTCAGTGCAGGCTAGTGGATGTGTTTCTGTGGTAGCCCCAGGTTAGCTTGTTAGCTAGCTGAGCAGCTGTAACACGTTTTCCCTTTAAAGCCACCGGGAGGAGGAATGAACCATAAGAGTAAGAAGAGGATTAAAGAGGCGAAACGGAGCGCCAGGCCCGAACTGAAGGATTCATTAGACTGGATAAAACACGGCTATCATGAGAGTTTCGACCTGTCGCACATCACCGTGAAGGTAACTGTCAATATAGCACTGTAAGCTAAGCTAACATTAGCTAGCCGCAGCCCTCAGTAGGAGTGCAGTTTGTCACGTAGACACCGACCTGCTGAGCCGGTGTTTCACCAAATCATCCCACCGGCCAATGTCTGAGTCACGATGACTTTAATTTCAGCTCCCGCAACTTATTTTATCACATAATTAATTTTTACATCTGATACCATCATGTGAGATGAGCTGAAGTGATATCTGGTCACATACATGTCTGCATGTTTATGTTTGTGGACATTTATCTGATCCAACATCTGTTCTTCATGTGACTGGATGCTGTACGAATACACTTTGCAATGTTTCCCCATATACTTAACATATTAATATTAGAAATGTAGTTGTGTAATGATTGTAAATCTTAAAAGTGTTGTGTAAATGTTCAAAGTAGGATGAAGTTCAGTTGCACTAAAGGCCTGAGAAGCTTCATGTGCTTTGCAAAGTATATGGAATTAAAAGTATTTTATATTCTAAGAAATATTGTGTTAAGCAGGCAGAGATGGAGAAGATAAAGTGTTCAGATACAATCTAGAACAAGCAGAAGTTATTTTCATCGTCTTCATATATAAACTCAAACTGTAAAACTCTTAATGCAGTTTTAATGGGATTCCAGATTCTGCAGAACATCTGCAGCACAGCTGTCAGTCACTGGATGTAAACATGAAGTGACTTTAACGTCGACATGGAAACTAGTTTGTGTGGTGAAACCAGTTTTAGTGAAATGATGTGAAAACTGTGTATGGATTCCAAAGATGATCTGAATTAACTAACTCTGATCATCAAATCTGAATCTTTCCATTACATAAAGAAAGAAGGCTTTAGATTAAACAGACTGTCTGATGGCCTACAAACCTGATTTGTCTGATTTCGGTCTGTAGTTGTGCGACTGTGAGCAGCGCTGCTCTGTCTGCTCGCTGTCAGCGGCTGTTAGGCTGCAGTAAGCAGAATGGAGAACCGCAGAGTTATTTAGAGACAAGTGCTCATTCTTAGCAAGGGGAGTTGAGAAATAACAGCAGCTGCTGTGGTGTTATGTTGTTCTGCACATTTCTGCGACTGTGTGTGTGTGTCTGTGTGTGTGTGTGTGTGTGTGTGTGTGTGTGTGTGTGTGTGTGTGTGTGTCCTCAGGTTATGAAAGAGGTGTTTAAAAAAAAAAAAAGAGGAGAACGCCGTCAATCACAGCGCTGACCTGAATTCCTCAGCACCAGAGTTTGTTCCACAGATGTTCTCACTCTGTGCTTTGAGTCCTGACATCAGCTGCAGTTTGTGTCTCTGATGTTTGATCAATACAGGAAGACAAATGCACTTGGAGGGTTTTTTCGCACCTATGTTCCAAAGCTGAGACTCCATTTTATAATCCAAACAAAGACGGTAGCGAGAAATGAACCAGCTCACAGTTTGATAAACGGGTTGAACATCTGTTTGTGTGACAGAATGATGATTTCAGATCCAGATGGACAGAAAAGTCTTAAAAATGCTTTGAGAACAGTTGAGAATGTTAAACTGTTCTGACACATGTGTTGTTCCAGGACAACGTCGAGCGTGTGGACACCCTCCATATCAGTCCTGAGGAGTTCATCCAGCGCTACGAGCGGCCCTACAAACCCGTCGTCCTGCTCAACTGCCAGGAGACCTGGCCCGCTCGGGAGAAATGGACCCTGGAACGTCTCAAACGCAAATACCGCAACCAGAAGTTCAAATGTGGCGAGGACAACGACGGATACTCTGTGAAGATGAAGATGAAGTACTACATGGAGTATCTGGAGACCACGAGGGACGACAGCCCGCTCTACATCTTCGACAGCAGCTACGGTGAACACGCCAAGCGCCGGAAGCTGCTGGAGGACTACCAGGTGCCCCTCTTCTTCAGGGACGACCTGTTCCAGTTCGCAGGAGAGAAGCGCCGCCCGCCGTACAGGTTGGATCTTTGTTTCTCGTTTTAGAGTTTCTCAGCTGTTTTTCCAGGATGGAAACAGAAAGTCACATCACTCACCTGGTGTTTCGTCTCCCCTCAGGTGGTTTGTGATGGGTCCAGCTCGCTCCGGCACCGGCATCCACATCGACCCGCTGGGCACCAGCGCCTGGAACGCTCTGGTTCAAGGACACAAGAGGTGGTGTCTGTTCCCCACCAACACGCCCCGAGAGCTCATCAAGGTGACCAGAGAGGAGGGAGGCAACCAGCAGGACGAGGCTATCACCTGGTTCAACGTGGTTTATCCCCGGACGCAGCAGCCAAACTGGCCTCCAGAGTTCACGCCGCTGGAGATCCTCCAAAGACCCGGAGAGACCGTGTTTGTGCCCGGTCAGTCGAGAAACATCATTTATAAACCATGATAACTCGGTGTGTTCATGTGCGTTATGTTGGAGCAACATCGATGCAAAGAAGAAGAAGTTGTTTTTGTATTTTATCGCTCAGAAAGTTTTAACAACAGGCTTGTGTTGTTTCCAGTGTTGAGTGACGAGCAAAGGAACAATACAACTAAACTATACATGACTATAGTAAAAGTTTCCTACCGTCAACTCATGTTTACTTCCGTCCTCCATGTTTCAGCGTCACATGACGTCAGTTCGGCTCTCGTTAAAGATTATAGCTTTTATTTTCTGGTTGTTTTCTTACTTTTAGACTTTTAGACTTCAGCTCATCTGAGTTTGAGTTTCTGTGTTTTCTGTGTTGAGATCATTTTGTTCTGCATCAGGTTTCTGACTGCAGTAACGTCAGTCAGTGATGCTCTGAGCTCCACTTTGTCATTTCAACTGGCTCAACACGAGCAGCTGCTTCCTGAAGGTATTTTCTGCACTTTAATAATGAATCAGGGTTTAAAGGAAGTAAAGGAACCCTGTAGAGTTTGTTTCCTCTCTGTGAACAGTGTTCAGCCCCTCAGCAGCGTCCTGAGTCAGAACTTCAGACAGTTTGTGTCAGCAGAGTGAATCCAGTGTGACCCAGATTCACCTAATGCTGCCGGAGCTGATGTGATGAAGGAGGATTAAACCCAGGATTTAGACCTCACCTGCCTGACACTGAACTTCACAGTGACTGACTGTCTGTAGTGATGTAGATTATCACAAACCAACACTTAACATACATGAGCGCAAACAGGAAAAGTAATCACACAACATCATCTCTCACTGCTCCCTCCTGATTCAGACAATACACCGTGTCCTGCTGTCAGTGCTGACTCTGTGTGTGTGTGTGTGTGTGTGTGTGTGTGTGTGTCTGCAGGCGGCTGGTGGCACGTCGTCCTCAACCTGGACACGACGATCGCCGTCACTCAGAACTTTGCCAGCACGACCAACTTCCCCATCGTGTGGCACAAAACAGTCCGAGGACGACCCAAACTCTCCAGGAAGTGGTACCGGTAAGGACTCAACGCTGCTGCCGTCAGAAACACTCCAGAGATTAGACTCATCCCAAGTTCCCTCAGACACAGGAGAGATCTGAGCTGATGTCAAAGCAGAACACAAAGTGTGTGTCTGCTGTCAGAAGTGACATAAATAAGTATTTATGGATATTTGAGTTGGTGTGTTGGCGTGTGTGACGTCAGCTGTGTGGGACCGTTAAACCTCCGCATGTCTCCGGCTGAGTCGTTAGTTAGAGCTCGTCTCCACCTGATGTTAACACGTCCACTTGTTCGAGTGTCTTTTTAAAGGTAAATCATGTAAATGCAGCCGTCGGGTCACTCAGAAGACGTTGTAATCAGACAGACGTGACTCGTAGTTGAAGTGTGTTTTTGTTGTCTCAGGATTCTGAAGCAGGAGCGTCCGGACCTCGCAGCGCTGGCAGACAAAGTGGACCTGCAGGAGTCGACGGGCATCGCCTCAGACAGCTCCAGTGACTCTTCATCGTCCTCCTCCAGCTCGTCCGACTCCGACTCTGATGTAAGTGCTGAAACACACACATACACACACACACACACACACACACATACTCACACAAGCTAAGCTAGAACTAAGAACCGTCTGAGACGCGGCTCGTTAAAAGATCAAACATATTGTCTTCAGTCTCTGTTTATAGTCCGTCACACATGTCTGAGGCAGCTGCTGACACGTGACCTCCGTCTCTGTAACATGATCCACCTGTAAGGTGTTGCGACACCGTCAGTCTGAGCGTCTGCACTCTCTGCCCCTGCAGGCGGAGTCCGGCTCCGAGGGCGACGCTTCCTCTCACCGCCGGAAGAAGAGACGCACCTGCGGCATGACGGCCAATGGAGACACCAGCAGCCAGGACGACTGCGTCAGCAAGGAGAGGAGCTCGTCACGGTGACCTCCGTCAAGCCTCCGCCCACCTCCGCCCACCTCCGCCCGACTCCTCACGCTGCTAGTCTAGCTTAGGTAAATGTCTGAACCCCTGAGTGACGGCCGCCTTAAAGACAAGATAGAGGTGTAGGTGAAGGAGGAGGATCTGCTGGAGACCTGCCACCACTGTGCTTTCAACAATCTGTCTGTCTGTGGTTCTGTGGTGACGGACTGACCGGTTACAGACTGGTGACGTCAGACTGGGAACTCGATGGGTTTTAAAAGTCTGAGCTGCTCTCTCGTGCCAGTTTGGTGGGAAAATGTGGGTGATGGAATATTTTTAGTTAAATGTGGCGACGCCTTCATGATCTCCTGAAGTTTAACATGCAGCAAACAGATTTGATCTGGAGACGATCAGCAGCAGAAATCTGAACACTCAAACCATTTAAACCAAACTAACTTTAATTAACAGAGTCATGAAGAGTCGGGCCTCTAGATCCACATCGACAAAGACCCGGTCCGTCAAAGACTGAGTCAGAACTGAATCTGTGTAAATGTGAAGCTCTGAGCAGGCGGCGAGCTCAGAATCCAAAATGGCGGACGTGAGACATGAGCGGCGTCTGACAGCAGCCAATCAGGACTCACCGCAGGCTCAGTCTGTCAGAGCAATGCATTCTGGGATTGTTAGCAGACGGGAGTACACACAGTTATCAAACACATCGTCAATAAACTGAACTCATTAGCAACAAAGTTTTATTATTGATTAATCTGAAGATTAGAGGTCAAACATTAGTCGGCTGATCGATCAGAAAATTGATTTGCAGTCGGAAAGTGATGATTAATCGTTAAAGTAGTTTTTAAAGCAGATCAAACAGTTTATTGAACATCGTGTTTGTGTCGCATTATTTCCTGTTTCACATTCACAGTGTTTACTAAATCTAGGGGAGTTAAAGGATCAATGTGAGAATTTTTAACTGAAAATGTTTTTAAAAATGATCAGCAGAATGCGAAGAAACAACAGTTTGATGTTGTGCTGAAGTAGCATGCTAACCAGCTAACCCTCGTCCAAAGCGCCTGGCTAGCTGCACGGCTAACTGAGCTAATAAGCTAACAGTAGCTGCTGGTGACATTCTGCCTCTGTTCGCTGAATGAAGTCGCACAGTGGAACAAAAACATGTCCACAGTACGCACACTCAATCCCAGAATGCACTGCTCTGCACTTCATAAAACCCTAATGAATGAATGATTCAGACGCTAATGTGAAGAAGATTTCACGTCCTCTGACTCTGTAGATCATCGGCCTTTTAATATAAATACTGCACAACTTGTTTATTCTCGGTTGTTCGTCAGATTTCTGTCGGCTGCTGGAGACAAATATTAGTTTATTATGATCTCAATCTGTAACTGATGAGCTTCATGATGTCAGCAGCTGCTAACGAGCTCGTCACACAACTAATTACTGTTAAATAATGTGGAGCTAGAGGCCGGCGTCTTTATAGTCTGATTGGTTGATTGAGTGTAAATCTCTGCTGGTTCCTCCGTCAGATGGTTGGAGGTCACGTCGTCTCTTCTGCCTTTTGATGATTGGACTTGATGTCAGCAGCCTTAATGAAATGTAACGACACGTCAGAGCAGTTAAATGTGTCTCTGCCTGCTGTGTGAACTACAGGAAGAGACTCTGGTGTGCTCGGGTGGAGGTGGTGATGGAGGTGGTGATGGAGGTGATGGAGGTGATGGAGGGAGTTTCAGAAGCTGTCTGTCGTTGTGATGTTCTGCTCGGTGCCATACAGAACACTGCTGAGGAGCAGGAGGCTCGTTAAATGTCGACTCGTTGGTTTTGTGCTGTGACAGCAGGGGGCACTACATTGACCAGAATGCACTGCTGCAGTCTGAGCTCCAGAGATGAAGAGCTGAGCAGTTAACGAGCGTCTCTTCAGGTCCTGCAGCTCGTTAGACGACAGCTGAGACTTCTGAGCGATCGAGTTACTGATCACTGATTTACTGTGGATGATTTGATTATTGATCACTCTGAGCTGAAACAATATTGATTATTGAACAGAAAGTAAGAAATGAATCTGCAGCAGTTTATTAACAATCAATTCGGTAAAAATATGTTTCCAGCTTCTTAATCGACTTTTTCTCAGTCTTTTTTGAATAAAATCAAAATCAGACTTTTATCTCTGGAGGAGGTTCATGATGCTGCAGAGTCACTCTGTTAGTTGCACAATGGTTATATTGATCTGGTAAATAATCCGTGTTTCTATTTAAGAGGACAATAAACTTACAGAAATGAAATGACGTCACAGGAAACACCTGAGATTAAACATGTGATTAACGGTTCAAACATCCAGTTTCTGGTCGAAGCTCCTGAACAAAGTCAGC
The DNA here is from genome assembly GCA_903131615.1 of Diplodus sargus. Lineage (NCBI taxonomy): Eukaryota > Metazoa > Chordata > Actinopteri > Spariformes > Sparidae > Diplodus > Diplodus sargus. Next base: position 174,349 of record CAEMYA010000452.1, read on the forward strand.
AAAGAGACGAAGCCTGAACATTTGAATATAGAAAATATAGTAACAAAAAACACTTTTACATGATTAACATTGTTAAACAGCGTCCAGTTTAAATCCGTTCAGTAGAAGATGTTTTAAAGTTGAAAGAACGTTTGAAACGCAGAGAGAAAGTTGCTGCTACAAACAATTAATGTAGAAAAAAGTCAGCAGATGAATCTAATGAAATCACTCATCAGCTGCAGCCTTACTGCTCATCAGCCTCATTAATTGTTCTTTATTACATCAGAAAACTGTCATCCAAGATAAATCTGAATCGTTTTTGTCAGTTTAAAAGCAGAAAAGGGAAAGAAAGCAGCTGGAAGCGTCAGCTGCACTGTAGAAATGATCCTCTGACGATCGTCTGTTGGTGTCGATGCTCGAGTGGAAGCTTTGAACCAGCCTGACGTCTCCGACTGACGGCTGCTGTTTGTGTGTGCATCATGTAAACGTGTGGCTTTAGACTAAAGTGCCTATGAAGAAGTGACGTGGAGGTGTGTGAGTGACTGTATGGAGGCTGTGGTTCTGTGTGGTTCTGTGTTGGTCCGTTGTGAGGCGCCGTGTTGGTCTGTGAGGTCGGTCACACGGTGCCTTCGGTCCGTCTGTCGAAGGGTTTCTCCTCCTGTCGTCCGAACTGATCTGAGCTCAGCTGCAGGACGGATGACGATGCTGAATCTCGTCTGTCGCTGAAGACGAGCCCGATGAGATTAATTCACTTTTTGTCGCTCAATAAAATCTTTTCTATGATTCAACATGTTTGTCTCAGCGTCTTGTTTATAAAGCAGCTTTGCAGAACTCAAAAGATATTTACTTTGTTGTTATATATGACAGTTAGATAAATATTTATTGCCATAAATTACAATAAAATATTGTGTTGTTATTTATGTTAAATATTTGACAAAATAAATATATTGTATTATATATTATATTTTGATATACATAATTAATGTATTTTATAAATATATATATTGATTTTATTGGAATATATGACAAAATAAAATACCTCTTAAAGGAAAAATACACTTTGGTAACTAATTATTTAAAAGTAGTTTGTCATGACAACAAACACTAACGGGTGAACATATTTAATCAGGTATGAAAGAGTTAATTTGTTTATTGTGTTTGTATTTATTGTGTTAATTAATGAACTTAGTCACATTTCAAAGCTGTTTTTCATACAAATCTGTTTTCATGTCTTATTTTGACATTTAACGGGCAGCAACATACACTTCCTGTAATGCCTTTTATTTTGAAACGCCCCCGGAAGTGTGTGTGTCGGTGTTGGTCCTTGTGGAGGAGAGAGGCTGAGCTCAGTGTGTGTGTGACCGCAGCCTGATACACACACCGTCCTCCTCCTCACACACACACACACACACGCACACACACACTGAGCTCTAACTTTGTCTGTGTATCGATTAATCCGCCATCATGGATCTGGACCCGGCCGTTATTATTCCCGCCATCATCTTCACCGTCGTCGCCATTTATTTCGCCACCTCGCTGCTCAGCAAGAAGCCCGACGCCTCGTCCTCCGCTGCCCAGAGCAAGAAGCCCAAAGTCGGCTACGCAGATGACGTCCCCCCGTCCAGAGCTCTGGCCCCGCCGCGACCAGAACCTCCGGCTCCGGACTCACACGTGAAGGTAAAGATCCATCAGTGATGTTATCGATTTATTGGAAAATGTCCAATAATCACAAGTTATCAGGAACTTTTATTGATTGGAGACATTTCTCTCATTAATCAGCAGCTTTTTAGTCTATAAAAGTCAATAAACTAATTGATTTAATTAAAGAGGAACTAATAAATGTTCAGAAAATGACTTTAAACTCCTTATTTTACAAAAACATTGATTATCATTAACATTTAAAATGTATTTATTCAGTATTTTATAATTAAATGTGACTGAAATCACTTCACAGCAGACACATTGAACAAAGAGCCTCCATGTTTTATATTATTTATTTAATTTATTTTATGTGGTTTAGCAGAAGGAGTTGAAACTGTGATGTCATGAAGTCACAGAACAGACTCAGTGAATAAACCGGCTGTTCATCAGAACATCAGGTACCAGAACTCAGTCTGGAGCTTTGAAGGTGGCAGGGTCCGCCACATAAATCCTCCTTTAAGGCCAGTCTGTTTCTTGATGAAGACAAAAGAGAGTTTGTGTGAAGATCTTTGAGTCCGGACAGAACCAGAACCAGAACCAGAACGAGTCTTATCACAAAGAAACCGTCTGCGCTCCTGTTCTGTGTTTACAGAAGGAATTACATTTAATTATAATTATCAGTTAAACTTCCTGCTGTTCTTCTCTGTGATGAAACTCTCACGTTTGTTTTATTTCTGACATTTTATGAACTAAACACAAAATCAATGAATCAGAAATATAATGATCGATTGTTGAATTCTTCACTTTTAACTGTTCAGTGAGTTTATTCAACTTTATCGTCCTGATGTCTGCGGACAGCGAACACAGTCGGTCATCAGCTCATGAACAATAAACATTCATTAAATGAACCAGAAGAACTGAAAGTTTTAATTAGATGATTAAAGTGTAAATAAACTGCACACGATGATACAAATTAAACAAACATATGAATGTGTTTTTATAGAAAGATAAGAGATGAAACTGTTATTTGATCCAGTGATGAAGAAACATCGTCTGTTCTCTTCATTTGCTTCTTGTTTGCATTTTAAAGTTCCACCTGCTGCTGATCGTTTCTCAGTTATTGATCAGGACTGACGTCACGTTACCTCCATGACACCTGCGCACACAGACCACAGTGCTGCCGGCGCCTCATAAACCAATAAACAGCCTCAATAACTGCAGAAGTTTTGAATAGATAATTGTAGTTTTTATACTGTTGATATAATTTACTGCACAGACGAACAGAGAAACTCTGAGCACGACTTCTGTCACGAGTCAGTTCATCGTTAAACACCGAGGCTGATTAGAATATTGGTTTAAGATTATTTTTATTTCACAATATTTCTGTTGATAAAATGTCACAAAATAGTGAAAACGAGTCCAGAGTGCCGAGAACTCACTGAAGTCATCAGATCGTTTGTTATTTTAGTTAGTTTCGGTTGTTTCAGCAGCTTCAGAGGTGAAAACTTTGATCTGTTCCAGACTTTAATGACCAAACATCTGCAGACCTGATAGCATTATGTAATGCTAACATGCTAATGTGGGATAACGCACTTTTTAAACATGGATCCCTCTGTGAGCCTGAGGTGAAGCTCAATGCTAACATGTTGAGGTTGAGCTGGTGTAACGTTCACCATCTTAGTTTAGTGTGTTAGCATGTTGCTAACAGGTAGAGAAACACCTTTATAACTTCACCTACTAGCGCAGGACGTTTGCACAGCATTAAGATTAGCTAACATTAGCATGCTAGCACACTGAACCCAGACAGTGGTGAACATTATACAGCATGTTAGCATTTAGCTGCAACCTCACAGAGCTGCTAGCTGCGTTTTTTGTCTATTGGCTTATGACTTCAACATAATAATTGATTATTAAAATAGATGCTGATCGATCAGTAAACTCCTTAAACACTCTTTCATGATAATTGCCAAAAATGCCACTTTTTTAGTTTTAGCATAAAAACTGAAACTAGCTACAAATGTAGAACAGATTTTGAACTCAGGGTCCACTTACTGGCTTTCCTCAGAGCCTTCACCCTCATTCATGGTCTTCATCAGTGAGTGAAGTTTCTCCTTCTGGTACAAAATATGCAAAAAAGCATATTGCAGCAATTTCAGGCACTTTTAATTTAACTATTAACGATTAACTGAGTGTTGATTGTCATCATGTCCAGTGATCAGAGGAGGATGTTCCTGTAAATGTTCAACGTGGAAGAAAACATGTAGAATAAAAACTAAATGTGAACAAACGTTAGTTAGCATGCTAACCTAGCATCTAACATGCTAACCAGCTCGCTCGGTCCAGAGCTCCTGTGGTAGCGGTTGAACACCAGCGCTCCTCTCTGGATCACTAGATTAATGGCTAACTGAGCTAACTAGCTAACAGCAGCTGCAGTTAGCAGCTAGCTGCTGGTTCTTATTTGTTTTGGGTACGTAATCGACAGGTGTCCACTTTAACTTTCTGTTCTGTCTGCCGTCACATTTCTGCCTGGTTGTGGTCGATGTTGACACCAGAACCCGATCACCCTCTCGGACCGCTGGATGCTGACTTGCTTCTGCACACAGTGAAGGACTTTATGTAAATGTTCTGAGCTGTTTTAAGGAGCGAGGACACAAAGTGCCCACAGCTGGAACGCTGCGACGTGTAAATCAGGGTTTGTTTCTGGAGGTCACTCTGCTGCTGACCATCGTGTGCCGGCTGGTTCTGACCTTTCTTCACCTGCAGCAGAACCTTTACAGCCCGAGGAATGTGCCCACGGCGGCTGTAACATGCAACGTACAGACCGACCGTCTATATTTGGTGGCGGCATGAATCCTATATTTGCACCTGTGTATGTTCACGGTGTCACATGTCTGAATGTTCTGTGGAGGTGGGTGTGACGCCTCACATGGTTTCATGTGATGTTTGACAACTGGGAGGTCTGTTCTGGTATTTCATCCTGCTGATTCAGCCAGAACCGACTGTGAGTTCAGTTCAACACGCTGTGAAATCACATTTCAACTGTCCTCCGTCGTGTCCTGGACGGTTTAATCGTGCTTTAGCTTTGAGTTGATTGTGAGCTGCAGCTCTGAGATTCAGAAAGCAACATGAAATCTGACTCTGTTTTATTGGTGATTGGATCTCGTTAGTTTAATTACGTTGCTGCTGATTTAGCACATAAAACTTTAACTTCCAGTGTTTCACACCGAGGTGACGTTGTGTCTGGAGGTGGAGGAAGGAAGCTGGTACCAGTAAAAGTTCTGCTGTTCTACAAGCAGAAAAACAACTTCTGCTTTCCTCTTCTTCCTCTCTGTGTTAGCGACGTGGCTACCGCTCGCTGCGTTATTAAAATCAGTATTTTTTAAGTGGAGTCTGGTGCAGTGCTGCTCAGGCCGGGAGGTTAACTTCATGCTAACTGTTGAGACGCCCTCGCAGCTTCAGTCATCACAGACAAAGGCCGAAACAACAAGACGTTCTGTGTCTCGGCTCCACACAGGCCTCCTTTATGCCCGCAGAGAAAGCTGTAAAAGGACCATGATGCTTTGCTGCAGCTGTACGGTACAGACAGTGCAGGCGGCCTCTCGGTGGTGAAACCTTATCAGCGGACAGGAGGGCGTGGCGGCAGAATTTAGCTGCTCGCTGACACTCAGCATAAAGATTGATGTCAGTGAGTCTCCTCTGTTATATTTGGCTCAGACCAACTCGACAGCTTAGTTTTATGTTTTACGTGTCGAGAGCTCCACGTGTCGAAATGGCGGTCTGAAGACCTGCGGCCGCCATTTCTGTCTGCTGCCATAATGTTTGACTCAGAATCACTTTAATACTGTCGTCTTCTCTGAGACAGACGGGAAGGATTAGAGACAGTCAGTTTTTTTAAAAAAAGGTAAAGGGTAAAGAAATCTAGAAGACATTTACTGGAGTACTTTATGTAAGTCCAGCGTGCAGGTAGTTACTTTTGTTCTTGAAGCTGCTGGAAGCGCCTGCACTCGTATTTCAAACCACTGAACTTGTGGGGTGACGTTAAAATGTATAAATTGTTTGTGTTCATGACGAGAACGTGTGCTGTGTGATCTGGTCCTGCGTGCTAACGTTAGCAGCTCGGCTCTTATCTGGGTCAACGTTACAGCAGATGTTGGATCAGCAGAACATCTCTGATAGTCCTCATCCTGCAGGACCGTCTGTTAGCATGATGTCATCACACAGGCTTTGTTAGCTTTAGCCTCAATCTGTTAGCATGATGTCATGACCAGGGACCTTCAGAGTCAATTGACGACGCGGTTTTAGTACTTTTACTTGTGTAAATGTTCTGACTGCTTCCTTCACTGCCTGATTCTGCCCAGATTAATACCCAGGTCCTGTAGAACCCGATCCAGAGGGGCCTGCTGTGTTGTCCTGGTCCAGTCTGTTGTCAGTACCTGACCGCAGCAGCTCCCTGTTAACAGATTTACAGCCGTGCAGATGCTCTGTGTGTCTCTGCCATCTGACCCGGGCCCGGTTTGGCTCTGTGACATTTATGTTGGTAGCATGTTGTTCTGTTCCATCTTCTAAAGTTGCAGCTGCGGCGGCTCCTCCTCCGTCCAGCCTGCAGCCTTAAAAGGCAGCGAGGACGTTCGCTGCACTTCATCCTGTAATTTCTGCATTAAACTGTCGGAGCCTTTGTTGTTCTGATGGGAACATGTGAGGACGGGTTCTGTTCGGTTCTGTTTGTGCTCCGGATAAAAAGTGTGTTTTAAAATGAGAAAAGTGAGAAGAAGAAACTGAGTGTGTGAAAAGAGAAGGTGTGTCGGCTGCTGAGCCTCATCAGAACCTTTGTTCTCCTCGCTCTCTGATCCAGCGGCGTGTTGTCGTGGCGACGCAGCTCCGTCCATATATGGACATGTTATTATGTTGCTGCAGGTTGAAGGAGGAGAGCCGGCGTGAGAGCAGCTGCTCTGTGTGGAGGACAGAGGTTCTGTATCAGCTACCACCGGACCTGCTGGACCTGCCGGGTCTGTGGTGCCGCTGCCCGCCGTGTGACCCACACAGAGAAACACTGTGACTCATGACAGTTCAATAAAAGAGCAACTTGATTTAAAGAGTCTGTCAGAGTGTAAAATTACCAAAATAAATGTGAGTTTAATCGTTACCAAATGTTTTTAAGCGTCATCAGCATTTTATAAAGCAGCAGAAGAAGAAACTTTGAGGAAAAAAACATTTTCAGCCGTATTTTGGGGCAAAGTTTGTATCTGTACATGCAGATTCAGCGTCCCGTCAGCCTGAGCTAACGGACCGGGACGCAGCAAGATGGCTGCCGAGTGGCAGGGGCTGCCTTTAAGGCCCGTGGTGCCGGCTGCAGATGGACCGGACTCATCAGCTCTTACTTAAGAAGTGAATGTTGAAATGATGCTCGTCGTCTTGCTGATGAAGGTTTTGGGCTCTAAATATCTGAAAAGCTGCGTTTTATTCTTATTTTATGCTTTTAATTTGAAAAGACATCCTACCACCTGTCCTGTAAGAACGTCTGCGTTCACCATAAAAGGGGCGGGGCATGACTCAAGGTTAAAGTCAGCGGTTGTGCTTCATCCCATGAGTCAGCGCCGGTCCAGAGGCCTGGCGCTGACTCACCCGGTGGGTGTGGCCTGCGTGGTGTTCACAGACCCCTCGTCTCTCTGGGTTTTATCAGAGCTGTGTTCTGATTGGACCTCCTGTTGTCTGACATACCTCTGCTGGTATTTCCCCCCTGGCCTGGCCCAGTTCCTGCCTCTCCTCCTCCCTCTGCAGCCGGGCCTCGTCTGGTCCGGTCCGGTTTGACGACACCTCTGCTTCTCGGCGCTCAGAGCTGTTGGCCGGGCGTCAAATCCAGGAGAAAAACAATGGCTGTAATATCACAGCATGGAGCTCATTCCTCCTCTGTGGTGGGTCAGAACCACACCCAGCAGTGAGGGCACATCCTGGCACGGACTGGACTTTCTGTTTTGGATGTGATGAAGAGGTCCAGTCCTGTCTGACACTGAGGAGAATTCAGAAGCTCTTTACAGAAACAGACTGAGAGGAAGAAAAGAAACCGCACAGAGAACAAGTTCTGTTGTTTCCACAGAGGTCACAATAATCAGAAGAAAAGAGGGAACATTTACATAAACACACAGCTCGGACTGAGAGGCTTCATGTTGGCAGCTCAGTTTATATCAACATACATATAAATATATCAATATTTATGGTGAATTGATACATTGACATGAAATCATGCAGACCAGATGTTGTGTAGTAGGACGAGCGACGAGGCCGAAGAGGTCGATGTGTTTACCAGGACAACTACAGCTAATAAACCACCGAGTCGGACCACAAGAACAGCAAACAGCACCAGAGGTACTGTGTGAGTTCAGTTTGAGTCCAGCATGTAGAGAACGTAACCAACAGAGCCGACGGCTGACAGACGGAGACGGGCCGGTCTTGTCAGAATCGCACATTGTAGGCGGAGCTTACCTCGGAGACGACCTGCTAACATCCACTGTAACGTTTGAGAGTAACTCAAAGCTTTGTGTTCATTTCTAGCATCACCAGAGTAACCGCTAACTGCTGCTAACTGTAGCTGCTAACTGCCGCTAACTGCTGCTAACTGTAGCTACTAACTGCTGCTAACTGTAGCTGCCTTTAGCTAGTATAGGATAGCTAGGATTTTCACTTGTTGTTTTAAAAGAAAGACTCAGAGTGACGACCGGCCTCGCCGACTGACTGTCTGCAGCCACACAGGATAAAGTTTCGGGTCGGGTCGAGCAGCTCGCTGAGCCGGGCCTCAGGCGCTGCACCAACCGGATCTGCTTCCTCTCCGGTGTTTGCTCAGGTTGTTCTGTACATTCGCCTCGTGCCCGGAGACCCGATGCTCTCCCTCTGCGCCCGCCGCTGAGCTAAAATGGCTTTTAGCAGTGAAGCACTCAGTGTAACGTTACAGATCAGATGTGATTATCCAGGAAAGAGGACTTCAGCACCGCTCGCTCTGCCAAACGGTCCACGCTCTGCTCTTTATTTGTTCACTTTGACTTCCTGAGAAACAAAGATGCTTTTGTTCTGGTCTTTATTCGGAGTTTTATAGTCTTCATGCAGCCTCTCTCACGATGGAAACGTATGATTTTAACTTCCATTCATCTGTTTCCAGCAGGAATCGGCTTCCATAATCTCTCTAATGATGCTTGATTGATTTATTCCCCGGGGCAGAACTGTAACGATGATCTCATGCAGGATTTACTCACCCAACAAACATCTGACCAATTTAGGCCAGCGCAGGCAGCCGGGCCTCGGTTTATCATCCCGCTGACTCACACAGTGATTTAATGACGCTGCGTTTAGAAGCGCATTGTTTCAGCCAGTCGGCACTTTGCTGTTGAGATTATTTTGGTGTTTCATGGCTCAGGAATTCAGAGGCTGAGGAAGTGTTTCTGTCAGAGGGCGGCGGCTGTGGGATTGAGAAGCCCGGCTGGCAGCAGAGGGTCCGGTGGGATCCGTTTAATAGAGTCAGGACTGATGCATTCACTGTCTGACCTCCCAGGATGCCACCAGTTGTCACTGCAGTGAGTCATCAGTGGCTGAACTGTGGCGCCTAAACGGGTCCAGGCTGGATTTGACTGATTGGACCAGACAAGAACTCTGCAGTCCGTCTCCTGGTCCGGATATTCCTCTGCTGGTGATGATGTGACCACAGGATGACAGCTTGATCTCTGTTTCATGTCAACAGAGATGTTTTTAGCCTAGCTTAGCACAAAGACTGGGAGCAGAGGGAAACACGTAGCCACTTTCTTACGACCCCAATGCAAAGTTACATGTTGTTGGCTAGCTTGTGAGCTAACGAGTCACCAATCCATCCTGTAGTCGGCAGAGGAGACGCCTCGATGCTAACTCCAAGCTAAAACTCAGAATAAGGAAACTCTAAACTACAGAGACCAACAAACAAACGTTCAGCTAACTCCCAACACACCAACAGGACGGGTCGACAGTACGAGGTTCGTGTTTTCAGCAGGATCAACGCTTAATGGGCCCAAAATAAGGTCATACCAAGCTAAAAGAACAGCTAGCTTGAAGCTAAAGGAACAGCTAACTCTAAGGTAAAGGAGATAATTAAAGCTATTTAGAAGCTAATCAGAGTAAAAATATATATATTTTACAATCTTTGATTTTCTTTGAATTCTCTGCTGACGTTGTTTAATGAAGCCAACAGGAGCTAGAAGCTAGCTCCATGCTAACAGGCTTTAGATTAGTCTGTTAGCCAACAGGATGAAGAATAATAAAAATGAAAAGAGAATTCAATTTGTTCATAATTGGACCCGGCTTCTAATGAAACCGGTCAAACCAGCTGTTCTACTTCAGACCAGACGATTCTGAGGGTTTAAAGGAACAAATAAGAGTCTTTGGTTTTCTGTTTTTATTGAACGCGTCATTAAAGAGTCTGAAGCTGTGAAGCCGCCATGTTTGTGTCACGGCGCCGAGCTGAAGGAGCTCAAATGTCCATCAGTGCCGAGTCAGCACTTTACAGGAGACAGACAGGTGTGTGAGCGTGTTTGTGTGTGTGTGTGTGTTTGTGTGTGTGTGTGTGACAGGTTGCAGACACTGAAGTGGGTTCAGTTTGTTCTGGTGTCAGCGGCAGACGGCGGCTGATCCTCGACGAGGAGCTGCAGCTGACAGAAGTCAGTCTGTCTGTCAGAGGTCAGCCGGCCAATCAGCTGTCAGCGGAGGGTTCCCATGACAACGAGCACCTCAGCTGATGATCAGAACCGCAGACAGTGTTCACCTGATGATGTCACATTCTGATGTTTTAAGTTGACTGTTTGAAACCGTTTGTCTCTCCAGGCTGCTCCAGAACCAGTAAAAGCTCCAGAACCAGTAAAAGCTCCAGAACCAGTTAAGGCACCGGAACCAGTTAAGGAACCAGAACCAGTTAAGGCACCGGAACCAGTTAAGGCACCGGAACCAGTTAAGGCACCAGAACCAGTTCCAGAACCAGTTCCAGAGCCAGTTAAGGCACCAGAACCAGTTCCTGAGCCTGTTCCAGAGCCAGTAAAAGTCCCAGAACCAGAGACTCTTCCAGAACCAGAACTTGTTCCAGAACCAGTTGCAGCACAAGAAGTAGCTGCAGTACCAGAACCCATCCCAGAGCCAGAACCTGTACCAGAGCCAGTGTCAGTACCTGAATCCCTCCCAGAACCTGTCCCAGAGGCAGATCCAGAGCCTGTGGTTGAGTCTGAACCAGTATCTGAACCTGAACCTGTCGTGGAGGAGTCCTTACCTGAGCTGATCCCTGGAGTCCCAGAAGACCGCCTGCCGACCCCTGAACCTGTAGTCGAGGTAGCGCCTGAGCCTGAACCAGAGCCAGAACCAGAGACCGACAGCGGTAAGATTCTGAGTGGACGTGTGTTTAGTTTATTTAAAGGGTTTGGATATTTTATGCCGACCTCTGAGTTCTGACTCATCGTGTCACAGTCGGTCTCATTAATCCGACCCGGTCTCATTAATCCGACCCGGTCTTATTAATCCGACCCGGTCTCATAAAACGCAACATACTTGAAAACCTGTCAGCTAACGTTAGCATCAACCACTTCCTGGCTAAGATTAAACTGATTCTGTACATTAATGTAATCGTGGACGCGTTTATTGAAACCTGGAGGTGAAACACTCTGAACGTCATCGAGCTTCATCTACATCTTTCCAAATGTTTCATCACTTAGCGGCGAAATGAAAACGATTCGTCAGATCTCCGACATTTACACGACGTGCAGAGCGTCGTCGTCCTGTTGATGCTAGCAAAACAAATGTGCAGCAACTCAACACAGTAATCGCTAACTGTAGCCGCCTTAGCTCAGTTAGCTGAGTTAGCCTTGCAGCTAGCAGTCCAGACTTGGAGTGCAGGAACCAGATGCTAGTTGCTTAGCATGCTAATCTTAGGAGATATCATTTCTGTTATTTCTAAACGTTCCTCCTCGTTAAGCTTCCTGCTCTGAGCGTGACGTCAGAACAATGGTCGCCATGTGCAGCTGGTCCACTGACAGACAGACTGACAGAACCTTTCTTCTCCCGGGTCACATGTCTAATTGGATCCATACGTATCAGAAGCTTCCTTTGTCCACTTGAACGTTCAGCAGCTTGTTGTAGCAGCCGACGTCAGCGGCTGCAGTCGGCTGATAAGAAGAAGATGTCAGGCGGCTCTGACACGTCTGACTGAACAGATATATTAATAATCAATACATTTACAGTGAAATATCAATACAATCCCACGAATCCACTGAGCAGAAGATCCTCCAGATTAAACAGTTCTGAGGACGTGAAGTTTCAACACGAGACAACAGACCGATACGATAAACAGCCGCCTGACCAGGTGCTCACTTCCTGTGTGTGTGTCTGTGTGTGTGTGTGTGTGTGTGTGTGTGTGTGTGTGTGTGGAGGCGCAGCAGCCATCTGCTTTTAATCTTGAACAGTCAGTTAAGCACTTGGCAGCCGAGAACAACAGCCGCCGTCCAGACTGACAATCTGCTTTGTGTCCCTCCAACCTGTGACACGACAGGTGGAACAACAGGTGTGTGTGTGAGACTGACTGTGTGTGTGTGTGTGTGTGTGATCGTTAACCTTGTGCTGAGCGAACACATCACACTCACACCAGGTTGAATAAGTAATCTGATCCTTAACTAAAGTTAACTGTGGAGCTTCTGTGTCGTGCTGCTCGTCGGGTCGGTCGGTTTATGTTATGGACTCTGGAGCGAGGCGCTGAGACCAGAACCTCACAGAACTGAGTCCCTCACAAAGACTTTAACAGTCCAGCAGCTTTAACAGCTCGTCCAGAAAACAACAGTCGCCACATCACGTTACAATCTGCTCACATACGACTAATGCAAAAGAAATAGTGACGTAAAAATTATAAAAGTACCAAAAGAAAAAATACTTGTTTAATAAGTAAAGAGGTTTTCAGAGTCTCTGGTTGATTTGCGATCCTGCTGTCACTCAACAACAAACACTTGACTCATCTGGTTCTTCTGAAGTCTCTGCTGTGAATGTACCGGGTCGGTTCGGGTCGGCTAACCGTGTGTCCTCTGTGCTTCTCCTGTGTGTCAGATGTGGCTGCAGCTGAAGATAAAGTGACGTTCACCCCGGGGAAGAAACAGAGCAAGTTTGAGACGCTGATGACGAAGGAGGAGATCGAGGAGGAGCAGAGGTCAGTTCAACCCGCCAGCCTCCCACAGCATGACGTCCAACATGATGTCAGACATCATGTCAGACATCATGTCGGACCTGATGGATGCATGTCCTGCTCGCTGCCCTGTTTATGTTTGTTTCTTCCTTTGCCTGCATGGGAAGCAAGAAAGCAGCTGGCGTGAGAGGAAACGGCTGAAGCTGCAGCGTGATGAACGACACGCAGCTGAAGAGATATTAATTTAGTGTGAGCTGAAGGAAAAACGGGCTGATGAACGGTTGTTGTGTCCTCACTTTTACTTTACGTCGTGGTTTCCTGCGTCTGCCTCTCTACTTTGAACCCCACAACAAATTACAGAGCTAGCATTAGCTTATTCTTACAACCAATATCATTTCAATCCAGCGGCTCTAATTGTGACACCAAATTTGTTTTTTTAGGGTAAAAAAATCAGTAGTTTGATTTCAACACTGGTGGAAGAAGTAGAAACACCACAGAGTAGCAATACTCCACACAAAGACCTTCATTCAGACTTAGCTTAATGCTAACGTCAGTGTTTGTTTTATCATCAGTGAATGAAAACAGCTCACTGAACACTGACCGCCACCACCTGACGGTGTAACTGTTGTGTTGCTAACGGAAACAAGCCAAGACGAAGCTAACGTTAGCATGCTAATATCTGAGCCGTTCAGGGTGAAGAAGTCGTGTGGAGAAGGATCAACATGTCTGACCTGTGATGAAAACAAAACATACATCAGATCATGAAAAGTTATGCTAATTAAGGTTAGTTAGCTTAGCATAATCAGGGAGTTCTTTAAGTATCGTTTTGTTTGTTCATGAAGGCAGACAGACAGTTATAAAAATATTCTTTTAGCTTCTGTTTTTGAAGCCGATCATGAATCCATGAAGCTTCTGTCTCTGCATGCAGCCGACAGAAAAGATGGCCGTCGGTCAAATGTCTTCTCACCACGACTCTCAGGTCACGCAGCTTCACGTCAGCATGTCTGTCCTCGTCAATAATCGATTTGTTCCTATCTTAGTTTTGCATTAATGTGTGAAGACGACAGATTTGTCCGTCTGGCTGGAGCTCCGGACGCTGAGGACGAGGAGCTGTTGTGTAATCCTGTTACGTTCCGTCTCTGCTCAGAGCCTGAAGGTGGACCGAGTGTTCAGCCCGGTTACAGAAAGGAGGGCGAGCGAGGAGGAGACGCGGTTCAGTTTAGTTTACTGTTCTTTGTTTGCCGGTCAGGGAGTGATCGTCTGCAGCTGCTCTGATTGGAGGCGGCTCTGAAAGCGTCTCTGTGGCCTGGCAGCGCTGCGTCTGAGTTCCTGCTGAGGGAAAGTGTCTTTGTCTCTGTGTGGAACATGTTTCCCTCCTCGTCTCAGTCTGAGATGTGTCTCGGGGCCAAATGACCTCACAGACGAATAAATATTTCTGCAGCAGAGGGAAAGAGTTCGATGCTGAACGGCCTCCAACTTCCTCATTCCAGCTGCCCGCACACAGCTCCTGTAGACTCGCTCAGCTCTGAGAACGATGTTTAACAACCGTGTTCGTCGCTGCTGCGAGTGTGAAAAGTGGAACATAAAGAGTTCAAACCTCAGTCATCTGCTCACCTAAATCAGAACGTAGCTGAACAGGTGAATTAATACAGAAGCAAATTAATTAATGTCACATTTATCATCATGTCTTTTATTTTTAACATTTCTATACTTTTGATTTTGTCAGTTTCAGTCCCCCACATATATATTTATATATATTATTTTATATATATAAAAAATATGGTCCTCCTCCCCCGTCCCTCCTCCGGTCCATCGTCTGGTCCGCTGACTCCAGGTCAGCTGGATCGTGGATCTCGGTGTTTAATTCTCGTGTCGAGTGTCTGACCTGCTCCACCTTTATCTTTCAGGATAGAGCTTACGTCTGATTTTACTTCTCTGTAATGACCCAGCAGCTGTCAGGGTGTTAGAACGACCTGGTAGGTGATGTTTATATTCAATAATCCTCCAGTCACTCCCGGACCTCCGGTCCTCCCCACAGAACCCCACAGAACCCCGACAAGTACGGATCGACTGATGACTCACAGATTTTGTTTTCCACCAATTATATTCATTTTTTTTCATAGAAAAATATGATTTTATTTATTATTTCTTCATATGAAACTAAAAACTAAATGTTTCTGAATCATGGATCTGTTTAATGTGAATATTTAAAACAAAAAAGAACAGAACATTTAAAAACATAATTAATAATAACTTAATTTTTGTGACATCACACCTGCTCCACGCTGTGATTGGTCAGATGAGAAGGGAGGCGGAGCTTGTTCATTATGTTTACTGTTGAATTTGACATCATGAAATCTTTCGGGAGAGACGGATTTTATTTACATTATCATCAAAATGTACTTAAAGTTATAAAGTAAAAGTACCAAAATGTCACACAAGTAAAGTAGATTAAACTTCTATTATACAGACTTCTGATCATCACGAACTGTTCCTTGATTATTATTGAATGTAATCTGTAAAGTAACGAGTAACTAAAGTAATCAGATAAATGTAGTGGAGTAGAAGAATAAAGTAGATGAAAATGGAATTAGTTGTAAGAGAATAACTCTTTTCTTCTTCCTGCTCCTGTTATCTGTCTGTCTGTTATCTGTCTGTTATCTGTCTGTTATCTGTCTGTCTGTTATCTGTCTGTCTGTTATCCGTCTGTTGTCTGTTATCCGTCTGTTGTCTGTTATCTGTCTGTTGTCTGTCTGTTGTCTGTCTGTCTGTCAGTTTACAGCCTCTCAGCTGCACCAGTTAGCTACGAGCTAATTCACACACGAGACGACATGTTTCATAAAAGTTGTTTTAGAAGTTCAGAAGTTAAAGTTCACAGAAAATATGAAACAAACATAAATTCTACAAATTAGAAACATAAAATAAGTTTTGTTTGATTTCTGTCAGTTTGTTTTGACTTTTATAAATCACAAAGTTTGAGTTGAATCGACTTTAATAATCAGAACTATGACTCATCAAACTGTTATCAGTCTATCCCTGCTCATCAGTCCACCTGCCCTCCCTGTGATGCCTTCACTGTCCTCCTCCTCCTCCTCCTCCTCCTCCTCCTCCTCTTCATCATCCTGGTAACTGGGTCACGTGGTTCATCTTTTCCAGCCAGCTGTTACAGCAGTACTGTGTAGTCGTACTCTGTTACAGATGGAGGACGTCTCAGATCCTCTCAGTATTCACCAGAACACACTCACTGGGGGGACAAAGAAGGGAAGACGGGCCGATGTGGGTCATGTGTTGTTAGAGGCGCTGAGACGTCCATACAGAACCCACAAAGGATCCTATAGGAACCTTCGTTAGGCTTTAAGAGGGAACACAAAGGAGAAGCTCTGAGACACTGAGGCATTCATCAGGACGAGCAGCGCTCACAACCAGGAAGTAAACAAGACAAGCAGGAAGTAAATAAGACAAGCAGGAAGTAAATAAAACAACCAGGAAGTAAATAAGACAAACAGGAAGTAAATAAGACAAGCAGGAAGTAAATAAGACAAGCAGGAAGTAAATAAAACAACCAGGAAGTAAATAAAACAACCAGGAAGTAAATAAGACAAGCAGGAAGTAAATAAAACAACCAGGAAGTAAATAAGACAAACAGGAAGTAAATAAGACAAACAGGAAGTAAACAAGACAAACAGGAAGTAAACAAGACAAGCAGGAAGTAAATAAAACACTTAACAATGTTTTTTATAAACAGGGAGAAAAACTCAATACAAAAGTCCATTTAGAAAATCACTGTTTTTAAAGGTTGAGCTTGTAATTGTGTTTTCTGACGGTGTGAAGTACGTCTGCAGCAGGAAGTGAAACCTTATATGATCAATCAATCAATCAATCAATCAGCAGAATCATTAACATCAGGTCTGTACAGAATAGTTTTCATTTTCAGTTCTTTCACTACATTCCTGATTATTCTGACGTAGTTCTCCGTCCAGCAGC
>CAEMYA010000452.1:191764-202017 GCA_903131615.1 Diplodus sargus
GAAACCTGTTAATGGACACACACACACACACACACACACACACACACACACACACACACACACACACAGGTGCATTATGTCAGAATGAACCACCTGTTGAACTCCTACAGGGGGCAGCGAAGAGCAGAGCAGCTGCTGACTACATCATCAGCTGAAGCTACTGTTAGCTTGTTAGCTCAGTTAGCTTGTTAGCTCAGTTAGCTGTGCAGTATTTTATATTGTAATATTCTTCTCCGGCTCCTTTGAATCAGTCAGATTACTTTCCACAGAATAAAGTTACACTGAGATTCATAAAGTAATTCATTACATCACACAAATGTAATCTGAATACATTATGGAACACTTTGAAATCAAACAATATCACAAATGTGAATCTGAACTTCTCTCTCAGACATTTACTGTTCCTACAACTTGTGCTGAGCAGCTGATCCAGGATCAGTGTTCTTATGGTTCCTTTAGAGAACTTAAAGGAACAGTTCACCCAGAATGTAAAGCTTCAGTCAGTCAGGTGACGTCGCGTCTCATCTGGAGCGTCACAGAGAAACAGATGTTCTTCAGCACGTGAGGAGACGAAGACTGAGTTTAGATTCTGGGTGAACTGTTCCTTTAAAGGTTAAGCGTTACATTTCCCCCTAAATTTAATTTCTAGGAGACAAAGTTGTCGTTGTGTTGCATCGAGCAGCAGCAGTTCTGTTCACAACCTTCATCCTCTCATGATTAATGACTGATTGATTACTGATTAATGATCCAGTGTGACATTAGAACCTTTAAAGCATCAAAGCGAGGTGACACTTTCAACACAAGTTCAAATGTTTTAGATGTTCTGATGAATCAAACTCGCTGCTTTGCTTCTTTAAAAGTTAACAATTAAAAGTCAAATTTCATGTTTCTGATCTGAACAGAACTTCTGTCTCGTCTCTTCTTCAGAGTTCCTGAATGATCCGCTTCAGAAGCAGCTCGGCGTGTTCGCTCGTCTCCATCTTCCTCCAGCTGACGTGAAGACGACGCACGCCGACGACTGAGCGACTCTTCAGTTTCACCCTTCGTGTCCTCGGAGCCTCTCGGCGACGTCTTTACACCAAAGTGCCTTCAGGAAGCTGCGATTCTACCGCTCTGCTTTTTGTGTGCAAGATTTTAAATGAAGGAGAAAATACAGAAAAATGAAGATTAACAGAAACAGAGTGACGTGATGATGATGATGATGATGATGATGTTTGTCAAGACTTTAAAACTATAACTGTGATTTAAATGAAGTTAGTTTAGTCTGCCAGTTAAAACAGTAACAATAAACCGTCAGTCGGCTGATTTCAGGTCAGTTTGAGGTTTTGAGTTCTTCTTCTGTGTTTGATTTAAATGTTGAACATGAAATAAATGTGTGAGAACGAAGACGTGATGTTACTGTGGTTTGTTCCAGCAGGAGATAAATATGTAAATACATAAATATTAATGTTGATGTTCATCAAGTGAACAGAGACGAACAAGTGAAAAGATACAAAACAGAAATTAAAGTTATAAAGTGATAAATAATTAAAAACATCAGCTGATCGAAAACGTTCCTGTTTATTTTGTTTGATCAACTCAAAGCAGCTTCTTAAAGTTAATGAGAAAATCTTCTGAACATGTTTCCTCAATTATAAATAAATAATAAGGAACAATAAATAATAGAATAAAACAAAAACATTTTGTCTTTGTACATATTTTCTTTATGAAACAGCAAAATACAACCGTCCACTGTCGGAGTTCAAGAACACAGACGAGCTTCGTCGCCTCGTTAGCTCATCGTTAAACACACACTCCGCTAGCTGCACGGCTAACTGAGCTAACGACAGCTAGTAGCCATAGATAACTACAGCAGAGGTTACAGAGAGCAGCAGTTAGCAGCTAACGAGTATTTTGAACTTTACTCTCAAAGTATGATGACGTTTCTTCTTCTGTGTTGAGTTAGGTGTAAATGTGTGGACGCGTCCTTTAATGTGACGCTGTAAAGGCCAAACTGGACATCATGAGTGTGTGTGTGTGTGTGTGTGTGTGTCTTGGCTGACTTCCCAGGGTGCAACAGGAGCAGCTGGCGGCCATCTTCCTGCTGCTGAGGCAGAACCAGGAGGCGCTGGGGGAGGTGACGGAGGGCGACATGGAGGAGCAGCTGAAGCTCTACACGCTCTGAGGCCCCGCCCATCACTTCTGTTACCGCGGCAACGCGACTCACTAAAACTTGAATGTAAAATAGATTCGTAGATGAATTTCCCAAAGATGAAACTGTAACACCATGAAATGTTTTACATGGTGTCGTGATTATTGATCACCGATCACACAAATCAATACATCACTGACCGGAAAATTACACAATATTATATTTTATAAACTTTACAATATTAAACATCTGTCAGCAGATGTTCTTTGGTTTAAAGTTAGCTTCACGCTAACGTCAGTGTCTGCTAGGTTTAGATCGAGTTCTGATGAAGAGGTCAGTCGTTAGATATCTGCAGCCGCTAACTGCAGGTGGAGCTGTTGAGAAGCTAACTGAACAAAAGCTAACGTTAGCCTGCTAATATTTAACCTGTTTAGACTAAAAGAGAGGTGTGATTGTTGTTTAGCTAACGTTAGCATGCTAATATCTGGCCTAGTTAAAGAAGATGCTCCATCTGGGAGCTTCTTGGAGCTGCTCGCTGGACTTTGTTAGCTTTTTGTCAGTTTTATCTGTTTTGAATCTTTTATGCTAAGCTAAGCTAACGGGCTGCTAGCTGTAGCTTCATCTTGTACATACGGTACAGACGTGAGAGCGTCTGATTGGTGAGTTCTGATGTGGATCAGAGGATTGTTCTCGTGGTGCCTTCAGGTTCACTGGATTTCTTCTTCAGGTCTGACATCATCACACTGTCAACACAACCAGCACACAGCAATCAGAACCAAACGGACCGGCAGCACCGGACCAACACCTCAAAACATCCATCAGCTCGGTTCTGATGTTTCACTCTTTGTGTCACGTTTGGAAAGAGAAAGTTGAGGAAATTATTTAATTTTTTCTTGAAATATTTCAGATCTTTCTTTAAATTTGATTCTGAAACATTCTTTAATATATTCAAAACATTTAAACTTTTTTCTGTTTGTCTGAGTTTTATTGTAGAAAAACGCCCCTGAAGTCACAGCAGCTCATATAGCAACTGTAGCTGCTGCATTCTGGGTAATGTAGTGTTTTCTGACTCCTTAATGTGGACGTGTAACGACTTCTGTGTGTTATTGATTAGACAAACAGACTCATCAGACTCAGTATTCACATTCGGACATGAAACTTTGATCAGACGTCATCGTGCAGAACAACAACAGACTGTTTGTATTCTGAGATTTTTAAATAAAATGTGTTTTTTCATGATAATAAATCTGAATATAAAACATCTGGACTGTTTATTGGTGATGTAATGCAAATACAGAAACATGTCGACCATGAAGACAGTTTGAGTTCTTCTTCTTCTTCTTCTTCTTCTTCTTCTTCTTTTTCTTCTTCTTCTTGCTAACTTTTAGAAGGATGGGGGTTCTGGTCCAGTCCTGTAGCGGGCCACAGCACCTAGAACTTCACTCCCTCTAACTACATAAGCTAAAGTAACAAACAGAAACAGAACCGCCGGGCCTGCACTCAGAACACAGCAGAACTCTGTCCGTCAGTCCAGCAGGAGGAGAGAATCGTGACCCAGGTGACGTGAAGTTCTGGAGGAACAGAGTGAAGACTGAACATGTTTCCGTTCTGTTCTGTTCAACATGTAGAAGTTCTGACCCGGCTTCTTTGTGAGTCCAGGCTCTGCCATGTGAACTTCACAGACCTGAACACAGTTCTCAGGTATTTGTGCTCCATTACTTCCTGGGTGCACCTGCAGTTCTTGCTCAGACAGGTGGCCCGACCGGTCCTGCTGCACTCAATTGTTTGTTGAAACAACAGATCCTCATACCTGAGCGGCTGAACAGGTGAAGTGGGTCCTGTGGAGGTTCTGACCCTCACTGTGTTCCCGCCCTGACAGCAGCAGGTGAGATGACTCACCTGAGCTGCTGTCATAACAAGCTTTCATTAATCCTTCTGTCTGCTCGCTCTGAACCGCCCTGTTCTCTCTCACCTGCTGACAGGTGAGACATTTACAACCTGTGTCTTCTTCTGGTCACCTGAGACACCTCGTGCTGCTTCTGCCTCCATGGACTTTAACCTGAGCGCCTCACCTGAGCGCCTCACCTGAGCCCAGCTGACAGGCAGCAGTGAGTCCGTCATGAGGAGACGACTCCTCCTGTTGGGGATTTTCTGTTTCATCATTTCCACCATTTTATACTCAAAGTACAGCAGCGAGCCGAGCGCAGACAGGTGAGTGGACAGGTGAGCTCCTGGTCCTGGTCCTGGTCCAGGTCCAGGTCCAGGTCCAGGTCCAGGTCCAGAGACTCTGAGTGATTTACTCATGTAAAAGTACTGATTCCATGCTGTGAGAGTAATCTGTTACAAGTGTAATCAGTATCTTTGTTATCTAATGACATTAATCTGAAATAGACCTGATGAGACTTTAACTTCTGTACTTAATTAAATTCTGATGGAAAAACTGTTGAACTTTTACTGAAGCATCATTTTAAATGCAGGACTTTTACTTGTAACTGTGTATTTGTTCACAGTGGTTAGATTACTTTCACTCAGTGATGTAGTGGAGTAAAGTTCACTCTGCTGATTTGGATCTAGTCAGTGTGTGTGTGTGTGTGTGTGTGTGTGTGTGTGTGTGTGTGTGTGTGTGTGTGTGTGTGTGTGTGTGTGTGTGTGTGTCAGTCAGCTGACAGCAGGTTGGGTCGATGAGGTCGACTGGACGAACATCTCAGCAGCTCATGAAGAAGAAGACGAGCCGGTGAGTTCTTAAATCTGACTGAATGATTCATGTTTGACTAATTGATCTTTTATTAATATTGAACAGACATTTGGTTTGTTCTCTAACAGCTGATGGAACATCTGTCGTATTGATTCATGTATTTATATAACATGACCTTTGTTAACCTTTATGTTCTGACGTCACACACATCTGAAGCGACCCACTTTAATTTTCTTCTTATTTATTTAACAGTTTATTTTTATTCTAAACTTTTTTTTCTGACTTCTGGTTGAACAGAGGACGACGCGTCTGCTCTCACTTCTGTTTATCAGAGCTTATATTATATATATTATAGTTTAGAGCGTATATATAATATATAATATATTATATAAATAATCTATATCACAGTTTGACAGTCTTGTCGTTGACTCCACGTGTCTCTGCTGATGTTTCCTGCATGTTCCTGCTGTCAGCAGGTTGAAGCTCCGTGTTCTCTGAGGAAGGCAGTGAGGAACAATGTTCTCCTCAGAAACCGGTTCAGGTTCTCGGTGCCGGTTCTTCAGTGGGCCGGAAGTTTCTCCAAACAGTCGTGGGACCAGCTGACGGAGCGAGCGCCGCCGTACGGCTGGAAGGGACTTCCTGCCGGAGGTGAACCTGTTCAGCTAGTGGAGCAGCAGAAACATCTGTACTTAATGTCAGCTGATAGAATCACAGCCCTCAGAGTTCTGATGCTGTTTGTGTTCTGGACCTCAGCGGTTCAGGCGGCGCTCTCCCTCCTCAACAGCTCCCGTCTGTTCCGGCGAGGTTCACCTGACAGGTGTGTGCGCTGCGCTGTGGTGGGAAACGGAGGAATCCTGCGAGGCTCCGGACAGGGAGGCCGCATCGACGGCCACGACCTGGTCTTCAGGTGAGACACACCTGGCACGTTCTCAGTCAGCTGGAAGAGTTTAAGAATATGAAATATGATGGATCAGTTTTAGTATTCAACAGAGGCCCCCCCTCTCTGTAGACCGGGTCAGGACCCTCCTTCACTGGGTGGGTTCCTCCAGGATCTGGTTCAGGTCCGGTCTTGTTTGACTGTAGACGTGTCAGTGGTCTCCGTCTCTCTGCTGATCATCAGCTGTGTGTTCTGATCACGTCCAGAAACTAAATCATTAAAAATCAGATGTAATAACAACAACCATCCCTCTGATGGCACCGGTCCGATGGCACCGGTCCGGTGTCGTATCCAGCTCTGTCTCTCCAAGGGACTGGCACGGGACTATATAACCTGGACCAGGGGCGTGGAACTGGGGGGAAAGTGGGACTGATTACCAGGCCCGATGGGGGGGGGGCCTGGAAAGGCCTGAAACAAAAATGTTGTTTTTATTTATTTTTTTATTTCTAAGTAATTAGTGTCATAACTAATTTGAAATGGGCAGAATAAATGGGATGAGAGACTTCACTGTTATGAAAATAAATAGCGGAGGCTGTCTGCGGCCCCTCTCACCCCTCACAGTACAGAATGGTTCGGTCCACCTGCAGCTGCTCATCAACACGTCTTCACCCAAGAAAGCAGTCAGGGAGCCTGAAACGAAAGGAAAAGGCAGAAAGGGAAAGAAGGCAAGAAGAGGAAGACAACTGCTCACACGAACTATCCCTTTAATCTCCTCCAGACTGTTTTTCTGAGGCACTGTACTGTGTCAGAACCCTCCTGGGAGTCTGAGCCCGGATCACTTTGTCAGCGGTTCGTTAAAGGTGCTGTGAATAAAGTTCTGGAGGTCTGTGATGTCTCTGTCCTCAGGATGAACGGCGCTGTGATCGAGGGGTTTGAAGAAGACGTGGGGACGAAGATCTCCTTCTATGGATTCACCACCAACACCATGAAGAACGCCCTCCGGCTGTACCGCAGGGACGGGTTCACCAGAACCCCCCAGAGCCCAGTGAGCGCAGTTTAACTGATCCAGGCTGAAGATCAGGATAAAATCATCCAGATTATTTGTTTTTTAGTCTTTAATTAAGTTTGTTCACAGATTCTTCATCTGTTAATAACATTTATTTAATTATATCAACAAGAACCGTTTGGATCTGAAGTGACTGCCATCTTCTTCTTCTTCGTCTTCCTCGTCTTCTTCTTCTGCAGGAGATAAACTACATCTTCATCCCGTCAGACCTCAGGGATTACGTGATGATGGCGGCGGCCCTTCAGGACCAGACGGTGGGCTCGGGCCGGGACAAAGGTGACAGGTGAGTCTGCAGGTATATTTCTGATCAGTTTATGACTTTAATGTTTCATCACCAACAACCTGGAGCTTCTCCAGCCTGCAACACCGTGTTCTGACCTGCAGGTGGCAGCAGCACACCTGAAGCTCAGCCGGATCAGAGCAGACAGAACCTCCCTACCTGTTGTTGTTTTAGCTTATTTTAGACTTACTATTGCAGTGCCCGTAGGAAATATGTGTTCCTATAGAAAAGTGGGAGGTTAAGAAGCATTTTCACTGATGGCCAAATGAGGCTGTTTGAAGGTGGAACGTCGGGGATATTTAGGTTTGTTATGAATCCGATATTCCAGGGAATAATTGTTCGTTTGTGACTATTTTTGATTTTGCCATTATATTTCACCTTAAAAACTATTTACTTGGTGTGATTATTTTCAGCACAACCTCACATGTGTGACTGTACAGTTATTTTTTCATTTTGACCTAAAATCACAAAAAAAACATAAAATCTGAGTAGAAAAAGTTATTTTTTACTGTGAAAACCACAAATGTGTTTAACAAACCATTTTTTATTACTTATAATGCAATTATAAATTGTTGTTTTCTGAATAAGTGCATACATTATGAAAAATTCCATTTAAATGCAGGCAATGCTCAGGTCTGCCTGAGCTCCTTCCAGCTGAATGAAGAGCTGAACTGCCTGCTCCACATTCAGCTTCTTCTGTTTTGACTCATTAAACAAAAAACCAACTCCACTACACACTAAACACACGACACCAAACACTACATAACACACTACTATACACTCCAAGCACGCTAAATGTCACAAATCTCTCAATTCTCAATATCGCTGTCAGAACACCGGCTGTCGTTGCCTGTCAATCATCCGCCGACGTCCCTCCCACAACTTCCTGTTGCTCTACAACCAAACTTGCTGCTTGAACACTTTCGTGACAAAAGCCCGTTTTTACTGTTTCTTCTGCACCAGACACAAAGCAAACGTGACAGACATTATTTACCCTAAGTCCGGTTTTGGACAGGTCGGTGCGTCCGGTCCGTCAGCTCGGGAGTTGGGCCGTGTAGGTTAGCTAGTGGCTAGCTGCTAGCAGCTAGCTACACACGAACATCCACAGATTCTGATTCCACTTTGTTTTTCTGCGCGTCTCCGCATCTCCTCAGACCCGAACAGACACGGTCCGGTCTCGTTTGGTCTCATTAATCCACAAGAGTCAGTTTAGATGCACAGAACAGAACGGACCGAACCGCCGGCTAACTCCCGGTCCAGCTCGCGCTGCCGCAGGTATACATCCGCTTGTTTCTTAATGTGTGTCGTAGTTCTGAGCTCTGCAGTGATTGGCTCTAATGCGCATGTCACTGTGGGGGCTCTGGTGGACTATGCTCCAGAGTGTATAAAGCATTTATGAAATAATTTATTCACGGTATCATTGCAGTCCGAACAAATGCGAAGTCGCACACCACTGAACCAAACGGCAGCCATGTTGAAACTCTCAGGTCAGTCTGATCCTGATCCGCAGAGATATTTGAGGCACAGACAGACAGAAAGACAGAGATTCCTCGCTTTTATAGAGAGATTGTCTTTGAAGGGAACAAGCGTGTGTTTTTTGGTTGTTGTTGTTGTTGATTCTCTCTCTCTCTCTCTCTCTCTCTCTCTCTCTCTCTGTTTCCTTCAGACCTTCTAAATATTTTGGTCACAAGCCTCCAGAAAACTTCCGGATGCTCCACCCAGATTTTATCTCCTACCTGACCGACAGGTGTGACTGGTGGATATGTTGACATTGATTATTGATTCCTGTATTGATATTGAAACGGACGTCAGTCACATCCGTGTTTTCATCATCGTCTCTGCAGTTTCCTGTCGTCTCATCGGAGGACCAGCAACAAGTTCGGTCACCTGTACATGCCGAGCACCGGAGCTCTGATGCTGCTGACCGCCCTGCACACCTGTGACCAGGTGAGACACACACACACACACACACACACACACACACACACACACACACACACACACACACACGGTCTGATGGACTGATGGACGTCTTGTCCGTCCGTCCTGCAGGTTTCTGCGTACGGCTTCATCACCAGGAACTACGCAGCCTTCTCGGATCATTACTACGACTCCAGGCCGAAGCCTCTGAGGTTCTTCGCCAACCACGACCTGCGGATGGAGAGCCGGCTGTGGGAGACGCTGCACCAGAGCGGGCTGATCCGGCTGTACCAGGGGAGGGAGGCCCGCTGAAAGAACCGGGAGGCCCGCTGACCCACCAGGGAGTCCAGACGATGGTCCAGTTTGGTTCTTCAGGACATTTTAAATCTCTCTACAGATCAACATGTTTGACATGTGAGCTGATGAAGCAGCTGAAGAGCTTCATCAGTTCCTCACGTCTGTTTGTGGTGGTCTGACCTGTTGGAGACGAGCTGACGGATGAAGCGTCTCTTCTTCTGCTTCTGGAGGAAAATCAGCTGTTAAAGTCTCGTTGGTGACGTGAAGAACGAAGCTGTGACGTCATGTGAACCAAACAGATCTGAAGTGCGTGAGATTCTTCTGTTCTGTCTCAGTTTTTAATAAAGTCATTTTATACGCTGACACGTTGTTTTCTGTCTGAATCATTTAACGACACGAACTGTTTCATTCCACATATTCTGATGATTTTTAAATAATGTTTATCATTCTAAAGGATCAATTAGATCATAATGTTAAACATCTCCATTAGAACAGAACAGCAGGCTGTGACGTCACTCTCACTGCAGCAGGTTCTGACCCGTTTGGTTTACATGTAAAGTCTGAAAAGAGACTTTAATCATTAATCATAATATCACCGTGTGTGTGTGTGTGTGTGTGTGTGTGTGTGTGAGAGAGAGAGAGAGAGAGAGAGTGTGTGTGTGTGTGTGTGTGTGTGTGTGTGTGTATGTGTGTAAAAGCAGACAGATTAGGTGTGTGTGTTGGGGTGTGTTTCATGAAGTTACCCACTGGGAGCCAGAACAAAACCGGAAAAGGAGCATTTGATTCTTCAAAATAAAAGCATGTTAGTTTCTCTCATTCATGTGACGTGAATAAAAACATTATTCAAATAAATATTAAAGTCACTGTTGTGAATGCACCAGCATCAGTCATCAGTCATCGATATAAAATATTTTATTATCATTTTAAATTTCGATGAATCCGCTGATTATTTTCACGATAAATTTATAAATCTTTTTTTTTTTTTTT
>CAEMYA010000452.1:237845-255121 GCA_903131615.1 Diplodus sargus
TGTGTGTGTGTGTGTGTGCGCTCTGTAATCCTGCAGGCTTTTGAAGTTCCTGTGGGAACAGACTGAGGGCATAATGAGCGGTTGTGTTGAAGTGGTTCAGAGTTCTGGTGTTTGTTGCTGCAGACGACTCGTTGTGTCTCGCTGCTCTGCTTTAATAATAGATTTCTGCTCTTTACGCTCCACATTATCACTGATCAATCTGTTGATTTGAGTTCTTTTAATCAATTGAAGTTACTCCAACAATCAAACCCAACACAGCAGTTTGGAGATGTTCGTATCTTCAGTCTGGAAACATCTGCGATCATTCAGTCAGTGATCATCATCATCAGTGAGCATTAATCCGGTGATTATTTTCTGGAATAATCTGATGTTTATATCATACAGTATAATAATATCAGACGGTGAACGGTGAGTCGATCAGTCGTCAAACATCGTCCGGTTCGACTTCTGTAATTTTACGATCTTGCTGCTTTTCTTTCAGTAAAAGAAGAATCTTCAGGTTAAAGAAGAAAAATAAGCAGTTAATTAAACCTTCGTTCACTTTCTGTTTATATTTTGTAGATTAAACAAATTAATTGTAGAAATAACTGGCGGAATAATCAATAATGTAATCAATAAATGTAAATAAATGAGTGTTTGTGCTGCGTAGTACTTAAAATCCTGGTTCTGGTCCGGTTCCTGAGTCTCATGGTGGGCGTTTCCTCGACAGATGCGACGGGCGTTCTGCAGGTCCGAGCTCTGAAGGATTACTGGAACCTCCACGACCCGACTGCCCTCAACATCCGGGCCGGAGACGTGATCATGGTGAGACGCTCCTCAGTCACTGATGTGAGCCGGTCGTTAGCTGCAGCCGGTTCTGTAGAGCAGAATTTAACCTTCATGTGGACAAATTCAGCCTCATTAAACTAAATGTTAGCAACACATGAAGGTAAGTGAAGAAGAAACGATCATTATAATGAATTTCAGCTCAACTTTCATCTTATTTTGTAGTTCTGTCAACAGATGATTAGACTTTTTTCTCTGGAGGGATTCAGTGTTTTTCACGACGAGTTCTAATGAAGCAACAGAGAATAAGTTCGTCTTCAGTCCGTCTGAAGCGACTCTGTGAGCAGAGAAGACCTGATATTCACTCATTCACTCATGTATTCTGGGTCGGGGGTTGTACCAGGTCCCCGGGGCCCGTAGTGACCCGTCTCGTCCCCTGCAGGTGATGGAGCAGCACGTGGACGGGCGCTGGAAGGGCCACATCCACGACACCCAGAGAGGGACGGACCGGGTCGGCTTCTTCCCTCCGTCCATCGTGGAGGTCATCAGCAGGAGAAACGGTCAGTCACACAGAGAGAGGAGGACCGAGGACCGGACCTGGACCGGGTCTGGGTTTTCTGGGTTTCTCTTAAAGACAACAAACCCCACAACATGTCCGTCTCTGTATTCTGTCTGACTTCCTGTCTGTGGCTCTCGGCTGCAAACATCAGATCCTGCTGGAGACGCCGATCTTTAAAAAGCTCTCACACGTTATAGTTTCATTAAACTGCAGATCAATAAACTGATGACATGATGGAAGATCAGCGCCAAGGAAAGACGTCAGAACTGAATCTTAAATGTAGTTTTAGTTTGAAAGTTGTCTCTGTTTCTTGTACAGTGGCATTAATCCTCAGAGCAGCCGGATCATCAGACGGATGTTCAGGTCCAAACCAACACATATTCTCTTTGCAGACGACTCTGTAGTATTTATTAAAGTCACATGAAGCTTAAAGTGACATTAATCTGCTGTTCTTTCATTATTTTCTTTCTTCCACATTCACGTAGTAACAGACGACATGTTCGTGTCTCAGTGAGTCCAAATGAAATGACTCAAAACAGAATAAACTAGAGTGTTTACGGCGATGAAGGAAAAAAGGGACCTGATGTGTTTTAATTCAGGTTATTGATCAGATGGATCAGACTCTTTCTTGGAGTCGTCTGTTCTTCCATCTGAAGCTCGGCAGTTTGTTCAGTCAGAGCAGAGACGACCTCATCGCCTCGTACAGGAAGTGATGTAGAAACTAATCCGCCTGCTTCCAGACCATCCCATGCTTCCTCCTCCTGTCTCCTCCCTGCTGCATCCATCTCTCCATCCATACCACATAATGACTGACCTCCACCTCTAACCATCAGCTTGGTAACCTCCTCCTCCTCCTCCTCCTCCTCCTCCNNNCCCCCTGCTCCTCCTCCTCCTCCCCCCTGTCTCGCCCTGTAGGGGGCACCCTGTCCCGGCACGCCTCCTTGCCCACCCACCGCCAGCAGCTGCTCTCCAGAACCCCCCTGTCCTCCAGCCTCAGCTCCGCCCCTCAGACCGACGACTCCTACACTCTGTATGCTCCGCCCACCCACGTGGTGCTGCCGCTAGCCAACGGCCTGACGACCAGCACAGGTACACACACTCAGGACGAACACACACTCAGGACGAACACACACTCAGGACGAACACACACTCAGGACGAACACACACTGAAGTCTCTGTGAACACACCTGATGACGTGCAGATTACGTTAAGTGTCGCTGTAACGTGCTCATTACTGCGCCGAGAGGCCGGAGGGCTGAAAACAGGCGACAATGAGCCAATTAAACACACAACAGTCAGAACATGCAGACCTGACTGACTGACTGACTGACTGAACCAGAACTCTTCAGCCTCTAATCCAGGTAATTGATCATATATCTGCACAGCTGTTTCTAACCCTAACCCTGATTTCTACAGGAAGTAACATCACTAATGTGCATCAGAACAAAGAATTCTTTGTCTCAGAGTCTCAGGTCCAAACACAGGTCCACAGATCCCTCCTCAGTTCAAGCTTTTTGTCCTCAGCCCCCCTCAGTCAGCCCCCCTCCAGTCCCAATCAGTCCATCAGAGTCTTTGTGTCTGATAGGTTTGTCTCCGAGCCGCCTGTCTCAGTCTGACTTTCCCTTCGAGGACATCTGGGTTCTCAGGGACTCGTGTCATGGTAAGAGCCCCCGAACAACAGCTTCTCCCCCCCGGCTGTTCTGAAGCTGCCCCGCTGCCCCGCTCAACGCTCTGCATCCAGACCCGACACACCGAGACGGCTGAACAGAACCACTGTCGATAAAACATGAGTCTGTTTCACCTCAGGTCGCTTCACAACACCTACTGTCGCTTCAGGCCTTTTCTGTTGTCTCATGTCCTCAAATGTCGTCTCGCGTCATTTCGTTTTATCTCAAACAACATCGCGTCACCTCACGTCGCCTCACAACCAACTCCTGACCCGCCACACAAACATGATCTCTCGTCACATCACGTCACATCACAGCAGTGTCGTACATCACTTCACATCACTTCACATCATCACGCCGCTTCACCTCCCAACACTTCTGCCTCGCATCGCTTCATGCAGCGTCCATCGTCACACCGTGTCGTCCCACTTGGATTCATGTCGTCTTACATCCCAAGTTTAAAAAAGTGATGACAAAAACCAAACACACAAATTCCTAAAGCCAGAACTTCAGCTGTGACGCTGACAGACATCTTGGTGTGTCGGGTCCAAACACTCTGTACCGTCTGCTTCAGGCTGAACCTGCCATCAGAGCGTCTGACTGTCAGGACGCCCTGCTGCTGTTTTATCTGGTGCCACAGGAGGGCGACACGGGTTCATCCCTGTTCTCATCATTTTAACTGTCACATTACAAAATGTTGTAACTGTCTTTTGGCTCCGAACTTTGTTACTTTGTAGGTTTTGTACGTGTTTGATTTCCTGCTGTGTCGCGTCTAAAAGAAAAGTGTCAGTTCAGATACTCGACCAGAACATAATTGTATTTAGAACCTGTAATCAGAGTAACGATGACGTCGTCCTGTGACAGTCCAACCTGTAAACCGTGTCAGTCCTGATGCTACATGACTGTTGTTAACGGACTCGTGGCTGCAGCTGTGCCCTCCTGCTCTGCACCAGCACAGCTTTTATACCAGAACCTGCATCCTGCCGTCGTCGCTCCAGTCGTCACCCCCCAGCCCGCCTCACCCCCCGCAGGCTTGTTGTTCCCTCAGCCTGCTGCGACCCGACACGAGCATCTGCTGCTTCCTCCAGCCTGACGCCGATCCTCTCCTCTGAACTCCTCTGAGCTCCTCTGAACTCCTCTGAACTCCTCTGAGCTCCTCTGAACTCCTCTGAACTCCTCTGAACTCCTGCGCTCCGCCGCTCATCGTCAGTCTGTTTTTGTTTTTGTTTTGGTCTCAGCTGGAGACAGGAACAGCGTCGGGAGCACCGGCAGTGTTGGCAGCACCCGCAGTGCCGGGAGCGGGCAGAGCACCGAGAGCACCAGCGCACCCAACGGACTCCAGCACCACTCTGGTCACCATGACAACACCAACAAGGTACAATCAGACCCGGAGTCACCTGACAACATAGTTTTCCTCAGTGTGAAAGTTGTTTTTCATGTTCACATCTCAGCTGTCGACGATCTGTCAGCAGCTCTGTTCTTCTTCAGTTAATCAGCTGTTTCTGTGTGCAGCCGGCGCCCTCTGCTGTCGACTCCGGACCCTCAGACATCAGCTCACAGTTGGATCATCCTGCAGGAACCTTCTCAGCAGGTGCTGCTGTCACACCACGTCCAACACATATGTTTGTAACACTTCTGTGTTAGTTTAGACTTCCTGTTGCTGTTCCATGAACACAAAGAAGCTCCATCAGATTCCTCTGAACAGTTACAAGCTGAAGAACTTTGGCACCATTTCTTTCCTTTTCTCTTTTTCTATACACGATGACATTTCAGATGCTGCTCAACCGTCTGAACTCTGAGCAGTTCTCTGGTGTTTTTAACTCACCGTGGGCTCATTTACTGCAGTAAATGAGTTCTGAGCCTGTGGAAACAAAGTCGTGAACAAAAACAGGAGAACTCAAAACTGTGTGTTGTTCAGAGGAACAGCTGTAACACAATAAATCATTTTAAAAGGAGAAAACAGGAAATTTAAGATTTAAAGTATCAAAAACCATGTTTACAACTTTTTTCAAGATTAATTTTATACTTCATATCATCATATTTGTTATATTTCTTCAGTTTGCAGCTCAAAATGTGTAATTTTTGTAATAATCCTGTATTTGACGGCTTCTGTTGAACTGATTTTCACCTGTTACGTTTTTTTTGCAGTGATAAACAACTTTCTTTGTAATATTTACGTTTACATTTAGGTCATTTATCAGAAACTTTTGTCTAAAGTGACTTACAGTAATTCAAACATACATTCACACACTGATGGTGGCAGCTGCCATACAAGGTGCCGACCAGCACATCAGGAGCAGTTTGGGGTTCAGTATCTTTCCTGAGGACACTTTGACACGCAGAGCAGAGGGAATCAAACGAGATATTTGTGTTCAAACTAATAAACTATGTAGTTTTTTGTAAATATACACTGAAGTCCTCCTGCTGAGGTGTGTTGTGATGTCACTGCAGGTGGGACTCCTCGGAGGCAGACGGTCACGGTGCAAAGACCTGCAGAACAAAGTTTCTCACAGCAGTTTGTTCGTCCTCAGCAGCTGCTGGAGGGGAAGGTAACATATTCTGCTCTACTCAACCTTCTGCTGTTGCCTTCCGTGTTTCTTCACGAGCAGCACCGTTTGAACAACAGTGTGTTTGGTTGTGTGTGTGTTGCAGGATGCCGAGGCCATCTATCAGTGGCTGAGTGAGTTCCAGCTGGAGCAGTACACTGCCAACTTCATCAGCGCTGGTTATGATGTTCCAACCATCAGCCGGATGACTCCTGAGGTGAGTCAGGACTGGACCTTGTTTGTGCAGCACTGATACCGATTTCTACTGGAATATAAAGGTTCATACATCTTTTGTCTTGTCATGCCTGCAGGATCTGACGGCCATCGGAGTGACCAAACCAGGCCACCGCAAGAAAATCTCCATCGAGATCAACAACCTGAACATCCCTGAGTGGCTGCCCGAGTACATCCCAGTAAGACTCCCGACTGTTCACTGCTGAATGCACTGACGTTCCACCTCTGTGTCACCAGATGATCTGAGCTATCTGTGTTCTCTCTCACAGTCTGATCTGGTGGAGTGGCTCAGTGCCATCGGTCTCCCACAGTACCACAAAAAACTGGCAGAGAACGGCTATGACTCCATCAGCATCGTGAAGGACCTTACATGGGAGGATCTGCAGGAGATCGGGATCACCAAGCTGGGTGAGGACACCGTACATGTTCACATTCAGGCTCAGTGACTGTGGGGACGAGTGTTTTTACTTTGATGTGATGTTTGAACTTTCCCTCCAGGCCACCAGAAGAAGCTGATGCTGGCGGTGAAGAAGCTGTGTGACATTCAGAGGGCGATCCTTCAGGCTGAATCAGGTCAAGGCACGCTGCGGCGCAAAGCCCCCGGCGCCCTGCACCTGGTCACCATTGAGCCTCCTGACTCAGCAGGTGAGTGCTCTTCTCCTCACACTCCAAAGATGTCGACCTTCCAGGACAGCGAGCTGAGCGCCGAGCTGCAGACCGCCATGTCCAGCCACTACGGAGGCTGCGAGGAAGGCTTGGCCATCAAGAACGCAGTAGGAATGTCTGAGAGCCAGGAGAGCATCGACACCCGGTCCAGAGGCTCCGGACGCTCCCAGGAGCCTCCCACGGTGTCCATCAACCCCCACAGCTGGTCCCAGGAGAGCCTGGATGGTAGCCCTGCCAAGGAGAGGAACCTCCCTGAGGGCTGGGACCAGAGGCCTCTGCAGCAGCAGCAGCTACCTAAGCAGGTGCCTTTGGGCACGGCTACCGTGTTTAAGTACCCGGCAATCCCAGCCAAACCCAAACTGCCTGGATCTCGCGGTCCCTCACCTCATGGCTCCCCAGCTTTGAAGGGTTTTAGCTATCTGCATTCTCATTGTGGCTCCACAGACCTGAGCTCATCACCCAGGCGTGAGGACCGAACCATGACCCTGACCCCGCCCAAGAAACGCACCCAGAGCATGACCCGCTACGCTCTGTCGGACGGGGAGCCCGATGAGGATGACGAGGAGTCGGCATTCCCTCATGGAAACCTGTCATCCTACGCCACCTTGACCCGCAAACCTGGCCGCAGCCAGTTGGCTCGATTACAGTCGAGTCCAGAAAAGAATGGCAACGTTGGACGCAGTCAGTCCTTCGCAGTGCGCGCCAGGAAAAAAGGTCCCCCTCCTCCTCCTCCGAAGAGACTGAGCTCCGTGAGCAGCACCACCAGCGGGGAGTTGAGCGACAGCAGCACCACCTCATCCAGTGGCGGGGCGGTGACAGACAGTCCAGTGAGCGTGAGGAGCATTGCAGCCTCTTTGGAAGGCAGGACAGACGGGAAAAGCCCTCCAGGACCTAAAACAGACCACGTCCAGCAGGAACCACCTCCTCCCTCCCTCAACTCTGCTGGGCTGGAGCCGAGGGAGGCTTCGGGGGTGAGGCGGAGGGTGCAGAGCGAGTGTATTCCCTCTCAGAACAGCATCAGCGAGCCAGATCGAGGGGTGAAGTCTGACTCTGAGGAAGAAGACTCCAAAGGTCGTGGACTGGAGGGCTCCTCGTCCCCTCAGAACAGCTCCAGTGAGTGCATACCCTTCGCCGAGGAGGGTAACTTGACCATCAAACAGAGACCCAAAGCTCCAGGGCCACCCAGGGCTGAGGCCGTGCTGGAGCCACCAGAGAAACCAGCAGCCAAGAGCCTGGAGGTGCCCGAGTTTAATCTGAAGGAGTCGGACACCGTGAAGCGCAGACACAAACCCAAAGACAGGGAGCAGGGAGGAGGCTCCCCCAGCAGAGAGGAAGCAGAGTCCAGCAGCAGCAGACCTGCATCCCAGAGCCAGGAGGAGATCAATCTGAGGATCAGTGAGGCCAGTATGGAGAGACCGGCCAGTCCGGCAACAAGTTCTCCCATCAAACCTCCGCTCTCCCCAAAACCTCCTGCTGTGGCCCCAAAACCAATCCGGCACAGTCTGCTGGCAGCACAAGGTAAGAATGGTACCAAGGACTCGCTGATCTTGACTTGTAACTACGAGTAGTTGCTCTTGACTTGACTTGGGGCTAGCTGACTTTTACTCCCATGTTTTCTTGGTACTTGTGACCTCTGACATAGGACATGGAGCTTCCTGGTCTTGACCTGCACTTGAGTCGGCACTATTTGGATTTGACTTGGATCTTTTCCTGGTACTTTTTGCTTTAGAGTTGGGACTACTTGGTCCTGACGTGAGGCTTGTTGCTCCTGACTTGGGATTTGTTAGTGTTGATTTGGGACTTGAGGGTCGGGACTTGGGATTTTGGTCTTGTTAAACTTGACTGTGGACTTGAACTGGGGCCTGTTGCTCTTCACTTCACCATGTTGCTCTTGACTTAGTACTAAGTGTTTATGACTTTAGACCGTTGAGGTTCTCTTGATTTGAGACTCTTTGGTCTTGACTTGAGACTTCTTGCTCTGAGCTTGGAATATATATTTGACCTGCTGTTGTCTCTTCAGCAGCTGGACTCTCTCCACCAGTCTCTCCATCCGTGACTGTCAGTGTGATTCAAAGTGTGGCCTTCAGCTCTCCGTCTTCTCTTGCTCACGGGCCCCGAAATCCAGCTCCAGCTCCAGTTCCAGCTCCACAGAGTCCCTCTCTGAACACAGTGAGGACTCAGGTGTGTGTGTTGGGACCGGACCATGTCCCAGAGTCCTCCAGCGGGGCTGTGGTGGCTCAGCAGAGGCTGGATCAGACCAGTACTTGTTTGGAAGCAGCTCTGAAGGCTGTTGAGACAAAACTGAACCAGGAGGAAAACTTGGACAGGTGAGTCTGTCGGATTTACTCACGTTTTAGTTTTAACATGTGTGAATATCCTGTTCAGTGTTTTTCTGTCTTTGCTGAGGTTCAGTTTTTGACAGCTGCTCTTTGATATCAGTGACAGTGAACAGCTCTAAGAACAGAAACAACATTTGACTTTTGATTTTGAGGTCATGATTCGCTTTTTAGGATTTTAGAACTTTTCTCACTCACTGCTATTGTTAAACCTCGACACCCGGAGTTCAACAAATAAACCAGCCTTCAGTGATTCAAGAAGAAACTACAAACGATCAAATCCGTCCCTAGTGAACCCTCCTCCCTAACAAATAAAGGATCTTTGACACGGGGTTTCAGTGTATTGATATGAATTGTGTGTCATGTTCTCTCTGCAGTGGATCGAACACCGTGAAGGCTGCGAGAACGATCCTGGACGACATCGGCAACATGTTCGACGACCTGGCCGACCAGCTGGACGCCATGTTGGACTGAAGACTTTTCATAAAAAAACGTTCTGCTTCACCCTCAGGAAGTGAAACAGAGAAGGAGCCGGCGGGGGAAAGAACTCGAGCGAGAGATTTCCCTCCGGTGTTTTCAAGCTCTGCTCTGAACATGACGGACGCTGTCGGAGGAGACGAAGTGGAACTCGTCTTGTTTCTCGGCCTGAACATCAGCACTTAACCTCCTCTGTGCTTCCTCATCACGGTCCAGAACTCGCACTGGGTGGATTCTGGTTACCGGACGGATCTATTCACTTTTATAACCTTTGTAACGCTCGAGTCGTCGTCGTGTCTTATCGAACATGAACCAAACACAGTTGGACCAGCGGATTATTTTCAGCCCAGTGAGAAGAGAAGAGAAACTCCTCGGATGATTATTATGACTCTTGTTGAACACTAATATTATAACATGAAGTTTTATGTTTCTGACTGAGAGCCGGAGTCCTGACGTCACTTCCTGTCCAGCGTCTGTCCCACTGACATCAGGATTTAATATAAATGAGTGTCTTCTTCTGAGAAGCATCGACTGAGTCTTTGTCATCTTGGTTATTATTTCTTCCTTTGCTCGTCGTCGCGGGCTGTTTTGGTGTTTGTCGTGTTGTTTCAGGTTCGGTCCGAGTTACAGATCCATTTATCAGATATCAGAACACACACAGATGTTTCTAATATTAGAGAACGGACTCTACAAGTCACACATCTTTAACAAACCAGCAGAAATACATTGTTAAAAGTACTCCAGAGTCAAAGTAGGCCCGTGTGTCTGAGTGACTAATGGGACATTTATTTAATTGGTAGTTTGTAACTTTTCACTCTCAAAGCTCATCAGGTAAAAGATGTTTTGATCGATGTTCTTCACGTCCAAAACATCATGGAAAGAAATGTGCCAAGCCACCAGACTCCATTTATAAAACCAGTAATTTTATCACATCAATCTTGACATGAACAAGTAAAAATCCTCTTGGTTTGTCTTCCATTGTTCCAACAATCATCAACTCCAAATAAACTTTTAATTCAGTGAGTTAGCTGTGAAATTAAGAGTGACATCAGAGGAAACAGAACGTTTTGATGCTGTAATTTAAAGAGTTCATTTCGACCAAACATCAGTCGGTGATTGTTTGTTAATTTGTTCAGTTTGAAATTACCGATTCTGTGAATGGAGTCTGGTTAGCTGTGGTTGCTTCTGGGTAAAAGTCCCCAGACTCCCTTAACAAATGTGTCAGTTTAGTGAGTTGTTGAGTTGGAGACACTTTATAAACTCTGTGAAACTCTGTCTCTGACTCATTCTGCATTATTTGGACCTTCTTGTAAATTCAGCAAATGTTGTACATGAACTTCTTTCTGTCTTTGAGTAGAAACATGGAGTCTGTTTGTCTCAGTGACGTGTAAGTATCATGTCGTCCATCTTTATTTATACTCGGCTGTGAGATTCATACATTTTTGTGACTTTAAGTAAGAAAATCTGCTATAAAAGTTCCTTGAAGCTGCTAAAACACAGATATTAATAAAACAGTTAATTTTACATAGTTTAAAGATCTGTTACCAAACAAACAACAAACTGTTTCTGGGCTGATTTTCAGTGTTTTGTCTCGATGTAACTGAGTTTCCTTCCTTGTGGAACTGAACCTGCAGCGTCCGGTTTCACGCTGGCTCTCAGATCGACTCGTCTGACCATTTCAAATTTTACCTTTTTAATATTTAAAAAAAAACAAAATCTATTTTATACCGAGTGATCGTCACCACGTGTCGTCAGTCTTCCACTCTGTGTTCGAGTGCTCGGTCGTGTTCGTACAAAGGGAAGCATGTTCGGTGGAAGACAGCATGTGATATACTGACTATTTTTTGATATTCATTTTAGCCAAATTAGTATTTAAATAAGAGCTATCTAAATATGTATATTGTACACTAGAGGTATATACAGGAGCAGATACTCAACCAAAGTCTGTACAGATTCTCCTCAAACGTTCCCTGAGCTTTCTTCTTCATGTCAGATGTGTGTCAGATGTTATTTTCTTGGATCTTCATATTTAGCATGTAGCTCCGACTGAACGTGTTGTTGAAGCGCCCGTTAACCTCGGCGTGTCTGGTTCTGTCTGGTTCTGTCCCGTGATCATGTGACCTCTGTGTGATTGAGACGATGTGCTTGTGTGTTTATCTCTCAGGTAAAATCCCTCCTGACCTGAACACGTCAGCTCCTCCGTCAGACGCGGAGGATTTAAACATTAAAAGAGAAAAAATCCAGCAAAAGAAATGAAATACGCCACGTTTTCTCTCATGTATTTCTTTATAATATATGTATTTACTTTGTCATAATTAAATGAAAAACATTTGGTAAAAGGAGAAGTCAGCTTGTTGTCTTCAATTCTTCTTTACAGCAAAATCAAACTGAACAGACGTTTTACATGTCAGTGTCGTCGAGCAGAGGCAGCGGAGACACACGTTTACCCATAGACATATATATAATATATATAATATACGTATATCTGTCTATGCATTTAACTGCCTGGTCGAGAGGCGATGACTGATTTTTGCGGCTAACGCTGAACTTAGCATCACCCTGATTCCTTCAACCCTCCCAGAGGAGCTCCAGGCTTTCAAGACCGTTATTGTTGTGGCCAAACTGTGTAACTACATGTCCCATGATGCACTGCAACTCAAAAAGACATTACATACATTTGTAAAATCTAGATGAGACGCACAAGTAAATTGTTTCATCCCCATTCAAGTTAGCCGGACGCTAAACGGAAAGTTTGCTCGCTCGGAATAAGGTTTCTAGTGCGCACATTCTGTTGGCAACACAACATGTAACACACACAGGAAGTCAAAGTTTACTGGCTTATTTCAACAAAGTAAAACAAAATCGTTTCCATAAGTAGTCCAAGATTCATATACTGCTGAACTCAGTACTTCCGAGAATACTTGTATGAATAACATGAAGTACTTTTACTGTGTACTTTTCAAGCAATACTTTGTCAAAATCCTTAAATAATGATATTGAAAACTTTGTAATTTAGTTTATTTTAGACTGATAAATAATTTATTGATGCTGATATTTATTGAACAATAAGTTAAATGCTTTATATCTATTTTCCATCACTCTTGTGGTCTGTCTGTGAGAGAGAGGCACAAAATGGCCGACAGCCGTGGACATCAGACTGACCCACAGTCGTACTCATTAACTACAAAATACTTATTAAAACAAAGATGGGAAAATTAATATTTGAGGAGTTTCTGCCTCAATTAATCAAAGAATGTTTGCTTAATTAAAGAAAAAACCTCCTGCTTGTATTAAAAACACCAAAACTCTTATTGTCAAAATGTTCCATTGTGACTGACGGGAGATTCTGAATGAACTGATGTGGATCGAGAACGATGGAGGAACGACAGCGACTTCAGAAAACTGGTTCTGTTTGTTCTCCTGCAAACATTAAGTTTGAAATTGAACACGGAGCTTCTGATGGTCAGTGGAGCTCTTGTGTCTGAAGTCTATACAGCCGAGAGTGTGAGTCTGTTTGAACAGCACAACATTTCCTACTGATCTGACAGAAAACATTAGAAAACACCAGGCTTGTAGAATCAGTTTGACTCATTTATTGCTTCATCACAGACGTACAGAAACCAAAGCAGTCTGTGCTGTTGAGGATGTTCAGGAGTCTCACAGTCTGAGGACAGAAGCTACGTCAGCGGTTCCTTCTGGTTCTGTTAGTGTGTTCAGTATTCTCTGAGCTCTGAGCAGACACCTCTCCTCTCCTCTGTCACTGATGCTCTGTGGATGGATGGATCACCCGCTGCAGAGCCTTCCTGTCCTGGGCCGAGCACCAACCAGACAACATGTCAGTCCACAGAACTTGATGACAGGAAATCAGGATTCAGTTCAGGAAACCGTCGTCCAGCTCGTCCTCAGCAGCCAGTTCCTCTGCCCACACTTTCAGCTCCTGGCTGCTCTGGTTCTGGAAAAAATCAACAGTGACCATCAGCACTCTGCAGATATATCAGCCATGTTTGATCCCCTCGTAAAGTCCAGGTGAAAGATACTCACACTTTCCCTTCAGGCTCCTGTGGCGGCTCGTCTCCATTGTTCGGCTCGTCTTGTTCGTCTTGGTGATTTGTCCTTTCAGCCGTCCGTCACCTGCAAGATGAGAAAGAAGAGCAGTGTTAGTTTCACGCCTCTTTGTGCAGGTTTTGTGTCATTGTGGAGGTTTGAGTATATTTGTGCAGGTTTTGTGTATTTTTGAAGTTTTGTGTGTGTTTGTAGAGGTTTTTGTGTATTTGTTGAAGTTTTGGGTGTTTGTAGTAGAGGTTTTTGTGTATTTGTGGGAATTTTGTGTGTTTGTAGTAGAGGTTTTTGTGTATTTGTTGAAGTTTTGTGTGTTTGTAGTAGAGGTTTTTGTGTATTTGTGGGAATTTTGTGTGTTTGTAGTAGAGGTTTTTGTGTATTTGTGGGAGTTTTGTGTCTATTTGTTGAAGTTTTGTATGTGTTTGTAGAGGTTTTTGTGTATTTGTGGGAGTTTTGTGTGTCATTGTGGAGGTTTTTGTGTATTTGTGGAAGTTGTGTGTGTCATTGTGGAGGTTTTTGTGTATTTGTTGAAGTTTTGTGTGTGTTTGTAGAGGTTTTTGTGTATTTGTGGGAGTTTTGTGTGTCATTGTGGAGGTTTTTGTGTATTTGTGGAGGTTCTTGTGTATTTGTTGAAGTTTTGTGTGTGTTTGTAGAGGTTTTTGTGTGTTTGTGTGTCATTGTGGAGGTTTTTGTGGAAGTTTTGTGTGTATTTGTGGAGGTTCTTGTGTATTTGTTGAAGTTGTGTGTGTGTTTGTAGAGGTTTTTGTGTATTTGTGTGTCATTGTGGAGGTTTTTGTGTATTTGTGGAAGTTTTGTGTGTATTTGTGGAGGTTTTTGTGTATATGTGAAGTTTTGTGTTTATTTATGGAAGTTTTTTGTGCATTTATGGAAGTTTTTTGTGTCATTGTGAGGATTTTTTATCTTTTTTGGGAGGTTTTGAGTGTATCTGTAGAGAGTATTTAACATGTGTATACACTGAGAGCACCAACATTAGAACCACTGACAGGTGAAATAATAACATGGATCATTGTGTTCCAATGCCATGTTCGGCTGTGAAACCATGAGTCCTAGCATTCATGTGGACGTCTCTTTGACAAACAGCAGTCACCCAAACACAGCTGCAGACCGAGTACACCCCCTCATGGCAGCAGCACTCCTTGATGGCAGTGCCCCCCCAGCAGGACAACGCGCCTGCAATGCTGCAAAAACTGCTCAGGAACGACCCGAGGAACGTGGGAAAGAGCTCAAGGTGTCAACCTGGCCTTCAGATTCCCCAGTTCCCAATCCAGCTGAGCTTCCACTGGATGCAGTCTGAGCCAAGAACGATCCATGGGGGCCCCACATGGATGGGAGTTGGTTCTGACGCATCTAACAGATGCTCAACTGGATTGGGATCTGGAGAATGAGGAGGCCAGTTTGACACCATGGGTTCTTTGCCATGAGGGGGTGCAGTTGGTCTGAACGGTGTTTGGGTGTGTGGTGTTTGTCAAAGAGGCTCCACAGAAATGACAGAAGTCAAAGTTTCCCAACAGAACATTTGATTGAAACAAGATGATCAATGCTCATTTCACTTGTCAGTTGTTTTAATGCTTCGGCTGAACAGTGAAGACATACATGTTAAATACTTTTCATATTTTGCATAAATTGATTTTTTA
This sequence comes from Diplodus sargus, assembly GCA_903131615.1. NCBI lineage: Eukaryota > Metazoa > Chordata > Actinopteri > Spariformes > Sparidae > Diplodus > Diplodus sargus. The sequence goes on from CAEMYA010000452.1 coordinate 252,810, forward strand.
ACTAAGTTATTAATATTATTATTAATATTATTATTATCAATATTAAATATTTGCTGATCAAACATGATGTATTATTATAAATTAAGTTAATCAGCATTAAAAGCAGAAAGTGAGACAAGTGCTCGTCCTGCATTTTGCAGGACAATTATTAATCAATTGATTAATTGCGTGATGTCGGTATACTTACAAAGCAATTCTGTAGAAAAACAGCTGATTTTTTAGTCTCATTCTCAGGTTGTCAAAAAATGCACTTTGTAGGCGATTAACAGGACTCAGAGAGAGTCGAGCTGTTAACAGTGAGAAGATTTGTATTATCAAATACATTTTATTTCAAGATATATTTTTACATATATTTTTGTGTTTATCCAGTAGCTGTAAAAACACTCCTTGAATCCTGTGGGTTTTGAGGCGGGGCCTAAGTCTGCTCTGGTTGGCCGGTTCACACAAGCCTGATAACCAGGTTTGCCTGGCAGAACAATAACAACTGGATCGCTGTTACTGAACTTTTATGACGAGAACTCCACGGTGGTGAACTGGTTGTCATAGCTTACTGCACTCAATATCGTTTACTTAACACTGTTAGCCTTTATACCTTGATGTTTCTCCAGCAACACAACTTTCAAAGCTTCATAAAGCTGATCAAGCACTCTCCGAACGCACATTTGCAAGCTGGAGTGGAGATGTACCTGAACTGAAAACAAACCTTCAATACACTCAGAAGGACGCAGAAAAAATAACAACCGCTCAAGCTGTTTGTAGCTATCAGTTCATTGCACTTCTACCATGAACATGACCTCAACAACTGCTTCCAAATTAAAAACGTCACCACAGCACAATCGGATCCTTATTAGTGGCCTGCTGGGCAGTGAGGCCGAGGGCCCTGTAACAGCTTTGTAATGATCTCTGCATGGTGTTATCATGCAGGATGCTGTTGCACTGAGTTGCAAAGAAAATGAATTCCTGCAATTGTTTTCATTTTGTTTTATCACAGAGGTTCAACATTATCTCCAAGCAAAGGAATCGCATTACCATGCTCACTGAGGTCGCATGTGAGTCTCGTCATGGACATGAGGGCAGAGAACAGAGCTGCATATGGCGTCAGGCTAGTTTCTGCCCTGGCCCTGAGCATGTCCCTAGCCAGGCCGAGGCCCAAGCTAAACACGACCACTATGTGCTCGCTTCTACCAACCATAGGTTTGTATCCTCAGACAGAGACCCGCTATTAGGTATGAATACTCATACAGGGACCTGTAAGTCGGCGGGATCGCACAAGGGCTCAGAGCATACGCTATTACCAATACCTGCAGGTGATCAATGGCCTGCTGGCTGCCATTCATGGAAACCACAGCTATCAGCTCTGATGGACAGCACTCAGGCATTTGCCACTGAAGATAGCTGAAGTCCGGTCAAGTTAACCTGTAACTTACAATAATAACACCAGGTTTGCTTGGCAGACCACAAACGAGTGGATTTCCCTTAATGAACTTTTGTCCCTACAAAGCTCTTTACCGCGAGGCCTCCAAAACAACACGTCTCTGCTAAATTCTGCTGGTGTTGCAGTTCTAGTTTCACTGCACTTCTATTATGATAAGAACGCCAATGTTAACAACAGGCTGTGCTCAACATAGTTTATACACTCAGAAGGACGTAGACAAACTTAACAACCTTACACAGGACACCAGAAATTCTCATGTCTCCTGTCATTCTGCTGGTGTTTGTAGCTCAGTTTGCTGCAGCTCCACCATGAATGAGATGACAATAACTGCTTCTAATCCAAAAATTGTGCCACCGCACAGCTGCACGTCAGAAACTGATTACAATCCTTTTCAGTTGCCTGCTACGCGAATAGGCCGAGGCTAATGTTAATGTTGAATCTACAAACATGAAGCTGTCCATTGAAAAAGTCCCAGCTCAAAACCCACAGGGCTCAAAGGAAGGGAACTATTTTAAACAGGGTTTTTTTTACTGAGAGGGAATATAAACAAGTCTGGTTACATTGCCTAAATGCATTTATTTGATTTAATTCATGAAGTACTTAACATGTGTACACGCTGAGAGCACCAACATCAGAACCAGTGACAGGTGAAATAATAACATGGATCATTGTGTTCCAATGCCATGTTCGGCTGTGAAGCCATGAGTCTGAGCATTCATGTGGACGTCTCTTTGACAAACAGCAGTCACCTAAACACAGCTGCAGACCGAGTACACCCCCTCATGGCAGCAGCACTCCTTGATGGCAGTGCCCCCCCAGCAGGACAACGCGCCTGCAACGCTGCAAAAACTGCTCAGGAACGACCCGAGGAACATGG
>CAEMYA010000452.1:256039-272811 GCA_903131615.1 Diplodus sargus
GAGGAAGAAGAAGCAGCGTTGGTATTCGGGAAAAACACGGTGGACTGAAAAGCGAAAGTGAGAGTAAATGGAGAAAGGAATTATGAACGGCAAATTCACTTTCAAAACACTACCAGATGGTTTGGTCCATAGGACAGAAGTTATCTGCACTTACTGTCGACATGAAATGAGTTAGTGCTTAAGTACGTCGAGTCTCAAATATCATTTGCAAGCCAAACACATGGCAGATGCAGAGAGCCCACCGCCACCCCTCACCAAAAGCAGACATCACCATGTTTTGATTCCATTTAGTGTGAGGGGATATTTTTTGAGCCTTTTATTTTCCTGCATGATTTGAAGTGTTGAATAAACATTTTCATAGAGCAAGCATATTTGCCCTTTATTATGTTGTTAAAAGTATTAAGAAGATTAAAAAAAATAAGGTTATTAAGGTTAATCAATGGACAAAATGCGATTAAACGCGATTAAAAAAATTAATAGTTTGACAGCCCTAATATATATATATTCTGATTGTAACAGGAAAAAAGATGTAATCAGGTTACAGACACATTGACCAAAAAGGGGATTTCTTACAGGATTATAATTTTATAATAAAGAATGATATAGCAGTCTTCAACCATGTGCATGACATAACTTCAGGAGTCTCATATCACTCTGATTTTTAAATGTGTTTTTTAAAGGTAAACCAAAAGTAAACCAACTGTATTCAGTCCTGAGAACATTTAGTGCTTCATACACAAGTAATATGATTTTAAAGTCTATCTTTTGACACACAGGGAGTCAGTGCAGTGATTTAAGTAACACTTTAAACCAGAACTGAGACAAACATGCTGAATACCATCTGTGTAGATTACAATGAGGCTGTATATTGTGTGTATTAACTATTTTAGCAGCTCAAAATGACCTTCTGGATGCTGACATACTAACAGACATTAATACAATACACAATACAACACATGGATCCTGTTAGCTAACTGTGCTGTAACGATGCTAGTATTAACAAGCTAACATTACACAGCAGATAATGGCGTCATGCTAACACTCTCCAACAGACACACACGTTAGCTAACATGCAAACCTGTCTGTAAAGACACGACGATTAAATGACTCAGACGTCTTTATAAGCTCGTTGTAGTGTGTTTACCCGTTAATAAAGGCAGCTGAGCCGCTGCTAATGTGTTTCCCAAACCGTGCAGTGCATCTGCAACAACTTTAAAGTCAGCTAGCTAACATAACATAACCACTCATTTAAACTGACTAGCAAACGTTAGCTAACCAGACTTCATGCCGATTTAAAAAAAACTACCAACATGTTTTGAGAAAGTGACCAAAATTTAATTAGCTGTGCATTATTCATGTAATAAACACGTCAGAGAAAAATTGCCAAAATCACAATGGAGTTTGGTGCACCGAGCAAAACAAAACCTCCGTAGTGGATTTAATTAGATGTAATTAAAGGATTATGTTCCAGCCGAATTTACCTCAACACTTAACAGATAAATGAGACGTCTGTTCAGAGTTATTTCAGAAACATTTGAGGCTAAAACAAATCTCACCGACATGAGAAGGAGGCTGGCTCCATTTTAACCCGCACATATACAACACACTGGGCATGGACAAAGCATGAAGGTTGTTATGAGCTCGCTGATATATGAAGGAACATCACCTGGGCTTATTACCTGAGATCTGCAGGTATTGATCTGTAGCTCCCACACAGACATGAATACACCTGTACTGAGCAGGTAACTGGACACATAAAGCATAATTGTACAGAACAGTTTACTCACCGTGTTTGTGTCCTCATAGAAGAGCTGCAAGGACCAGAGTGACGCTCTGACAGCCATTTTATAGGCATCTTAATTTTTGGAGGGAAATGCAGTAAATTCACGCGGGAAACGAGCGGATTCGTCAGAAACTCTGTGGGCGGGACCGTTCTCGCTCTTTTACCTGATCTAACCAGAGAGTGACGGTGGTGCTGAGCGCTGTATAGCTCAGCTGGTAGAAGAAGTGACTCCTAAATAGAACTCTTGTCTTTGTGCTAAGTTCGAGTCCCGCCTCAGGCTCCTCTGATGCATCCTGTTCTCTCAGTCTGTCTTGTCAATAGAGACAAGATTTTTAGAATCAACACAGATAAGCAATTGCTATTAGGATTAAAAAAGGGCCATTTTTTCTATTGAGATTTGATTTCTCTGGTCTTTATTAGTTATTATTCGAATACTAACAGAATGTAATCAAGTAACATTACTCTAACATCGTTATCAGGTGAATTCAGGTAATCTGGGCACCTCAGCTCAACTGTTATGTAATTAATAAAATTAAATTTGAATGAGGACTTCATGTCAGAGAAAGGGGCGGGGCACTTGTACATATTATGTATATAAGAATCTATTTCTTACCTTTTATTATATTGTTTATTTTGTCCTATTATTGTTCTTTATTGACAAATTTAACTGTCCTCAGGCTGCTGTGACACACAAATATCACCGTTTGCAGGACCAATAAGGAGTTCTGATTCTGATTCTGATTCTGAGTCAATCCTGATCCCTGGGAACTGCATGAGGAGGTCAGTGATGTAATATTCTGATCAGTCCTAAATAAGAATCTGACATGTTTAAGATCAGCAAAACCTGAACGTGTTAACTTAAATGTTTTTCGACTGCTAAGTCTTAAATAAAAGAGGAAACAATTCAGATCTGATGTAGAAAGTCGATTCCATGACTTTTGTCCTCTCTGTGTTCCTGTAGATGAAACTCTCAGAGCAGATGATGATTATTAATGTTTAGGTTGTTATTTCTAACACATTTGCTGTTTGATCACAATTATCTTTAAAAAAATTTTGAGATGTGACCAAAGAATAAATTCAGACTTGATTGTTAAATCTGTCAGAATAAAATGTTTCAGACTTTGTTTTGATTTTATGTGATAATTTCACCAAACTGGTTGTTTTAGGTTTTTTATTGCTGCACAATGAAATACAAACTTTGTCATCAGGATTTTAATCATTTGAATTCATTAATTTCTAAACTGTTGCCTCCTTTAATACAAATACAACATGAGACCAGCAGATGTCGTCATTGTCTCTGTGTCAACACGTCAGAGTTTCAGCACTTTTTAAAGGTCGCTCTGACGTCAGCACACAGTTTCACATACATTGAGGATTAAAACCTGATCAAAGTGTTTTGTGTCCTCTGGACCTGCAGACTCGGACCAGCTGACTGTGACGTAGCAGCTCTGCAGCAGCACAAGTCGGTAAACCACGTGACTGTTGACTCTTTTCCGGGATCACAACACATCGAGCAGCCACGCCCACCAAATCACCGTCCAGCTGTCGTCAGGACTTTCCTGCTCTCTGTATGAACTTCATCAGTTTGTTCTCCGTCAGTGTGAGTCTGGACCCGCCGAGCTACCTGCTGCACACCGCTGCTGAGCCCAGGTAAGAACCAGGAACTACTTCCACCTCGCAGAACTCCACTGGAAAAACTCCGAATTTAACACTTCCGTATTATCCGTAAATATCCCTGCATGATATGATTTATCTTTATGTGTCCCGTGAACGAGTCGGAGCTGAACTTTAAATCGGTGCATGTGTGGCCGAGCTGTGAGGATTCACTTCAACAGGAGCTCAGCTTAAACGACTGCTTGTCTGGTTCTGTCAGTCGTATTCTGCCTGCGTCACGGCGGAGCGGAGCGGTTATAAACGTGATAATTAAACCTATTCTGATACTGTGACTAACAGTGATGGCACACTGTGTTTAATAATGGACGCCGAACTCGACACAGATTAATTTTAATTCCATAAATGCGTTAATCGATGTTGGATGTTGTGGACACAGCCCTCACCATGGTGATGACGTTAAATTCGTTGGGTTCATAATGGGAGTTCTGTGTTGTTTTCTTCACGCACTAAGAAGTTGCCAGGGTGTCCAGTGGTACAACCAGGAAGTTGACTCATCAGTACCCAGATTAGCTCCAGTATGTGAGGCCTGCTGAGGATGGATGTGTTTGTACAGTGAGTGGGAGTGACTGATCAACACATTGATCATGTTCACATGTTCTGCAGTGATAAACCAGTCCAGGCGGTCTGAAGCTGCTGCTGCTGCACTTTGTCCTGAACAATCATAAAGGAACATGTCGGCCGCTCCCAGCTCACACTGCAGGACTCTGACATGTTCTGCACCTGAAGTCTCTGTCACGCTTCCATGTGTGAAACATGAGTCTGAATGTGTAACTCTGATCAGTGTCATGTTATAAACTTCACAACAAAGTCACACTTTTATTCAAACGTCTCACATTTAAACTGTAACTTCACTAATTTAGTGTTTTAATTTGAGTTGAAGTAGTATAAAAGCTTTGGTGGCTCCAGAGGAAGCTGCATGTGATGTCTCTCAGTGGCAAAGTTGCATTATGGGTAATAAAGGCATCAGGTTTGGCCCTAACCCTGATTTGTAAAATGACTAAGAACTGAATATGTCAGATATATAATACCTGAGTAAATATACTCAGTTACATTCCTCAGTCTTGTATTTCTAAGCTACTGAACACTGTGTGTGTGTGTGTGTGTGTGTGTGTGTGTGTGTGTGTGTGTGTGTGTGTGTGTGTCCATGTTGTAAACTGTGTACTTTGTGTGTCCATGTTGTAAACTGTGTACTTTGTGTGTCCATGTTGTAAACTGTGTACTTTGTGTAGTAGGTGTGTCGCCTTCATACCTGAGTTGAGTGATTGACTTCATTCAGGACTGAATAAGAAGTCGTTTGTCTTCAAACCTTCAGGACGAGCTCACAGTTTTATTCCTTCAGATCAGAGTTCACAGGCGCGTTAAACTGACGACTGATCAGATCTCACTCCCCGACTCTACATGCAAATTAACCTCACTGGTACCAACAGACTCCATGTTTCTACTCAAAGGCAGAAAGAAGTTCATGTAGAACATTTGCTGAATTAACAAGAATGTCCAAATAATGCAGAATGAGTCAGAGACAGAGTTTCACAGAGTTTATAAAGTGTCTCCAACTCAACAACTCACTAAACTGACACATTTGTTAAGGGAGTCTGGTGACTTTTTCCACGGGGACATTGTCTGATTTGCATGTGGTTCACTGTGATGTTAATGACATGTTAGTTAATCTGTCACTGTCTGTTTGAACTGATCCAACACTGAACCAGGAACAATACATCCCCAGACTCCCTTAACAAATGTGTCAGTTTAGTGAGTTGTTGAGTTGGAGACTCTTTATAAACTCTGTGAAACTCTGTCTCTGACTCATTCTGCATTATTTGGACCTTCTTGTTAATTCAGCAGATGTTATGATTTGATTCAGCTTAAAGATTAAAGATGACGATAAAAGCAGCTGAACTGAATTCAAATCCTCACAAGCTAACACTTCCAACACAAACATTAAGTAATCTGATTACTTAATACATTTCCATGATTTGAAAATAAAAGCCTCTTATATAACCTGCCTCCTTCCTGAAACAATAACCGATGACATCTGTGCTGCTTGAGTTAAAGTAATCTTGTTATTTTAATCATCTCTCGTCTCTCTGCACAGTTTAGTGTCTCATCATGTCTAAGAAGGGAGGAAGCCGTGGGCAGGAGTCTGAGGGGCTGGTGGACGCGTCAATCATCCGGATCCCGCCCCATCACTACATCCATGTGCTGGACCAGAACACCAACATCGCCCGGGTGGAGATCGGACCGCTCACCTACATCCGCCAGGACAATGAGAGGTTAGAGACACACACATACCTGTTAGCTAACGTTAGCATTCACACACTTTGACACACACACACACACACACACAGTATGGATGTGAGTAAATTGATTTACTGATCAGGATCTTCCTGCTCATCACTTTCTGATCAGTGGTATTTAAAGAGAAGACACTGTCAGCTGATCTGGTGACTGAGTATTGATTTCATTATTGATTAGGTCGGAAACATTCACTGTTCAGATGATGTAAGAAGTGTTAGCCTGTTGCCTTCACATGCTAACTCTGTAGGCTACTACAATTAAGCTTAGCATGTAACTTGTATGTTAGCATTATGCTAGCATGCTAACAGACTGTTGAAGGACTTGGTGTTGTCTGTGATTGACTTGATGAGAGCGAGAGCTGACTCAGGACAATATGGAGTCTGTAACCAGTCTGTTTCCTGTTTCCGGTCCTCAGGGTGCTCTTCGCTCCGGTTCGTATGATCATGGTGCCGCCGCGTCACTACTGCGTGGTCCTGAACCCCGTGGCCCGTGATGATGGCAACCAGGTCCTCTTTGACGAATCCGGTCAGGCCAAGCTCCGCCACGCCGATCTGGAGATCCGTCTGACCCGGGACCCGTTCCCCCTGTACCCCGGGGAGGAGATCCAGCAGGTCTGAGAGAAACCCGAGTCTTAGTCTCATCTGAGAGCTCACTGTCACATCACATGAGAAACTAAATGTTGACAGTGTGTTGTTGTGTTTCTCTCGCTCGCTGTTTGTGGTTCAGGACGTGACGCCGCTGCAGATCGTGTATCCCGACACGGCGCTGCGTCTGCAGGCTCTGCTGGACTTCGAGGAGGACGGAGGAGAGAAGAGAGTCGCTGGAGACGAGTGGCTGTTTGAAGGACCAGGTAGAAACGGAGCGTCATCAGAGCACCTTTAAAACACCTTGAATCAGCAGATAACTGTGTTAAAGGAACAGTTGGGTGAACTGTTCCTTTAACTGTGAACGTATCCGATCACACCTGCTGACGGATTTCAGACGTATGTTAAGACGTGTTTGTGTTGTAGGGACCTACATCCCCAAGAAGGAGGTGGCAGTTCTGGAGACCATCAAGGCCACAGTGATCCGAGAGAACCAGGCCATCAGACTGAGAGCTCGCAAGGAAGGAGTGGACCGAGGAGGAGTCCGCCGGGTCACAGGTACCGACGAGTCCAGTGTTAGTTTAAAGTCACAGGAGTCTCAGTTTGTCCGCCAGGAGACGTTCAGGTAAAACAGACTCTGGTAGAAGTAGAAGTTCTGATCCAGCTTGTTTCCTCCAGTAAAGTAATAGATTATGAAGGCTCTGACATGTACTCAGAGTCTCAGAGTAAAAAGTCTCCCTCTGAAGGACATTTGTGCTCAAAGCAAACTGAAGCTCACGTCATATTAATAGAATTCAAAGACTATTAAAGTTAAAGGTAGAATCAGCACCACAACCAAGACAGTTGATTGTAGAGTCTCTCAAACCTCAAACACATCAAACTAAAGTGTGTGTGTGTGTGTGTGTGTGTGTGTGTGTGTGTGTGTGTGTGTGTGTGTGTGCAGGTGAGGAGTGGCTGGTCTGTAAGGTGGGAGCGTACCTGCCAGGTGCTCATGAAGAAGTCCTCGACATCGTGAACGCGTTCATCCTGACAGACAAGGTGACGACGTCCTCCTCTGAGTCTCTGACTGATGTAAACACACATATTGTTTACACGTGTGGTTCTGTTCTGGTTCTGTCCTCAGAAAGCGCTCCACGTCCGCGCCGTGCGGGCCTTCAAGGACGCCGGCGGGCGGGAGCGTCGTACGGGGGAGGAGTGGCTGGTCACCATGGCGGAAAGCGAGGCTCACATCCCGTCTGTGTCGGAGGAGGTGGTGGGGGTGGTGGATGTGACCACGCTGAACAGCAGACAGTACTGTGTGATTCTGGACCCGGTCGGACCCGACGGGAAACCTCAGCTGGGGAAGAAGCGGGTGGTGAAGGTGAGCAGAAGCAGCCTCCATCTTGTTCCTCTTGTTAATATTCTCATCTTGTTTCATTAAACTTCCTGTTTGTACGTTTCCTCCTCAGGGTGAGCGCTCGTTTTTCCTGCAGCCAGGCGAGTACCTTGAACAGGGCATCCAGGACGTGTACGTGCTGTCGGAGGAGGAGGGGCTGGTTCTGAGAGCCGTGGAGGCGTTCAATGACACCGAGGAGGTGAGGACAGACGGCAGAGAGCAGGAGGCGTCACTGGCTTTATCATGTGAAACCTGGTTCTGACCCAGAGGATCGGTCCAGCTCCGTACTCAGACGGGTTTAATCTCCTCGTTAACTGATTGTCACAACACACTTCAGTCAAACTGGACACAAACTGAGTCAGAGTCTCCAGAACAGTTCTGGTTTGTCTCCACGGTCAGCTCTGGTTCTTTGTTCTGCTGATTGTAGTTTCGAGCTCGGTGGTTCCGTCACGTGTTCACTGACCTCCTGCTGGTTCTGATGTCACCAGAGGAGTGAGATGATTCTGTCCGTCTTCCCTCCAGAACCTGGATGACCCATTACACCCGACTCTCTTCTTCTTCTCCCCCTCCCCCTCCCTCCACCCTTTATGTTGTCCTCCATTTAAACTTTTGTTTGCAACATATTTTTCCTCTCAGTGCACGTCTCCCCCACCTCCTCCCCCGTCTCCCCCGCCTCCTCCCCCGTCTCCCCCGCCTCCTCCCCCGTCTCCCCCTCCTCCACCTCTCCAATGCATCGCCACGTTAACCCTTCTCTCCCTCCTCCACCTCTCTCTCTCCCGTTCTCTCTGTCAGCACGCTGAAGAGGAGGAGGCGGAGGAGGAGGAGCCGATGGAGGAGAGGGCGAAGCGCTCGCGGAGGAGCGGCGTCCTCCGTCGCCCCGGAGACCGCTGGATGCTGCGCGGTCCCCTCGAGTACGTCCCGCCTGCTTCCGTGGAGGTGGTGCTGAAGAGACAGGCCATCCCATTGGACGAGAACGAGGGCATCTACGTCAGAGACATCAAAACAGGAAAGGTACGAGTCCGACGGGTCAGGTGCTGGTTGAAGGACCAGACCGCTGAGCTCTGTTGGGTCTGACCTTCTTCCTGCCTCTCAGGTGCGAGCGGTGATCGGTCACACCTACATGCTGACTCAGGACGAGGAGCTGTGGGAGAAGGAGCTTCCGGCTAACGTCGAGGCCCTGCTGGCGACTCCTCACGACCCGCTGGCCGACCGCTCAGACCGGACCAGAACCGGAAGTGGCCAGGAGAGGTGCAAGACCAAGGTGGTGTCCTACAGAGTCCCCCACAACGCTGCCATCCAGGTCTACGACTACAGAGAGAAGAAGGCCAGGTGGGATCCTGCTCCTGATGGAGGGAGGTGTAGGGTGAGATAATGGACTGACCGGGTGGTGTCATCTCGTCTGCAGGGTGGTGTTTGGACCAGAGATGGTGATGTTGGGACCTGACGAGCAGTTCACCATGCTGTCGCTGTCCGGAGACAAACCAAAGAGGGCCAACGTCATCAAGGCCGTCTGCCTCCTGCTGGGGCCCGACTTCTTCACTGACATCATCACCATCGAGACGGCCGACCACGCCCGCCTGCAGCTGCAGCTGTCCTACAACTGGTAACAACACCGTCAGCCGGGTCGGTTAGAGGAACACGTCAGAGCTCCGGACCGGTCCGAGTCCAGAGGAACCTCTGATAATAAACACTAAAATTACAATCTGCCATCATTATGAATCAAACCATCATTTAAAAACTACAACGACATTTGAGCTCAGAGCAACAAGATGCTAATTCAAGACAAGCTAACTCTAAGCTAACGGGAACTTTAAGTGCGCCTGAAGTTACTAGAGGCTAACTAAACTGAGGAGAGCTATAAGCTAACTACACATTAAGAGAGGCTATAACCAAACTAGAAGCTAACGCTAAGATAAGGTTGCCTAGAAGCTAACGCTAAGACAAGGTTACCTAGAAGCTAACGCTAAAAGAGGAACCAGAAGGTTAAACTAAGGGTGACTAGAAGCTAACTCCGAGCTAAAGGAGACTAGAAGCTAACTCTTTGTGTCAGCAGAGGAGAAAACCTTGTTGTATCAACAGTTTAATATCAGACACAATTAACTAAGATCGTTATTCTGACTCACTTTGTGGATTCAGTTAGTGACAGTTTGTTCATAAAAGGAACAAAGAGCTAAAAATACTCCGGTCTCGTCCTGTAATTGTGTCATAAATCAGCTGTAATGAAGGTTATGACTTTATGATGTTGACTGAACTTCATGGCTTCTGTTATTAAGCCGATCATCACCACACCGCCAGCCTGTGACATCTTCATCGTCTCTGGATCTGACCCGTCTTCATGTTCTGTTCTGTTCTTTCTCTTCAGGCACTTTGATCTGAAGACTCCGGCCAACTCTGCCGAGGCCGCCGCTCTGTTCTCAGTCCCAGACTTTGTGGGAGACGCCTGTAAAGCCATCGCCTCCCGGGTCCGAGGAGCTGTCGCCTCGGTCCAGTTCGATGATTTCCACAAGGTTCGTCAGGTTCAAACTGTCCAGTGGAAAGTTCTTAACCAGTGATGAAAAGTTCTGATGGTTCTCTTCACTAAAAAGAACTGAAAACTGTAAAAATACACTTAACGAGTAAAAAACTGAAGATGTCAATCATGTAATCTGTTTTTGTTCTGTAGAACTCGAACCGGATCATCTGCTCTGCGGTGTTTGGCTTCGATGAGAAGCTGGCGGTCCGGCCCAGTCTGCGATTCAACCAGAACAACCTGGTGATCAGCAGTGTGGACATCCAGTCTGTGGAGCCCATCGATCAGAGGACCCGAGACGCCCTGCAGAAGAGCGTCCAGCTCGCCATCGAGATCACCACCAACTCCCAGGAGGCCGCGGCCCGGTCCGAACACACACACACGCACACACACACGCACACGCACGCACGCACGCACGCACGCACGCACGCACGCACACACACACACACACACACGCACATACACACACACACACACACACACAAACTTCCTGTTCGCAGCTTCAAATTAAAACTGGTTAAGGTCAATTTTTTTCCTCCCTACAAACTTTTTGGACTAAATGTAGTTTTAACCTGCATCTGACGTCTGATTGACTTTAAGCACACACTGATGTTAAACTTCATATAAATATAAGGGCACAAATGCTACAAAATGAAAGAAAGCTAGAAGCTAACTAAAAGCTAACGGAGCCTCAAACTCACACTAATCCAAAACTACGTGGAATCAGGAAGTGAAAACTGACAGGAAGTGAAACTAAAAGGAGCTGTCAGCTAACTGAGATGACCGAGAAGCTAATGCTAAGTAAACAGGCTAACCTGAATACATTAGAAGATAACAGGACTTCAAAAGCTAACTTGAAGCTAACTTGAAGCTAACATCCAAACTACGATCTGACACCAGCTTAATCCTAAACTAAGCTAACTGTAAATCTAAAGGGATTTAGGTTCTGAGTCAAAGGAGTTGTTAGCTTGTTAGCTTTTTACTAACTACTGCTAAAACCTGAACTTCTCGTCCATTTAATAAAGTTACAGAACATAAATCAGATACAACAACTATAAATAAAACAACAACTCGGAGGATTCAGAGTGATTTATTCAGCACGTCGTGTCACAAACAAGAAGTGCAAAACAGTCAACGTTAGATTAGCATTAGCTTCTAGCTCCTGCTAGCTTGCAGGAAGCTGTTAGTCCACCGGACTACAGAGTGGACTCACTTGTTTCCTCTCTGTCTGCAGACACGAGGCGGAGCGTCTGGAGCAGGAGGCCCGGGGGAAGCTGGAGCGGCAGAGGATCACCGACCAGGCCGAGGCCGAGAGGGCCCGGAAGGAGCTGCTGGAGCTGGAGGCGCTCAGGTAACCTCACCTTCACCTCACTCACCTGTCGGGCTGGACAGAAACACTGCAGCTGCTGAACTGTGTGTGTGTGTTTCAGTGCTGCGGTGGAGAGTACCGGCGCCGCCAAGGCTGAAGCTCAGTCTCGGGCCGAGGCGGCTCGTATTCAGGGAGAGGCGGCGGTCAACGAGGCCAAACTGAAGGCCGAGGCTCAGAGGATCGAGGCGGTACGAGTCCAAGACAAACACCTGCAGTCAAACCTTCACAGTCTCAGTATGACATCACGATATAACGTGTGTGTGTGTGTGTGTGTGTGTGTGTGTGTGTGTGTGTGTGTGTGTGCAGGAGGCGGAGCTCCAGCGGCTGGCGAAGGCTCGTGAGCAGGAGCTGAGCTACAAGCAGCAGATGGACAGTCTGGAGGTGGAGAAGCAGAAGAATCTGGCTCGCATCGAGAGCGAGCGCTTCAGTCAGCTGGTCCAGAGTCTGGGCAGCGACACGCTCAAGGAGATGGCCCGGGCCGGACCGGAGCTGCAGGTACTGTAAAGACCACAGAGCGAGAGTTTGTGTGAGACAGACAGGTGAAACTGACCGCTGCTTCTTGTCTCTCCTGCAGGTGAAGATGCTTCAGGCTCTGGGCTTGAAGTCGACCCTCATCACAGACGGGTCGTCACCCATCAACCTCTTCACCACGGCTAACGGCCTGCTGGGGGCGCTGCCGGGTGTGGGCCAGGGCCAGGGCCAGTGAGGAGGACCAGGAGGAGGACCAGGAGGAGGACCAGGAGGAGGAAGGAGTCCAAAAGTAACCCTGAGGAAGAGTTTCTGACGAGGCAGACAGATAATGTGCCTTTTCAAAATAAAAGACTCACTTCATGCGTTTGTTAAAACAGAGATCACTTCATATCTGCTGAGTTTATTCTTCAAGAGTCTGGAATAAACGGACCTCAACAGAACCTCAGCTGGTCCGGTCCACTGGACACAGAACCAGCTGTTGTTCCTGAGGTCAACTACAACTCCCAGGGTGCATTTCACTGACAAACATCCAATCACAGAGTTCACTGAAAGAGTCTGGGTCACTCACGCCCTGATTGGCTCCTCCTCCATAGCAACAGCAGCTGAGGCTCATGGGTATTGTAGTTTTTAGAGCTGTCGCCTAAACTTGTGTTTTATTACTGATTACTATTAGTTTTAACTGACATCACTCGCTTGTTCATCCTGACGAAACACTGACTTTATGTACGCGCTGCTGCTGATTGGTCGACAGGTCTGACCACGCCCACCAGACTGAAACTCTGTGATTGGATGTTTCTTACTGAAATGCATCCTGGGAGTTGTAGTGAACATCTTCCTTGTTAATTTGGACTTTTAATCAAAGAAGCAGATATTTTCTGACAGATTGTGAGAATCAAATCACTGTGATCATCAGCTCGTCCTGGTTTCTGTGTTTTAATCTGTGAATCGTGTTTCTGACCTCTCGTGGTTGAAGATGCAGCTGAAACTTATTTTGCGTCTTCAGCCAGCAGCCGTCAGTGAAACGTGTTCATCAGTCCGACTTTTTCACTTTCACCTGGTCAGAACTGAGACTCGGGTTTACTTTTGGATGATAACCAGCGTGACGACGCGTCACAGGGAAAGCAATCAATCGCAATGTGCTCCAAATGAAGACTTGTGCCTTTAGTTGTTGTCTGACAGCCAATGATTTGTGTTTCTGCTTTGCGCTACATCTACGAGATATAAAACAGCTCATGTTTACACTTTAGTTTCTGTGCTGTGGTGAAATGAAACGGGCCGGTCCGACGGTTCTGAGTTTTCTACATGACGATCTGTGTGTGAAGCTATTAAAGTGCTGCTGCCGTCCACGTCTGTCTGTTGATCATCATCATCATCATCATCATCACACCTGTACACCTTTATAACACATCATCTAATGAAACTACGGAAGCCCAGAGGGACAAAGTGAGAATGTTTGTTGATTTAAATTCTTTTCCCTCTTGTGTTTATGACATAAAGCCACAAAAATCTCTTTCACGTTTTCATAGATTAAAACACTTAAATGATTTTAACTTAAAAACATTTTTTTTGCTCCACCGCATCGAAAATATAAAAACACTCGTGTCCCTCTGGGCTTCCGTAGAAACACTGCAATGACAATATATTTTATGTTTTCAAGGATTTTTCTACATTTAAACTGACGGCAGATATAAAAACACCTGTTGAGATGTATTCGATGACATAATCCTAATAACAAGTAATCTATTACTTCCCTCTATAAAATTAGTGACTTTTGATAGAAGTCTTGCTGAAATTTGGACAGCTCACCTGATCTGTGGAGGAAAAGGAGGAACGGGAAGAAGATGAAGGGGAAGAAAAGAAAGGCAGGAAGAGGAGGAAGAGGAGGAGGAGGAGGAGGAGGAGTCAGTCGATCATCAAACCACAAACACTGCAGTTAACAGCCAATCAGAATCGACTCCCGACTGATTCAACCTGAAGGTTGAGGTGTGCAGACGTCCACTAGATGGAGCTCACACACCTCACTGCTCCACAGTGTGTGTGTGTGTGTGTGTGTGTGTGATACTGCAGTTAAAGTGACACACTATGGAATTAGATCTGTGCCAAAAGAAACAAACAAAACTTCTTACATGTCAAACAAAAATAGGAATTTGAGAGAATTCTCTCTGTTTTAAAGCTCCCTGCACAGGTACTGAGCTGTCAGTCAAAAACTAATTAGCCAATGGGGACGCTCTGCTGATAAGGCCCGCCCACTCCAGAGGTTTGTGCCAAAACTGCAAACAGTCAGAGCGCAAAGATAGCGAAGCGTGAACACGATAATGCTTTATTACAACACTTTACACCATCTGACACATTATTCGATTGGAAGTTTTATATTTGAAATTAGATTCATGTTCTCTCAAATTCCTATTTTTGTTTGACATGTAAGAAGTTTTGCTTGTTTCTTTGGGCACAGATTTAACTCCACTCCACACCAGCGTCCATTCATTTCTTAAGTCCGTTTAGCGACTTCGTCACAAACACTAACTGCTGACTGAGACGATCACAGGCAGTGATGGAATGTAACTGAGTAACTTTGAGTTAGTGCTTGAGTATTTTTCTTTTCTGCCACACAGACAAATACTGCACCTGTTACTGCACCACCTGTATTTATTACTTTAATTACTCTGCAGATGCAGAACACTCCTGAGGATCTGCATGATTTAAAGCTTCCTCAGTGACTCAGTGATTGCTGTCTGTACACACACGAGTCCACCGCTAACAGGACGAGCTAACGGCTAATTCAGCAGAGTTTAAATGGAGTTTTGGAACGTTTCTATATGTTTTGTCTCCAGCGACTTCAGTTGTTCAGGAGAATGCTGCAATGCTCCTTTAACGAACGCAGCAGTAAACCTGGATAAAGTTCCCGTCCCGGTGCGGTCGGGTCTTTAGGACGGTCCTGGTATCACAGGGGACATCAGGACTGCAGCCAGCAGATGCCGATCGGCAGCAGAGGTGGCTCCTCTTTAATTTAATTCATCGATCAGATAATTCACTCAGCCGCGGGTAATGAAATCCCTCAAGGTTGACTCCGACTCTGTCCGGCTGTCTCCTCTCATATGTTTCCCACTTTGTCTTCTGTAATCGGCCCGTCGGGCTCCTCGGCCCGCTGAGGTTCTGACCTGACGTTTGTGTCGGGGAAGCAGATTTAATATCTTAAGGTCCATCAGACGATTCTGAGGGGAAGATTTCCTGTTTTACAGGTTTCATATTGAATCTAAACTCTGTTTTTATAGATCAAACGATTGAGAATTTAATTTAAAAGAAGAAACATTTTAAAATGATTGATAATGAAAATAATCTGTAAACCAGAAATCCAAACTATTGAATCACACTATTGATCAGCGAGTCACCTGACAGGAAATCACACAGAACAGATCAATTAAGACACTTTTAAACTAAATCACAGAGAGTTGTGGTTTTCAGTATTAATTATTAAATATCTTCTGATGAATTGAATCTGTGAGTTTTGGACGGATGCTCGAACCAAACCAGACATTTGAAGACAAAAGTATTGATAATCTAAAATAATCGCTGGTTGAAGCATTTTAATCTAAAATCTGACTGACAGAAATTATTGACCAACCAGGATTTTGGCGCCAACAGTTCACGTGGCAGGAAGCTTTCCAAGCTAGCAGCTGATTGTTTTTAGCACTGTAAGCTAACGTTACACTTCTGTTAGCTATCATTAACTTTTAATGAAGTTTAATTTAGCTGTGATTTAAAACACCAGAGTTGTTTTATTTCTGGTTCGGGTGGAGCAGGTGGGTGAAGCTGCGTCACGTGAAGGTGACTGATTCCTGACGGCTCTCACAGGTGGAGACAGTTAGCATGCTAATGACGGTTAGCATCACAGATCGGTTCAGACAAACCGTCTCAACCTGCAGAACATTACAGTTCTCCTCCAGGTGTGTACAGACGGACTCACTCCACCTCTGGACTGCAGCTGCTGACGTCACTCTGCAGATGTGACCTGTGACCTCACCGGTTGGACCCGCCCCCTCGCGGTGACCCTGACAGCTGATTGGACAGCAGCAGGCGCTCTGTGTCAAATATTTTATTAGATGTTTGACTTGTTTTTATCAAAAATCCTCTATTACAAAAATTATGTCATTTAATTAATTATTCTTGTTCATTAATTTTTTTCTTAATTCTTCATTTTTGACCGGTTGCTCCTCTTCCTCTTTCTTTTCCTCCCCCTCCTCTTCTTCCTCTTAATGCTTGAATTTCTTCTCCTAACCTCCCTCTTCCTCTCCTCCTCTCTTCTTCCTCTTCCTAATCCCTTTCCTTCCTCTCTTGATCTTCTAATCCTCCTCCTCCTCCTCACAGAGCTTCTCTTACTGCACTTCTGTCCTCCTCCTCTTCCTCCATTAACTACTCACCTCCTTCCTCTCGCTCTGATCTTAAAGCCTGACAACCTTTAAAATGTCATGTTTACGTTTCTGTGTGTCTACACTCACTCCTCTTCCTCCTGCTCCTCCTCTTCCTCCTCCACACTCACTCCTCTTCCTCCTCCTCCTCTTCCTCCTGCTCCTCCTCTTCCTCCTGCTCCTCCTCTTCCTCCTCCACACTCAGTCAGCTTCCTCATCATCAGCTCGATGTTTCCTCTCTCACTCATACTGACAGATAATTAACTGGCATCCGACAGAGGGAGTCATTACACACACACACACACA
>CAEMYA010000452.1:273684-284193 GCA_903131615.1 Diplodus sargus
TCCTCCTCTCCTCTCCTCCTCTCCTCTCCTCTCCTCTCCTCTCCTCCTCCATCTCTTGATCTCTCGTCTTGTAGCTCGGCGGTCGACTCTCTTAATAATTTATAAGAATCTAAAATTCAAATGAAGCGCAGGGAGAGACGGAGGACTCAGCCCTCTCTCTCTCTCCGTCCCAGCATCCCCGGCTGCCTCTCACTCCCTTGCCGACGGTTGCCGTGACAACGCGGGCTCTCGTCCTAGAAACGGGGAGTAATAAACGAAGAAGGAGAAAATGAAGAAATGAAAAGCCCACGCCTTCGTTCTGTCTGCCGCTCCTTCTTTATCTCTCTTTAATTTCATCACGCCACAAAATAAAAGCGTGTGAACACACATGGAGCAAGATTTAAGAAAATAAAAGCATTTCCTGCTGAGTGAGATCATCTCAGGTGTTTCCTCTGTGTGTCTGATGCAGGTCAAATCTGTCTTGTGCTCATTTTTCTGATTCTAATTTCACAGACTTTTATTTTTACATTTTTGATGAGTGTAAATAATTCATGTAGTGAAGTCGTCACAGACAGGAAGCCTGCAGCATCATCACTGTGTTGGTTTCATAAAGAGCTTCAAGATGTTTAGCAGTTTAGTTTCAATTGTGTCGCAAAATGCAGATTTTTGTTTTAAGATCAAAATGACATGATGTACTTTTTTCTAGGAGAAACCCTCCAGCCGTTCTGGTCGGCTTTTTTTTTGCATTATTTAAACAAAACCACGAGTCCGAACTTCCTCATCAGAGTCCTGAATTAATCGAATTAAAGCTGCAAATCAGTTAGTTCCTTTGAACGCTGACAGAAAGCTCCTAAATATAAATGATTTAATATTTCAACACGACCTCAAACCTGCAGGACAGACGACTGTCAAAAAAATAATATGCAAAATGCTCCTGATGGCACAAATATAACAAACTGAATCAATCTGAATCCTCCAACAAAGACAGAATACAGTAGTGTGACGTGTGTTTGAAGCTAACTGCAGTTAGCATCTCTCTGGTTCCTCTGTGGGATCTCTGAACTGGATTCTGACCCGTCCAGGTTCTGTTGATCCAGATAACCTCCACAGATGAACTCCACTCTGTGATGTGTGAAGCTAAATTAACTGTGTAGCAGTAAGAAGCTAATGCTAGGCTACAAACAGACGACATCACGGTCACATGACTGAAACGTCTCCACCACTCTTACTGCACAGTTACTATCCAGGTTTCTATAAACTGATCAGTGTAAAGTTGTAAAGTCAGAGTTAGAACAGTGTGGAACTACAGTGGCTGTAAAGACGGACTAGTGAGTAGATGAGTCTCCGTGTTCGCTGTGAGGACGTTTAGTGTCCCCGACAACCTCTGTAGTCTCATTCAGACACTCGTTAGCAACCGCTAACTGCTTCTAACACATGAAGAGCTTCAGGATCAAACTGTGGGACGTTAATGATGATTTTATGTTGGAGAACTAAACGTCCCTGCTGGTAAAAAACAGAATATGTTGTGTTCGGTGTCACTGACTGACGCAGACTCGGGTCGTATTGAACTGGGATTTATTCCCTTCAAACATGAGCAGATACTCAACATCAGTAGTCAGATCAACAGTGTGTCTGATAAATGTGAACATCCACACTCATTCTGGATGCTTCATAAAGCAGTCGATTTAAGGCATGCACAGGCACAAAAAGAGTCCGGTGTCAGGAGAGAGCAACAGCAGGATCTAATAAGAGAATGACATGATGAAGTCGGTCCACTCATGCTAACAGCAGCCGCCCCCCCGACCACCCCGCCAATTAAAAAAGCAATCAGGAAGCAGATTATAGTGAGCGTCACAAACAGCAGATCGTCACGTGAATACAAAAGAGATCCAGAGAAGGAATAGAAATATAAAAATACAAAGATCAGGTGTCAAAAGAGCGTTTACAAAAGAAATGAAATGACAAACGGGAGTGAAAGAACAACTC
This sequence comes from Diplodus sargus, assembly GCA_903131615.1. Lineage (NCBI taxonomy): Eukaryota > Metazoa > Chordata > Actinopteri > Spariformes > Sparidae > Diplodus > Diplodus sargus. The sequence continues at coordinate 275,650 of CAEMYA010000452.1, forward strand.
TCAGACACAACAACACAAAACAACACAAAACAACACAAAACAACAGAGGCGTGTTTCCTTCAGCCGGCCGCTGAACTGAGAGTGAACGGAGACGTCAGAGGGAAATCTGCAGCAGGTCCAACGTTCTTTAATATATTTACTCACATGAAGAGCCGACTAACTATTTATATCGTCTACAGCTGCTGCTGCACGTCGACCATCTACTGAGGGAATCATGTCAATCTAAATATTAATGAGCCTGACGAAGCATTCTCACATTTAACGGCTCACAAGTCAGTCTTAAATTTCCTCTTTGGGTTTTTTTGGGGAACTTTTCCAGCGTCGGCTGATATGAGCCGTAAAATCTCCTGGAGACTTTGTACAGCGTGATATTATTAAGTTTGATATCATAAAGAAAATATGAATTTACAATAAAGCAACAGCACAGCAGGTTCAGTATATAGCAGCCTAATGTTAGCTGGGCAGCTAAAACATTGTGGAAAGACGAGCTAACGTTAGCTTGCCTGTTTCCTCACAGAGCTAACGTTAGCTCGCCTGTTTCCTCACAGAGCTAACGTTAGCTCGCCTGTTTCCTCACAGAGCTAACGTTAGCTCGCCTGTTTCCTCACAGAGCTAACGTTAGCTCGCCTGTTTCCTCACAGAGCTAACGTTAGCTCTCCTGTTTCCTCACAGAGCTAACGTTCGCTAACACTTGAAGTTATCCACAGTTTTTCTATCTTTGGTGTAAAATCCAACTTGAATCATTTTCAGTTGATCATCTGTTCAGTACAACAGGATAGTTTCTCCTCTCTGTGTTAGACAAGAGAACTGTAACCGCAGCTGCTACACTTACGTAGCCTGTAAACTTCTAGCTAACGTCCCGCTGCGTTAGCAAACGATAGCATTCGAGGCTTCTTGGTTTCTGTTCACTCTCAGCTGTGATGTTGCTGTTGAAGCTGTTTATTGTGACATTATGTCCTCGTACGGACGTGAATTTTGTATTTTACATCTTGTTTTCTCCCTTGTTTGACTGGAAGCTTAAACTTCATACAAAAACTACGACAGCTGAAGGATTTAACCAGACCTGTGCCGCCCAACGCGGGGTCAACGCCCACACGGCTTAATTTAACTCCCCACGTGTGTTAGCATGAAAATAAAAGTGACAGGAAGTCAGTCGACTGAGGGAACGTGGGATCCTGAAGTTCTACAGAAGTCCTGAGAGGCAACTGGGAGATAAATGAAGGAACTTGGATCATCCCGACATTCTTCAGCTGTTCTTGCGTCAGGAGAGAATTAAATCCCATTCATGGATCACTGGACCGTTTTGCCTCTCAGGACTTCGTATGAAACCATTTTTACAGAACAACGTAAACTCGCAGTCTAACAATCTTCCTCAGAACGGATCGTTTCTTTGTGTCGGCAGTTTCCTGTTCACAATTAAAATCCTGCACATTAATATCAGAAATACGATGTTAGCAGTGAAAATCTGCAAAGAAACACAGCAGAGCAAAAACACAAAACGACAGCACGAGAGATTTAACAGTCAGTTGAAATCATCGGTGGAGCGATGTGAGTCCATAAACACTGTAGCGGCTCTGAGAGGTAGCGCAAGCAAGTTCTGTACAGAGACGGTGTACGAGTCCACGACCGGAGCAGAACCACTGAAGCGAGCATTCGTACTGACATCCAGCTGGACCACTGTTTGCATAATGTGATTAGTAAACGGGCATGCTACATACAGAACAGGAGGGGGTGGAGTGGAGGCGTGGACGCCCCGCCCACCTCCACCTCTGAGCCTGACCTCACCTGACCTCACCTGACCTCCACGCCGCCTCGCACACGTGTCACTTCTTCACAACCTTTTACGGCAAGTTTCTTCTTCATGTGCATTTTTGGCAGCAGGTTGATTGCGGGTCAGTCACATCTCCATGACAACGTGGTCGGACATGTTGGAACTTGTCATAACATTTATGTACAAACAGTTAAATGAGGCTACAGTCTCCTGTGATAAATACTGTAAACATGCACGGGTTATAGTCGGCGGCCGGCGTTCTCTCCTCACAGCGTCCGTCACTCACACATTCAGACAGAGGAGGATCCTGTGCAGGTTGGCACACATTCTGCTGTTGGCGGAGGATTTCTGTGTAAAAATCAAGCTGTTCATCAGCCAGTAAACCACAAACTGTGACACATCAGAGCCAAAGCTGCGTCCAACGCCCAGCCGGTCAGAACCAGCTGGTTCCAGTCCGTTTGTATGAAGACGGTGAACAGAACATCGTGTCCTGGATGTTCCCTCAGCGACAACAACGATCCAGACTGCAGGTTTGCTGAATTAAAAACGTTGTAATCGTCCTCAGAGCTGCAGACGTTCGTCACAGACCTTCATATTAACGCCGGCTGGATAGAAAGTGGTTTGGTTTGGTTTTCAGTGTCGTCACTCTGCCGAAATGAAACATACAAAAGGTTTATAATAAACAAACTGTAGGTTTTATAAGAGCGCTCTTGATGAGCTGTAAATTCCCACAATGCACTGCAGAGGAAACAGTGGAGCGCTCAGATTGTTTCTGCTCATTTACAGGGTCGTCATTTATTTGGGGTTATTACTGGAATATGTTTTCATGCTTTACTGTCTCAAACTGTCCGCAGCTCTGTTTCAGCTCCTGTCTCTTTAAGGCCCCGCCCCCTGAATACCCAGTCTGCTCTGATTGGTCAGCTCACGCACGCCTGAGCCAGCGCGGCCAACAACAACAGTAGCCGCTGTGCTAAATCACTTCCTACATGCTAATTCATAAATCATGCAAATGTGTGACATGGTGACGCAGTGTGATGTCACAAAGTCACAGAACTAAAGGCGGGGCTGCTGACGAGGCGTTCAGGGTCAGTGTTGTCTGTGGGACAGAGGAGCTTCTGTTGGCGCGGACGTGTTCGAGATCTTTTACATGCAGAAACATGAAAACACTGAAGGACACAAAATAAATCTCCTTTAAATTAAAAGTTTAAATCAAAGTAGAAAAACATTCTTTTCTAAGTTCTCAACATGCAGAATATAATTCGATTATGATTTATGAACATTAATGTGTTTTAATGACTTTATATTCTGTCTGGTAGTTTGTGAAGTTCTTGTTATAATCTGATTTTAAGCGATAAAAAACATCTTATTTTAGTTGTTGATTACATTTTATATCAATAATTTTAATCTGGAAAGTACGTAGAGTTAAACGTATTAAATCATTTTGTAACAAACAGTTTAACAAAATCATTATTCTACTTTACTTACTGAGTTCACTGTCACATTTACAGTTTCATCGAACAGCAACTTTAATCTACGTTTGAAAGACGCCGTCAGCACATGCAGAGTTGTTTTATTTCCTGTTAATTCAAAGAGCTAAAGAAGGTTCATTTCTATCACAGTAACTGCACCATTAAGATAATTAGTACAATTACTGTACGTATAATCAGCATGAAGTAGGAACAGAGTAATTCGTAGTGTTTCTATCAGTCGGGTTGATTATTTCTCGAAGTAGCTGCACTGAAAAATCTTCATGTATTTTAAAGACTAAAATAAAATACTGAAGACTTATTAAATAATAATTTCCGTGTGGACAACGAGACTGACGGGTGGAGAACAGAAGGATCGATGTGACGTTGGACCGTCGCTGTGGGTTTGCGATCATTCAGCAGCTCAGAGTGGAAACTGCACCTCCTGCACCTCCTGCGCTCAGACACAACACTTCATTACGTCTGAATCAGAGGAAACAGCTTTCTACAGTGGGAAACGATACGTGTGTGAAGTCGTCTTCAGTAGGAACCAACGGGCCCGGAGCAGAACGCCACAGACAGGAAGTGAGACAGAACTGAGAGACGGACTGACGTTGTTTCATTCTGAATATGAGATTCTGATCTGAGCTAATATGAAGGTCTGTGGTGGATCATTGTTCACTGTTTAGTAAAATACTGAGAGTAAAACACTTTTTCAGAAAGATCGATGACAGGAAACCTCGATCGAGTCCCAGATGTGGAGCAGCAGAAGAAGAAAAGGCTCGTTATGACGACCATGCAGCAGTGTGTGTGTGTGTGTGTGTGTGTGTGTGTGTGTGTGTGTGTGTGTGTGTGTGTGTGTGTGTGTGTGTGCGCCTTCACTGGACAGTTTGTCTTCAGTTCACATCAAACCGTCGCAGCAGCAGCAGAATCTCCCAGTCTCCATTTTTTGGCATCAAAAAGTGAAAACCACGTCCCAAAAGTTTGCACCGTTACTGAACGCCTCGCGAGGAGATCAGAATAATCCCGTCTCCATGGAGACAGATGTGGTTTTCCATGACAACTCGATCATCGCTGAGAGAAGGTGGTCTGAGGAGGAGATGAGCTGCTGCCACGGAATCAAAGAGCGTCTCGTCGTCCTTCCTCTGCTCCTCTTCCGGCGGCGTCGTGTCGGCAGGGTTGTCGGAGGTAGAGCGTCAGGCGGATCATGCTCGTCGTGCAGCAAGAAACAACAGCGAAGTACAGGAACGGGTTTGTTTTTCATCTGGTGCAGGCGCTTGAGAACGATAGTGCTTCAGGAAATCGGAGGGGACGGTGTCGTGTCGGTCAGATGTCGTCATGAAGTCAGTCTCGCCATTCCAGCTGATTGTTTTTCTTCATCAGGACTTTAAAATCACTGCAGACACACAAGACAGAATTTAAGATATTTAAAGATCATACTGATCTTATTTACATGTTTTTAAAAGCAACACAGCTTGGTATCACGTGGTATCTGAGTTTCATCAGCATCGAGTTGATAAACCTGCAGAACTTTAACGTTTCCAAACAAACCAAATCTATCAGTCTGAGGGATGAGACTTACGTCCCCAGTTGAGGGCGATGGCGGCGGTGATGATGGCGATCCCTCCCAGGATGGAGACGACGGACAGGATCATGGCGTTGCGGCCCAAACGACGAGCTCCGTCGATGTTGCCCTGCTGCAGACTGTTTCGGGACTGAAAACAGTGAAGAGACGTTTCAAGCTTAAACTCTGTTTATTCAAACAGTCCTGGTCACAACAGGAAGTGGCAACATGTCTTGGTTTGGTAATAACAACAACCCACTGGGCTAGCTGGCATGCTAAAGGCTAACATTCTTGTCAGTGGAGGACATGCTAGCTCTAGCCAGTTAGAATAGTTCTCTAAGGCTGGCAAGCTAGTTAGCTTGGTTGCTAATGCGAACTGGTGCTATGGAGGTTATCTAAGACACTTGATGAGTTTATACGACTCTGAGGTTCGTCTAAAACATTATGGTGCATCACAGCTAATGAGCAACGTTAGCTTCAAAGACCAGAACCGTCAGAACCATCAGAACCTTCAGAACCGTCTGACGTTAACGATCTCAACACAGAAGATTAACGTGGATTTACTTCTTCTTCACTTCTGCAAACAATTTGTCTGATAATTGTGACAGAAGAATCGATTCTGCGGCCAAATCTGATGTTTTGGTAAAAATGCTAGTTTAGCATAAAGCACCATATGTGTTGCAGCTTTGAGCTAACTTGAGATATTCTGATTGGATCCCATGTTAAAGTCAATATTTCCTTTATTAGCATCATGATGTTTCTTTCAGGACAATCAGAATAAAATCTTTTTTTAGGAAACTGGATTTCTTTATTATTTCCTAGTTTAATATTGTTTATTATTGCCCTCATTAATGGACAACAAAGTGTCTGAATCTTGAATCTTATTTAGTGTCTGTATGTTTTCCCTCTCAGTCTACAGTCGTACCATCACTGAGAAGGTGAGGGCGACGATGTTGATGGGCCACAGCGGGCAGAAGCAGGACAGGATGGCCAGGAACAGGTAGTCTCTGGGCTTGGACCCGTCCACAGTGGCTTCTGTGATGGCACTGGGCCGGCGGGTGAGCGAGGGCCTTGGTGAGCCCGCACAAACCGAGCCGGACCGGCTGCCCAAACCAGGCCGACCGTTAGCGTGACCGCCCGGCTTAGCGTGAAGTTTGGGCGACACAGAGGACACCGTGGGAGACGAGTCGACCCGGACGGGACCGACGCCGTTACCTGGAGGAGAAGAAGTTCACAGAGAAGAATGATTTTAATAAGTGTCAACAGATTTCCTCCTTTTGTCTGACTGACTACAGAATTCTGTTTGTGAGGCGACTTATAAAAGTTGCAGCGAGACGAGACAAAGACGTAAGAAACCGTAAACAGACAGAGAGGGAGACTGGAATGTGGAGAAAAGGCGTGTTAGTGTCTCGTATCTGCAGAGAGTTTCTGATTTTCTCTCTTTGTTGCTGCTCGGGACGCTTTACCAACCCAACATGTGTCTGTTTGACGTCCTGGGAATGAGACTCAACAATCAGCTGTCTTTGTGGTGCGTTCAGGAACAGCTGGGACAAATCCTACTGATTCTACCTTTAACTTTAATAGTCTTTGAATTCTATTAATGTGACGTGAGCTTCAGTTAGCTTTGACCACAAATGTCCTTCAGAGGGAGACTTTTTACTCTGAGACTCTGAGTACATGTCAGAGTATCAGAGTAATCTATTACTTTACTGGAGGAAATGAGTTGGATCAGAACTTCTACTTTCACCAGAGTCTGTTTGTACACGAGTATCTGAGCGTCTGCTGGAGGAAACACTGTGCTGACAGAAGTTCACATCAGGCAGCAGAATGTTCCCCGTAGATTAGAGTCAGAGAGAGAACAGAGAAAAGAGATGATGGAGTGAAACACTGAACAAGGTGTTGGACGGTGTCCCTGGAGGCTCATGCACAGGTAGAGGACAGGCGGACTTACTGGTCTCCATGTTTTCACTGATCACTGTCAGGTGGTCCATGTCTTTGCTCTCCTCTGTTGGTTTGGCATCGTCCGTCATCGAGGGCGGGGCTTGCTGCTCTGCGCTGACTGGTTGAGAAGTCACGGCGGTGCGGTCGGCTTCTCCGCCGTGCTGCGTGCCGATTGGCTGGTCTGGCTGCTGGGAATCCTCCATGCTGCTGGACGGCTGGGCGGCACTGGGACTGCTGGCCATCAGACGGTGAGGACGAAGCTGAGTGATGAAGAGGAGCTGAAGGCAGGAAGCGAGCTGGAAGAGACGGAGCGTTTGATCGTTAACTGGCTGCAGAACACAACAACACCAGATGTCGTCGTTAAATATTTAAAAAGTCAACAGTCGATTATAAATGGAACTTTTAGAGGACGTGATGAAAGAATCGAGACTCTGATGTGAAAAATAAAGAAAGTCCTGCTGAGAGTCGACTGTGTGCGAGCAGCTTTCTGCTCACTGAGGAAATCAAACTGAACAAACCACAGACACCAAACTTATTTATGGATCAAACGAGAGCCGAATGATCCTCGTCTGATCCCTCATCAGCTCCGACTGCAGGAGGAACCGGCAACATAGAAACAGGCTGAGAACTGAAGCTCAAATCTCTCACTGTTCATTTGGTTTTACGACTTTCTGTGAGACGGAATAATTCTGCACAGTATTTGTGTTCGAGTTGTTTCAGCTGAATGTTTCTTGGTTTCTCCACCTCAGCTACCAATTAAAACAATTTTCTGCTCTTTTTTATTTCTGCTCAGGATTTTTTACGTGCAAATTGACAATCTGCAGGAAACTGTTGGATAGAAAAGCTTCAACATGTCATCATGTGTTGTTCTGTTGTTGGAAGATTAAGCTGATGGTTCTTGTTGGTTTAAACATCTGGTTTTAAATGCATCACCCCACAAACATCCTGCAGCAAGGTGAGACGTAGAGCTGCAGCATCGCTCGTATTCACACTGTGAGACTTCACACCTGCAGTGTTATTAAAATCTGAGTCGGGAGATTAAAGAGAGAATATTAAAACTTCTGCGCTGTAATGAAAGAACATTATTACATTTCTCAGATGAAACTGCAGAGGCAGTAAGAAGGAAGTCTGCAGCGTTCATGTACTCTGAATATTAAGTTCCTTCACGTTCAGGACGTCAGAACATGTTTCATATCTTCACATATAAAACTTCACATTCTCTAACAAACAGCAGCTGCAGTTCAACATGAAACCGCTGGACATTTTAAACAAGACATGATGTTTTTCAGACTCTAACCGAGTGGTTTTAGTGCCTCACGCCATCCAGACCGTGAGCACAGCGCCGTCACGACATGAAACTGAAACTGAGCCTAAAAAACATAAATGTGCAGCATATCTGTGGTTGCAGAAACATGCAGTGCAACATCTTTACTCTGTGGATCATAAATAACCATCTTAACATCGTGAAAATCAACTTTCAGACTCGACCTTTAAGACAACACGGAGGAGACTTTGTGCTAAACTCCATCTGGTGAGGAAGATCAAAAGCTCCAGATCAGCTGTTATTGTAACTACTGTCACAGTTTTATCTCTAAAGACTTCAACAAACCACCAGAAGTTCAGAAGTTACCAACGAGTCACAAGAAGATCCACCATCCTGTTTGTCCACCAGAGCAACAAGAAGACAGTTTCTGTTTCCTCCAGAGTTATAAATATAAATACCACAGATCTGTGTGTGTGTGTGTGTGTGTGTGTGTGTGTGTGTGTGTGTGTGTGTGTGTGTGTGTGTGTGTGTGTGTGGG
>CAEMYA010000452.1:290262-327059 GCA_903131615.1 Diplodus sargus
GCGACGACGTGGCGCGACTGTGAGGCAGCTGACTGACCAGCTTCTCTCTGCTTTCTACAGAACAAACATTTAAACAGCCGCGACACTAAAAACATGAAACAAATGATTCCTGCTGGAGGAAAATAACATAATAAATCCGATTTTTAAAGCATCAAGGCTTCAAAACTGAAAGTAACATGACTCCAATTATATTTAATACATAATTAACACACACTAATGCATCAACATGTCTGAGATCAGTTCTCTCTCTCTCACACACACACACAAACACACACACACACACACACACACACACACACAGGTACATATGCACCAGAAGCATCAGACAAAAGGAGAGAGAAGATGGGCTGCAGGCTGAGCTGAGGGAGCGACACACCCACTGAGCTCCCGGAGAAACAGCAGCACATGTTTTCAATCAAAAAACAAAAAAGGAAAATATTTCCAGGTCTTACCGGGTCCTAGTCCACAGGAAGCTGCAGCAGGATGCTCATGGTGTCTCTGCAGGAGGTCCAGGAGGTCCAGGAGGTTCAGGAGGTTCAGGAGGTCCAGTCCAGAGGTGTGAGAGGAGGACACGCAACTGAAAAATAAATGTAAAAAAAATCAGGATTCAGGTTGAAACAGCCGGTCAGAGCTTTAAAAAAGACAGTGAAGTGTCCCTTTAACCCGTCTGCTTTATTTCTTAAGGTTGTGTTGATTTGTGATGATGCAGAGACGTCGATGCTGCAGCTCGCTGTTCTACTGCAAGAGCTGAGAGGGAAGGGAGGGGTGCTTTAACAGTGTGTGTGTGTGTGTGTGTGTCGGTGTGTGTGTGTGTGTCTCTGTGTGTGTCTGTCTCTGTGTGTGTCTGTGTGTGTGTGTGTGTGTGTCTCTCTGTGTCTCTGTGTGTGTGTGTGTGTGTATCACTGTGTGTGTGTCTGTGTGTATCACTGTGTGTCTCTGTGTGTGTGTGTGTGTGTGTGTGCACTACAGTCCTCCTCTCCAGCTCACAGCAGTGTGAAGCTGACTAAAGTTAAAAGCACTGCCTGTTGAAACCTTCAAAATAAAAGCCCAGCAGGAGTCTGATTTGCATGAGTAGCAGTGATTGAATGTAACTAAGTACATTTACTCAAAAACAACTGTGCAGTACTTTCCATGTGCGTTTCCATTTTCTGCTACTTTATACTTCCACTCCACTGCAAACTGGAGGCAAATCTACTTTTTACTTCACTTCCAGTTACATTACAGATTACATGCTGCATCAGAGCTAAAGTAGAACAATTTAAAACACTGATTCAGCCATACACATGATAATTATTTGTATTAATGTTACTTTTAATTGTACTAAGTGTATTCAACATCAGACACTTAGGACTTTTACTCCAGTATGAGTTTTGGGCCTTTTTAAGGGAGTACCAGTGTCACTGCAGCTCCCTGTCTGCTGTCAGCTCGTCATTTAGTTTGAGTAGACAACTGATTACAGAATAATAGATAGATATAATAATATAAATATAATAATTGAACCAGCTATCAGCTAAATGTAAATGTCAGTGCTTTTTACTGAGAAACAGTTTTCAGTCTTCTTGTCTTTGTTCACAGTGCAGACCTGCCACATCCAATATGGCCGACGTGCTAACATTTAAAAAAAAATAAAATTTAATAACATTAAATACATAAAACAAGTCCAAACTTCCAGTCACATGACAAAGAAAACACAATGAAACACAGTTTAGAGGAGCTAATTAAACTGAGCCCATTTTAAATATCTAAATAATTGTTTTTGCCAAGTTGCATGTTTATTTTCAATAGAAGTCAAATATGATTTCAAATCTGAGACTTTAAAGTGTGACAGGAGGTCAGCGGACTGTTAAGTACCGCAGGCCGACACAGTCAATGCGGCCTTTACACAGATACACACTATACTTATATATACTGTAGCCTGGTAGCCATGGTGGGACCGGCAGCCATGTTGGCGTCTTCGAAGCCGCCTGCTTCCCGCCTAATCCACCATAGAGGAAGAGAAGGAGCCGCTGGGTCAGTTAATCAGGAACACCTAGCTGGATGCTACCAAGCTAGCAACAGCTAACGAGCTCTCTGCGTTCGCACAAAGAGGAGATGATGTCCCCTCACATCACATCACAACACTGAGCCAGGTGACTGCAGGGTAAATAAACACCTGAACACTGCCTGTTAGCCACAAGATGGCGACCAACAACTGACACTGAGGAGTGTTAGTGTTCAATCTGAGCAGCTACTCACCACGTCCTCCTCCCGTCTGTCCTGTTTCTCTTCTCATGAAGAACAGTAACGTTTCATTTGTCCTCCATTGACCTGTCAGCTAACAGAACATCACAGAGGTTCAGCTCCTCATGGCAGCTCAGTGAAGATAAATCCAGTTTCGGTCCCAGACACACCGGCCTCTGTTAGTCCAGTTAACACAAAGACGGACAAACCAAGTTCTGACATCTGGATTAAAATCCTCCTGCAGGTGAAGATCAGTGAGTCCAACACCTGCAGCCACCTGTCACTCAGAGAGGCCACGCCCCCTACTCATAATGTCATCAGTGACCAAATAAATAAATAAATAAACAGGACATAAACAGCTGGTTGTCTGACCCCTGTTCACACCTGTACCTGGTGACGATCTTGTCTTTATACCTTTTTCTAACCTGCTCTGTGTTTGTTACATTAAAACTCATCCACAGTTTCACTTCACAGATTAATTGATATACAAGAAACATTTCCTGCTCGTACGAACACTAAAATTGAAGTGAAGTTTCCCATTAAATTATAACGATGTGAAGTCAGTGCTTTTATTTTGGTGATAGATGAGTCCACTTCCTGTGTGGTCCGTGTTGCCTGATGGCAGCTTTGTGCTCCTTCCGGTCCCCGTCCTGCTGACTTTCTGCTGACGGAGCACAATCCCAACAATGCACCACTTACTGTGGAAACTACACCTTCTCCACCGCCAATAATCAATATATATTTATACTGATTACTAATGTTATCAAGAGGTTTCAATAAAGACATTCATTCATTCATTCATTCATCCTTACAGTCATATGTGAATGTTTGGTGAACAACATGATCTCTACATCAGGACATAAACTCACCTGCAGGTGAAGTTAATTAACTGCTGACATAAATGTTTGGGAACAAACCGACACACAGAATTTATCTCCTTTATTTGTGCTTTTATTTTGAAGGAGTCAGTGTGACGCTGTTTGTGCTGAGTGTTTACTGCCCCCCAGTGGTCACAGTCCGGAACTGCAGCAACACATTTAGTCATCCAGTCTGCAGATCAGAACCAGAACCAGAACCAGTGATGTTCAGCCCAGCATCACACACTAGTGAAAGGCACACGTGCTTCTGGAGAATACTTTCAAAATAAAAGACTAGAGCGAAGACTCAGGAGTTCACTCCCGTCATGTTCACAGAACTCAAGGTGTTAGTTTGAGGTTTAACAAACATATTTTACACATTCATGGATAAAACCAACCCGATCCACAGACGAGGCTCAACGAACAGAACATTTCCCTCCAGAATCGACTCAAAAGTTAGATTATGTTGCTTTAAATCCAGGTTTGTTTACATCCTGCCTTCTTCTTCTTCTTCTTCTTCTTCTTCTTCTTCTTCTTCTTCTTCTTCACAGCACTTGACAAGTTTCACACTCCGGTCTTAAATATCTAAAAGCCATGTCTTTATTTGTATAGTGATACTTTAATACTACATTTTTAAAAGGTACTTAGTAACTTTACTTGAATGTATTTTTACAGTAACCGTCAAAACAATTATTATAATTAATAATAAACAATCAATTATAATTAAAAAAACAAATCCACTCACCTTCTCATCCCTTCATGCTGATGAAGGTCAGGTGAAGTCTGGAGCTCCACAGAAGAAGCTCGTCTGCTGATGAAATGTCAGAAACAGTTTTAGGATTTTCCTAAATTCTAATGTATTTAAAAACAAAAAAAAACAAAAACACTTTTATTCTGAAGGAACACCTGTCAGACGAGAAGAGCCGTTTCCGGTTTCGTTTGTTGTTGTCTGTCCTGTTTCCGGTGTGGATGCAGCCGCAGCTGTTCATGGTTCCAAAATGACCAAACTCCAGCTTCTGAACGCCTACCTGACGGAGCGGCTGACGGTCGTGGTGAAGGAGATCCTGGACGTGGTGGAGGACACGGTGACCGAGTACCGGGAGGAGACCGCCCGGACCAAGCGGGAGAACGAGAGCCTGCGGAGGCAGCTGCGGGACATCCTGCTGCTGGAGGCCGAGACGGAGTGGCTGAGTAAGGGCCGAGCTACAGCTAGCTCCCAGGCGACCTGCGACAGCACAGCGTTCAAAACTTCCCTTAGAATTATGTCAAGTTTACACTTCGTACGCGTAAAAACGCTGAATCGCGACTAAAAACAAACTGTAAAGTTCTGTCGTGTTGTCAAAGAGTTTGTCTCTAATTCGGCACTTGTAAAATGTACCGGCTCGGTCCAAATGTTCTGACAAGTAAGACTTTTCGGTGCCCTTTTCCATCTACTTCCTCTTTTGACACCGCGCATCAGCTGTGGTTCCGGCATAAAGTTAACTACTGGAATTGAGAAACGCCGATGTTTGGATAATCGAACTATATGCCGAATAACCAACTGAAATGTGTTGTTACTGAACCTGAAAAATAATCCATGTTTACACTCTCTGTGTGTTCATGTTTAATACTAGACTAAATTGACACATTATCGAATGCAGTCTGGCGGGATGATCTCTACTCAGCAGATCCTCAGTTTTGGGACAACTGGCTAAATAAACTACTTTCTTCAAGTTAAATTCAAACAGTCAGTCATTCACTTTATCATTAAAGTAAAATTCAGCCCACTTTTAAATTGTTATTCGTGGTTTTCATTAACTAATGTGTGAATGGACACAAAAAATATCATTTATAAAATATGAAGAAAAAAAAAAACTGAACTCACTCATGATTCATGTTGTGCTGAGCTGGTTTACGTCTGATGTTCATGTTCACAGCATGTCTGTGTGACCTCAGAGGAGCCGTCCAGATGTGAACGTGCAGAGCGGAGCTGTACCTCTGCTGTAGAACAGCGTCAGTGATGTAATATTAATATTTCTGTGTTAACTGTGTGTTATTCTGTGTTGTTTCAGGGTCGACCAGGTCCCGTCTTGGCTTTGCGGCTCCTGAGCAGCCGTCCTGTGATCTGGAGCCGAGGCCGCGCTCTGAGGAGCCGGACTCCACCCTGAACCAGCCCCGGCAGCCTCCGGCTAACACAGCCAAACCAACGCAGGAGCAGATCATTTCTGTGCAGTTACTGTCGGTCCACGGCGACCCGGGGCCGGGGCTCCTGCCGGGGGACCAGAAGCCCGCTGAGGCCTGGGAGCCGACGGTGAAGCCTGACCTTCAGACGGAGGTGTTGGTGAAAGCTTCACCTCTTCCCTCTCACTCCACCCTGAGTCCTCCGTCCGCCTCAGTCCCTAAAGTCCATGTTGTAGTTCCTGCAGTCAGAGAGGAGCCCCGGGCCCCGGCTCCGGCCCCGGCTCCAGCTTCAGCCCCTCAGATCAAAACTGAACCTGAGGAATACAACGTGAGTGAACCTGAAGGCCACACAGACTCTCTGACGCACACGCCGGTCACACAGGAGGCGTTCAGGAACAGATCGGATGGAGGCAGGACAGTGGTGGTGCGCGCAGAGCGACGTGAAGTACACGGAAACAGGAAGTCATCTCAGGAAAATCCTCCAGCTGATGATGTCACTGCAGCCGGGTACATCCCAGAACTGGTCCACCGCTGTCCACGCTGCGGCGAGGCGTTCGGCCAGGCCGGCAGCCTCCGCCTCCACCTGGAGCAGAAGAGAAAAGCCTACGCCTGCGAGTGGTGCTGCAAATCCTTCGCACAGTCGGCGGATCTGCGGCGTCACCTGCGCACGCACACGGGCGAGCGGCCGCACCGCTGCACCTTCTGCTCCAAGAGCTTCAGCCAGAGAGGAAACCTGCGGCGACACCTCCGCATCCACACGGGCGAGCGTCCGTACAGCTGCCCGCACTGCTGCCGCACCTTCAGCGACGGAGACACCATGAAGAAACACAAGCGCACACACTCAGGAGAGAAGGCGTACCGCTGCGTCCAGTGCTCCAAGACCTTCAGCAGCGCCAGCGGCCTGCAGATACACCTGAAGAAGGACATGTGCTACATGGCTAACGCCTGATTGGTCCACACGGAGACACATCACTCAGAATAAAGACTAATGACAGGAAGTGAGCAGGACACAGATACACAAACATGTGTTTATTATTAGCTTCATCATGTTGACGTCTTTACACACTGAACAGACGAGCAGCTGCTGAAACATCGTCCACAGTCAAACTCACCGTGTCGTAAACACGCCGCTGCAGCACGACGTGTTCGGGCCGAGCTCGTCTGACGGCTCAGTCCAGAACGCAACAACGTGTGAAATCGATCTTGTTTTGTTTGAAGCGTCTGCGTCCTTCTGACCACGTTTCTGCTGTTTGTCTTTAAAAGTTGTGAAGCTGATGGAGGTTCCCAGTCTTCCAGGTCCTGGTAGTTCTAACCTCTAGATTCCACCAGATTTGTGTCCGCTGCATTACGGCTCCACCACACAAATCTCAAAAAAGAGACAAACACCAGCTCTTCTGCTAATCGTTCGGTCCGGAACACTTCCTGTTGTTTTTATAACACAGACCTATAACTGCGGTCACGAGTGATCATGTGATTATCGCGGGAACTCCTCGGTCTCGTGACGCCAGCTGTCGACCGTACCGCGCTGTGGTGGACTCAGAACGCAACCGGTGGGGGTTGCCGGACAGCGGAGCAAAACCGTATCGGCGCCTTAACGCAGCGGACACGTATCTGGTGGAATCTCAGGGTGAGTGTTGTATCGTCTGCAGCTGGACTCGTTTCAGCTCCAGATGTTTAGTGTGTAAAGACGTCGTGATGTTACGACCGGCTGGCTGGTGACGCAGCTCTGTTTAGTCTTGCAGTTACAAAAATATATTTGACCTTTTTGAGGACGACCTTTATGGACCGTAACGAGCAGCCAATCAGTGACGAGGATTCGGTGAGAAACTCACTCACGTCCCTGCTGAGCGTCTTTAATGCACTTTGTGTCTCCTGATCAGGACAGGATGCAGTTTATTGGCAGCTACACTGACTTCATCCACGCCTTCATATTTATTGATCTATTTATTTTTATTCTACAGTTTAGTTTCCAGGCAGATCTGTGAGGAGACGACAGCTGACAGATCTGACTGCTGCTTCCGAAGCGGACGAGGACTTTCACTAAGAAGGAAGTCAAATATTTGTCACTTTGCACCGAGCGTGAAATGAGGAAAGGTTCCCGAACTGGTTCTGATGATGAAAGTGTCTTCAGTTCTTGTCGGATTCAAAAGGATTCACAGCACAAATCAGTGTGTCTTCAATAATCTAAGTTTTAGTTACCAGAACATGTTACATCCTCTGAAACACAGTCGTTAATAAAGTAACTCGTGCAGATGTGATGCTACATTTGTCTGAGTTCTGCTGGTTCTACTGGTTCTACTGGTTCTACTGGTTCTGATGGTTGTCATACCCAAACATACCATTGACCTTAAAGGTGCAACATGTTAGAACAGGCCAGCTTCCACATCGTGCTGCAGACCAACAGTAGATGTCTGTGCAACATGATACGTGACGTTCACGTTCTGTTGATATTTTCAGTTAAATTTCCTGTTTTTAAACAGAGATTCTGACGTTTAGCACCTTTTAAAGGTGTCGATTCTGGCAGCTGCCAAGGCTGATGAAACGCAGACACCATGTGACGCCCACGGAGTGATTCTATTGGCTGACAGACCTGTAAGAACCTGAACAGAGAAGTTCTGTTTGAAACTGATCCGTCAATGTTCAACGTGTTCTCCTCGTGACCTCAGAGGTCGATGACATCATTCATGTATAAACTTGTTTAAAACGAGTTAATCTGGTCTCACATGTTTCTCATAAACCGCTGACTCATGTTGATTGATTGATCGGATCAGTACCAGACGCGCCGACAGGTGACACCACATCTGTCTGTTTCCAGATGTGACCTGAAGCTTTCTGCTGTCCTAAAAATAGAATAATATATTATTTATTTTCTGTTAATCATCGTGTTGAATTCCGTCTGATCTGGTTCTGGAATGATTCTGACTCGGCTGACGGGAAGCTGCTTCACGCCGCAGAGACGACAGACGGCAGATTTGTGAGATTTCACAGTAAACAAGAACAAACTGGTCGTCTGTCGTTGGATCAGCAGCGTCAGTGTCGAGTGTTCGTCTGTGATCAATGTTTTGTATTGATGTGAAACATCTTGTGTTTTTTTAGGCAAAATAAATGTTCAGTGAAACTGTCAGACTTTAAATCCACACAAAGTCTTTGTAGTTAGATTTTAGTTTGATTCGTAACAAAGATCAGATTTTAAAGTTATTGAGATTTTTGTGTAAAAATGCAGTAAAAGTGTTTTAAGTGACTGAAGCTTCGACGAGAAGAGACTCAAGTAAAAGTCCTCAGTTACTTCCTGGCTGCCTGCAGCTCTGCGGCTCGCACACTTCACAGTATTGATTGTTTACTTGTGGTTTGTATTGATCAGTTCACTTCCTGTTTCAGGAGGCGTTCACTGACCTTTGAGAAGATGAACAGTGAGAACGTCTCATCGTTATGATCTGTGACAGCTGAAGCTTCATATTAGTGTTGATGATAAACACATTGATGAGTTTATAAACAGTTTATATACATATATATAAGATATAAGATATATATATATAATATATAAGATATATATAAGACCATTAATACAAATCTGTTTTTACCTGACTGCAGCTGCAAAAAGCTGAAATAAATTACTTCATAAAATGAATCCATTAATAATTGAAATGAGAAAGTAAATGAATGAAATAAATAAAAAGCAGAAATTCCTAATCGATCACTCTTTATTAATTCATTGACAACATTTATTTTTGATGCATTTATTGACATATTAGATTATTTTATTGAGCCATTTATATCATTCTTTATTTTCTATTTTCTATCAATAATAAAACTCAGAACACTGACGGGGATCAGACATAAATGAAGAAATATGTAAATGGCTCGAGACATAAATCTAATAATTCTACATTTTATTGATTAATGGATTCATTTTAATTGAGTTATCTAAGTATTTATTTCACATCAAGAAGTTTTACTGTTTTCCTAAATACTCTATACTTTTACTTTAACAGTCATTTCACAGAAAAGTAAAATCACTACTTTCACTTTAAAAGGTGACACTTCCTGCTGCAGCCTCCTGACACACACACACACACACACACACACACACACACACAGTGATAAAACGGATCCAGTGTCAGTCTGTGTTGTTATGCAGATGCTGCTGCAGTTCTCTGCTCTACCTGCGGGGGGCAGCAGTGACCTGCTCACCTGAGGAGCGTCACAGTGTGAGAACAGACTCAAAGTCACTGTTAGTCTGTGTTGCATTCCAAATTTATTGTTGCATCATCGTACATAAAACACCTGATAGAAACACCTGTAAAGCACGAGATCAGTGTAAACAACAGGTCGACGATATCATATAGAAAGACACAGTCGTACATTCAGTCGTGCAGAAGAGAGGAAGAAGAACACTGTAAACAACGGACGTACCTGAAGGTCTCATCATGTCTCACCTCAACACTTTGAGTTAGAAAACAGGCAGAGTATAGAGATATAAAGAAGTATATCAACATATTGCATCATGCAACAGAGAGGAAGAACACTTGTATTAAAATCATCATCATCATCATCATCACCATGGCGACAGAAGGATGCAGGTTTTCACAGTCGTATTAAGAAGTGCAAGAGATCAGATCTGTCACAGGTGAACGAGTCCGACTGTTTCAAGGTGAAACGCGGCGGCTGTACAGTTTTTGATGGAAGCTGCTGATCAGATGTTCACTAAACCCCGCCCACCAAACAGTGATTGTCCAATCGTAGCTAAGCAACTGTAACCAGGCACAGCAGTGTGGAGGGAGGCGTCTACACCTTAAAACCAAAAACTGTTTGTACGGAGAAAAAAGTTTTAAATGATGCATTAAACAGATAAGGTAATCCTTCAATATTCCCACAACGGGGAAATTTGCAAGATTATCTTATACCAACTGTAATGAGAGTGACTGCAGAGGCCGAGGAGAACCAGACTAACTAAGGCAGTTATTGAGGTTACAAGTTGAGCCAATGCTAACTGAGCTAGCATTAAATCAGTTGAAGTGAAAAGTCATTTGGAAATCAATAAACAAGTAGCTACTAAATCCTACTTTTTACCTGCAACCTGTTAGCTTTAGCCTCATTAGGAGCCCATTAGCATGACATCAAACATGTAGCTGTCAGGAGGAAATGTCTTTAACAAGGTTCACGTTTTAAAATGACTCAGTTGAAAATATGAAACAGTCGAGAGACTATTTTCTTTGAGGACATCGTGGAGCTAATGTTAGCGTTACTAGCTAGCTAACGGCAGCTGGTGAATCTGCGAGTGCTGGTTGGTAAAGATGGTCGCTGGTGAGAAGAAGAACAAAATGGTGGAGGTTCAGCCATGACAGCTTGTTGAAAGTGGATCTTTATGGTCTTTAAGTTAAAATGATGTTCCTGGAACAACAATAATTACAGGTTACACCCACAGATTTAAAGACGGCGCCCATCAGAACCAATGAGAATCACTCGCCGAGAGCCGAGAAACGGTTTCTGACTTCAGTGTTTACTTCCTCCAGAGAATCACTGCACAGATTCTTAAATCACTTTTCTCAGCTTGAGTGAAGTTTTACAATTAAAAAACCTCAGTGAATCAACAACTCATCATATAAAGACTCATCATGGACTTTGTCTGCAGTTCTTGTCTCTTTTATAACGGAGGTCTGTGGGGAAAATGCTTTTTGGGAATTTCTGGCTGTAATACTGAGAGAAGAACTGAGCAGCTCCGTCTTATCGATGTTCTCTTTAAATCTGTGGCTACACCTGTAAAAGGCAGAGTGATATTTCTAGCGATGGTGTGTTTCATGATGATTCGATGTCGGACAATCAGATGTTGACAGAATAAACTGCAGTTCTGACGGGAACATGCACAAACAGGCAGCGCCAACACACCAAAACTGATTTTTCTTCCAGAGAGATCACAGGACGTTTGATTTACAATCTGCAGTAGAGAAGAAACATGCACTTAAAGTCCGACTTCCTCCTCTGAGGCGTCGAGTGGTCGCGGTCGTTCAGGAGTCGAGTGTGTCGGTCTGACCCTGATGTGGATGAACTTCATGCTGAGGGCAGGTGTGATGTTCAAAATGTTGATGGAGCCGACGAGCTTCTGGGATGATCGATAATGAAGGCACACCACCGTGCTGCTCCAGCTCCACCCTGCTCTGCAACCGTCATGGTGGTTCTTATTATAATACACTTTCCCTTTCAATTACTGCGGCTTCCCGTGGGGAAGTTTCTCCAGTCCATCCCATAAAGTACCCAGAGGACCTCGTGTGATCCTCCACAGCCACCGTCTGCATGCACCGATGATGCTGCTGCGGCAGGTTTAGTCGTGGCTGAGGGTTCGTGGCAGCTCATTGGACAGGATGTGCCACCGCTCCACCCTCATGCCTTTGTTCTTCAGGCAGTCCATCCAGTGACGGAGGGCGTCGCCCTGCGAGTGACAGCTCAGACAGACGCCACCTGAACGAGCAACAAACAGGAAGTCAAACGGTGGGAGATCCAACCTAAAACTCACTTCAGGAAACAAATCACATCGCTGGAGATTCCGGACTGTTTAATCTGTGCTTGTCAGATAAATCATCAGCGAGGATATAATATAATAATATAATGATCTGTGGTGAGGCAGTGATCAGTGATACAGATGGTTAGAGTGATAAAAATGCATTAATAATCATAACAAACGTACACAAGCTCCCTCTGAGCAGCTTGCTGACACTAACGAGCAGCTTGTGTTACATTCATTAATATTTACAGCTGAAACAACAGAACCATCCTGTCAAATGTGTTCAGCTGATTTCTGATTATTTCCTCAGACGTTCTCACTGAACCGTGAAACGTGATTCTCAGTTTCATCACGAAGCTCAGTGAGGGTCCGGACGAGCCGTCAGCGCCTCACCTATGAAGTCGTTGGAGCGTCCGAGGTCGTAGTCCCACACCGTCACCTCCAGAGTCTTGTTGGTGAGCTCTGACAGGGAGATCTCATAGAAGAACTCCTGCAGCCATCACACACACACACACACACACACACAAAGGGATTTAAAGCAGCGTGAAGGTGTGTGAGGTCCAGCGTTAAAACCTACAACCTGCACCGACCCGTGAATGCATCATGTCACCTGTCCTGTGGTGTCTGAAGATCTCAGGTGAGGATGAAACATTCTGAGCTGTAATTCATTCATTGCAAAGTTTGGACTGCACAGTTTCTAAATGCCTCGTTAGCTCTGAATGCTAATGACACTGCAGAGGATTACCAACAACATAAACACTGTTGTTAGCCTGTTGGAGAAGCTAACACTGATGCTAGCCTTACGTTTCCTGGACCGTGTAATGGATGATACCCTCTCTGGGTTTATGCCTCTGAACACTCGTCTTTTTCTTGTCGATTAAGTGATTGACAGCTGATGATTGAAGAATGAAGTTTACTAAAGATAAGAAAGGAGGTCTGGGATCAGGAGAGACGTTACAGTTTTCACTGTCTTTGAAAATGAACTTCAGCAGGACAAGAGGTGAGGAACATTCTCTGTAATGAGGTCCCAGACGTGGAGCTGATGTGCAGCTCAGGGTCGCTGCTGGACGTGCCGGGGCACCTGGGAGATCTTACCTCATTGAATTCAGGGTTGAGGGTCTTTTTGATCACTGCTGTTTTGTGCTTGGACTTCTTCTCTATGTCGGGCTTCAGGTATCTGAGAGCAGAGAAGAAGAGGAGGAGGTGTTAGTGATTCCCGTCATACGTCACTGTGTATCAATCAGTCAGTGGTCAGAGGTGAAGCTCCATCGATCACAGCTGAGATCTTTGCATTGTCTATCGCTGTGAGCCTGATTAAAACCCATTAAGAGAAAACATGACGATGTGGAGTTACAGAGTGGAAATGCCTCCATATGCTTAATTAAAGGAGCGTTTGAGTGCTGGGAGCCGACGTCTGCTCTCTGCAGGCTGATGAAATCATGCAAATCATCATTAATGAAACGGCAATTAATATTTAATCACACACACACTGTGAGCTCATTGTTTCCCAGCAGGACAGGAGAGACCTGAGGTCCACTCGTCATCCTCATCTTCATCAGTGGAGACAAACAGAACTGAACTGTCACCGGTTCTGATCTGTTAGTTTAACAGACGGTATGAGGAAATAAAGATGCTGAAGTGGATCCATGCATCCATGGTCTGATGCAGCAACGTCTCTACAGACTGTGGACGACAGGCGGGCTTTGTTCCGTCTGAGGGCCCTGGTACCCGGGGTTCTGTCTGTGAAGCCGGGCCCTGAGCTGGAACATTAGACTTGCTAATTCTGAGTATTATTCTGGTCCAGTCTCTGACATCAGTGAGCCGCAACCTGGAAGTCTGGAACCTCAACAAGGGATTGAAAGAAATATCTGAGGGAGTTCTTTGATGACGTGATGTATTTTCAAGGTTCAGACTTCTGTTGAAGACACGAGGTTCTACAACGAAATGAAATAAACTCCTTCATGCTGCACAAAATACAGAACATACATGCAGTTATTCATTTACACAAACAGTCAGAGTGAATGTGAGCGGCAGCAACCAGATGGCAATGACAGTGTGGTCGACATCTTCACATCAACAGTTCAACGTCAGGTGAACACAGTCCAACAGGTTGGGTCTCTGGTTCCAGGATGTTGAGGTGGAGGCGGGTCTCTGTAAAGATGTTCTGGATGTTGAGGTGGAGCCGGGTCTCTGTAAAGATGTTCTGGATGTTGAGGTGGAGCCGGGTCTCTGTAAAGATGTTCTGGATGTTGAGGTGGAGGCGGGTCTCTGTAAAGATGTTCTGGATGTTTCACACCACACTTCCTACATTTGGTCTGACAGCAGCTTCACTCCACGCACCGTTTCATCCAACATGTATTTTGGAGGCGTTTGTGAAGCAGCTGTCTGTATCGACGAGTCTCGGTGTGATCAGGGACGAATGTGACTTCAGATCTTCAGCTTTCACTGCAGGTTTGAGAACTTGCTCTGCACCATGGACAGATTTGTTTTTATTAATAAGAAGTCAATAACAAAGCCAGACAGGCTGATCAGAGAGGAACAGGTGATGACACCGACTGTCTGAGTTTTAAAAGGCAGATTCATCAGTTTAAAGTCGATATATTGGCTGAAAGCGAGCCGTGACGCAGCATGCTGATAGTGATTTTTAAAGCCATCAGTCGGCTTCTTGTTTCTCGCTCAGACTCAGTTTATATTCTGACTGCGTGCAGCAGAAAACTCTCCTTCTCTTCAAAGCGAGAGTCCCTCGAGTGCCGGAGGAAACAAGAACAACACAGAAAGCCTTAAATCCTCGACTCTGGCCCCGAGTGTTTCCTCCTGACAGAGCTCGGCTCCGCTTCCTTCTCCTCACTCATCATCCTCCTGCTGGAAAACAGATGGTGCTTCTTTATCAACAGTTGCATCATTGATTAGCAAAGTTAATAAGATGGCACGACTCCAGTGTTTGGACCTCATTAGAGCTGTAGTCCAGTATCGTAGTCCTCAGCAGTCATTATCTGTTAACTTCACTGATTACACAGTGAATCTCACCACAGAACATGATCGTTAACTCAGTTCTATTTTCATTTCTCTGCTCACGTCTCTGTTATGTGCTGTAGGACTGAACATGATTGTCAATCTCTTTAAACTAAATTGACCCTGTTTATTAGAGCAGCAGCTGATAATCGGACCGGATGTTCGACCGAGTCTGCAGCGATTCTTCATTCAGTGTCCGTCCACTATGAGCTTGTTCCAGATTAGTGTTTTATTAAATCCGGTTTCTCTCATCAGATATAAGGAACGTGACAGTGAGCTGGAAATAAAACCTTCAATAATGTGGCTCTGAGTTTGTTTTTGTTCTGTGTGACAGATGTCAGACTTCAGTCCACATCATGTGGAATATAAACTGTTCATCTCTCATTTCTCTGTGTTGAGCTGATGTGTTTATATGTTTGTGTGTCCTGTAAGATGTCTCACATTTTGACGTATGGGTCAGAGAATCCGTTGACGTCCATGGCTGCCAGGTGGGCGCAACGCTTCACGCCCACACAGAGACCTCCGCTGCGACGCCCTTCACCTCCTCCTGCTCCTGCTCCTCCTCCTCCCTCCACGTCCTGTTGGTCCAAACCGACTGGAGGCAGAAACTGCAGCGAGAGCAGGAGACGTCCTCTCTCCTCCAGACTGTGCAGCTGCTCGTTCTCCCACTGAGGACGAAATCAGATGAGTCAGATTAAAACAATCAAATTCAATTTGATCAGATTTATTCTCACAATTCATTTCAAAACACAGACAGAAAGAACGACAGAAACACGTTGTAGACTCTCAGGACGAATGATGGAAACATGAAACAATAAAATGTCTTTCTCTTCATGTTTTCTGCTCGTGTTTCTGCCTTTTGATTAGTTTTCTGTCGGTGCTGTTCAGTCTGGCAGGACATTAATGTCTCTGGTGTGTTCTCAGCTGCCTTTTTCTGCTTCGGGCCCTTCAAACTGAAAACATTCCAACATTTCACCTGCAGGGATCAGCGTCCCTCCCACAGGTGAGACATCAGACTGAGATTCACTCTGCAGGTGTCTGAACTCTCAGGCTCTCTGTGTTTGTTGTCCTCTCGCTGTGGGCAAGGCTCCACTTTCAGCTCCTTTACTTCAACAAACGTCAGCAGTCGAAATCAATTACACCAGTTTTTTCCCTTCGCAACAAAACCAACCTTCTGTTAACGTGTTGAGGCCTTTACAGGACACACAGGTGCAGACGACGGGTCATCGGTACTGAGGAGCGTTAAACTGAGCGACCAACACTTTGTGATCTGAAGCACCGACTGGATCTGTGAACTGATGCTGCTCAAACCACAGCAGCCATAAATCCACTGAGTAAACATGAATCTGTCACTTATAACTCCATATTCTGCCTGATATTAATAACTTTCAGATGTTTTCTTCTGTATTGACGGTAAAACAGCGATATTCAACCTAAAACATGCTGTGAGCTCAAACATGGAGAATCAAAGACTCAGTGTGATGAAATCTGACAAAATGCACAAAGATCCAGAACTCCAGAACTCCTGGAGGCTCATCAGATTCTGATCTGATCCGGAGCTGTTTACAGACGGAGGAGAGAAAGAGTGATTCATCTTCACTCCTGTTTATTAACCAGACTGCAGCAGTGACCCGGAGCCGACCTCCAGGTTCTGTTCTGTATGATGACTGCTGACTGGAGCTGGAGGGGAAATGGACTTTAGGAGACAGAGAACCAGAACCAGAGTCTCTGCTGAGTGCTGGGTTTAGTCAGAGGCTGATGTTTGGGTCGACACTCACTCGCCTGGTGTTGAACGCACCGCCAGTGTGTCGTTACGGAGGGAGCGCCGGCGAACACATGAGATGCTTTTTATTACCTCGATTAAACTTTCTGTGGTTTAAACATTGTTGGGAACATTTGGATAATATAACAGCTCAACAACACACATATGAAAGGTCGAGTCGTACTGCAGAAATCTGACATTATATCTTTAACGTTAAAGCTGTTTTCGGATCAGAACATTTATTATAACACGGTTTCAGAAACGTTCATAAAATACTGACGACATTTAATCAGCAGGATAAAATCATAAATCAAGATTTGTATTCACGTGTAACTAAGATCGATCTCATCCTGATTCGAGCACTCAAACATTTTGAAGGAACATTATGTACTACGTCTGGTGACATTTTCAAAATAAAAGCACCAAAAATACTTCAGTTTAGGAGAACACATTGTGGCGAATAACTTCTTCTGCTTCAACGTTTCTCTCACCGTCGACAGGATTTCAGTGTTTTCAATGTAAAGACTGGAGGACAGAATTCATCATCCTGTGTCACCTGTACAGGTACAGCTGACTCAGAGCGACGGCCATGACGGGATCATGAGGGTTAATCTGAAACTGAAGCAGCAGTCGTGGGACTCGAACCTTTTGAGTCCAGCTGGAATCCATTTTTCTACAAATGAGCTGGAATTTAATTTCATCCCCACAGAGAGAAGTGATGAAGGAAGGATTCACAAACTGCTCTGTGAAAACACTCCACAGGTAAAATAAAGCACCTGGATGTTGTACTGAACTACAGTTCTTGAGTAAATGTTCTCAGTTCCATTCCAGCACTGATGGTGTATTCATTCAGTTCTCTGAGTTGATCTTCCTGCTCGTGACCCAGCAGATGGTGAGAAGATCGATGCTTTAATCCTCCATCTTTGTGTTCCTCCCCTCCTGTGGGAGGTTTACAGACTCTCTCCCCCGTCTCACCCCTTCATCCACTCGTCCTCATTAAAGCGCTCGCAGTTCGCCGCCTGTTTGATCGACTCCTCCGTCTTCACTCTTTGACCTTTCACTGAGCCTCGAAACATCCCAAACGCTTCAGTTTTGAACAAAAGGTGAGAATGTTTTTCACGTTATTTGTATTAAAGGCTTCCTACAAATTCAGCCGGTGTTCAGCTGCCTCCCGCCGTCCTGCTCAATCCAACCGCAGCTAAAAACAGAAAAAAGGTCAGAAAATAAGCAGATCGATGGTCTGTAGCGGGAGTCAGCTCGGCTTGGCAGGATTTATCTCCCGCCCACCTCCTCTTGGTGGGAAAGGCACTTTGTAGCTGAGCCTGCGCTGGATGAGATTTCAGCTCTGTCACATTTACAAAGTAGGCCTCTCTGGATGGAATGAAATGAGGCTTCGCTCCAGCCGCAGATTTCTGCTCACTTCAAATAAACGTGTTTCCCAGCTGGAGGAAATGTCATCGAGCTGCAGGTTCACGTTCCAGCTGAGCGGCTGAGGGATAGACGGCGCTCGGCTCCTCCGTCAGAGCGAGACCTCCATCAGACCTCCGTCAGACCTCCGTCCTGCCGTTTGAAGCGAGAGAGTTCATCCAGAGCTCAGCGTCGACGCCGCTCACCTCGCAGGACGCCGCCGTGTTTGATGCGTTCAGCAGAGACGACGGCGCCAGAATGTGTTCAGACTTCACTGAGTCCATGTAACTGATCAGCTCCTGACATACAGTACATTTACTCAAGTACCTAAACTTAGTTTAAGGTACTTGGTTATTTTATGTTTTACTTTATATTCCTGCTCCGCCACATTCTGGAGGAGATTATTGTAGTTTTTACCAAACAACACGCGTTAAATACGTCAAATCCCAGATAAAGACCAACAAGTCCTAAATCAAGACCAGCAACAGAAACAACATGGCTCCTCAGAAACAGGTGAAATAAAAAGACTTTTCTCTGTTGTTTAGTTTATGGATATTATTTCAGGTCACATGTTGACAAACATCATGAATCTGTCTGTTGTGTTGTTTTATAACTGCAGAGTGAAATAAACCAGCAGCAGTGAGGACGGTTATGTTTCTGCTCCTGACACATGAATCTGTGCTCGTTATAAATAATAAATATTAACAAAGAGATCCAGCGTTGAATGTTAATTATGATCCTGTGCACGGCAGAATAATTAGCGGCTGCTGCTTAAACACGTTGAGCTACGAGCTACACATTCATTCACAGCAGCTCAAAATTAATTACCATCAATTACTGAATCCAGAACCGTTAATTATTGATCCCAGTGATACATTTCAAACTGTTTTATGTCTGTCAGCAGACACACGGTGAAGCTGAGCTGCTGTTTGTCTTCAGGTGTTTTACAGCCGGCTGCTCTCAGATCAGCCTGGACACAAACAGGCTGAAGGAGAGTCATTAAGTAAAGCTCCTGCTTGTCACCACTCGGAGGTCAATTGTCTGGAAACACCGGAGGGATTTCACCAACAACAAAACACCTCCTCCGCCTTTGTTCAGACACCTGTAGGTGACGGCAGGAGATTAATGACCTGCGGCAGGTTAAAAACCAGAGCGGACACGAACAAACACACAAGAAGCTTAAATCAGCCAGCGTCACTCAAACCACAGGAACCAAACTAATCTTTGGTCGGCTCTAATTGGACCCTGACATCTCTGAACCGGGGAAGGATTCACATGATGGGACTGGCTGCCAATAAAAGACCAAAGACCAAAACACAACCGGACGCTGCTGCGTAGCACCTGGTGGGACACTGTTGCCATGGAAACACTTTTTTTCTGCCCAAAAAAAACTGTTAGAAAACAAAACAACAAACAGAAAAGATGAAAATGTGTCGAAGGTTTTATCTGAACCTGAGTTTTGATTTCAAGTTCTGTCGTTAACATCAAAACCTGAGTTAACAAGTCCCAGATCAAGACCAGCAAGTCCCAGATCAAGACCAGCAAGTTCCAGATCAAGACCAGCAAGTCCCAAATCAGGTTCCCAAGTTAGGACCAACAAGTCCAAAATCAAGAACAACAAGTTTCAAGCCAAAACCTGAATCAGGACCACCAGCAGCACATGAGACCCGATGAGGTTTTGAGAACCTCTGACATGTTTCAGAACAGAACCAGTCGGGAGGTTCTGGACAACAACCACATCTGGTTTTATAAGCTTCAAATCATCCAGTCACCAGGAGTAAACACACACGGGTCCTGAATCCGTCCCTGAGGACCGGCTGGGTGCAGTTTGATAAACGGATGTGACAGACTAATAACAGAACATCGGATCCGGTCCTGTCCGGAGGTTTGGACGGAGGAAGAGGAGGTCGTCCTGTTGTGATGAGATTATCCAACCTGCAGTTCAGAGACGCAGTTTTCTTACCACAAAAATAAGAAGTAGTTTCGTCTCATGATGGTTTAATTTGGTGGAAATGTTCCCGGTTAGAGAGCGTGAAATAAGACTAATTCAGATAATAGCTTTCACTCCACTCTGCCACAGTTATCTGCCACGTGGAGCCCGGGAAGGCTGAGCTGATGAAAACTGGATCTCAGTTAGTGAAACGATCTGAACGTCTTCCTCATGTGAGCCGACGAGACGACCCGTCACAGAGACGTCTGTCCCACCCTCCTGTTCTCTTTATCTCTGCGAGCGTTAAATAAAAAGATTAAAACAGAAACGAACATCAGGACCTCGAGAAAACATTCTCATATTCAGAATTAATGAGATTAAACTTCAGATGATCGTCTCTGATCTCTCTCCAAAACCAGGAATCAGCCTGCGGTCGGCAGCGACAGTTGAAGTTTAACATGAAGCACAAACAGAGTCCAAACGGCCCGAGGCGTCGGCGCTGATGAATATTTTATAACTCAATTTACCTGCAACTCTGAGACCTTTTCAGCACCGCACTTCATCTGTGGGAGGATTCAGTCACAGACACACTTCCCTCTGAAGCAGCTCTGATTACTTTTACCAATAATGTGACTTCTTTTCTGTGGTTTGAACCCTGAGGTCAGCGAATTTCCACCTAATCCCTCCTAGAAATGGAAGAAAGGCAGCGGGGGACATTTCAAGGACCTTGAATCCTGCAGGCAGGTTTATAAGGCTGCTGGACCGAGCTGTGAAGTTTCACCTCCTGTATTTTCACAGTTCTTCTCACAAATACTTTAAACATGACGAATACGTCTTCTGGTGCGATCGAGGATTCAGTCAGAGGAGCGAAGCCTCCAGAAATATGATTCTTAGAAACACTCTTATCTTTGCTGTCTGAAGCCTCTGCAGGCGTGTTTCAGTGTTTTCAGATTCAGTTTCAGGAGCTGAATGAAGCTTTCGTTTCTGTCGGTCCAGAGTCACAAACCAGTTGCGTCCAGAGTCGAGACCTGCAGCATGTCAAGACCAACAAGTCCCAGGTTAAGACCTAAATGAAGATCAGCAGTTGAGACCACAGATTCAACAGATTTCACCGCCATAAAAACATGCAGAGGTCAGCGAGTCGTCTCTAACCTGATGACGTCCACGATGTTGACGTTGATGTCTCTGTGGTTTCTGTCCGTCTCCTCTCTAATCCTTCAGCCTGACAGACCGCCTCTTCATCTCTGGAGGCTCGAAGATCTTTTTATAATACATTTTGAACTCTTTGGGCGAAGCTCAGTGACGTGACTTCATATCTTAATTTTCTTGGCCTGACCTGAGTGCAGCTTAACTAAAATGTTAAATTCTCTCTAAAAAGTCCTCGTCGCGGTCGCTTCTGTTCCCGGCGGATCATCTCGTCTCCTCGGTGGGCGTCTCATCATCTGTCAGTCGTCCTCCAGCTGTCGCTCACAGCTCTGTTCATTAATTAGCTCTCATTTGTCCGTCTGCTCGCCGACCGTCTGACCACAGACAGCAGCAGAAACACTCTAACTACAGTCTGCTGAGGTGTTAATTTCAGATAATCCAGCTACACTCCCTCACTGAACTAATTCACCTTCATGAGTTCCGAGTCAAATCCTAAATCAAGACCAACAATTCGAGTTGAGCCCGGCGAGCTTGAAGCACTTTGTACCAACAAGAACTGGAATTTCAACCAGCCGTGTTTGAGTCGTCAGAACCAGGAATCTTAAAACAGTAACTGATGTTCTCTGAACCTGAACCAGGAAACAGACACAGAGTCGCAGATGATTGTTTGTCTTTATAAAAACTGATGCAGATTATATTAATAAAACACTTTTTAAATCAATCTTTGCTGGTTTGATCCTTTGGTTTCTAGTTTTCATCATCCATAATATTTAGTTTTACAGAATAACTGTTAATATCTGCTGCTCTGCACGTTCAGATTTTGAGGGAAATGAAGTGGAGAAATAATAAAGTGCTTCAGCTCTTGAATCATTTCCAGTGAAGAGGAGTCGAGCTGAGAGCCTCTTACGTCTCTGATGGTTCAAACTTCACAGATCCAGAGACGGTTTGAGTCCACTTCAAACTGAAGAGCTTCCCTCGTCAACACGTTCATCCTCAGAGTCTAATGAATGTGATTAGTGGCCTGATTGAAGTTCAACAATTTACAGAACAACAAGTGAGCAGATATGATATTCTGACTGAGAAGAGAAAATAATAAGAACAGCGACCAGAGGCTGATTAAAGCATCACTTCCTCTTCATCTCTAACCATTAATACATCAGAGATAATCCGTCCTGACGGCGCCGCAGACCCAAAGTCACGTTCACTCTAAACTGAGGAGGAGAAATCTCTCCATTCATTAAATCAGGATGTGGAGATTTATTCATCACGTCAACAAAACTCATTAGTGCAACGATTCAATCTCAGCTCAGTCGCACATCGTTCAGACCTCCATCACACAAACATCAGGCACAGCTGGACCCAACAGAACCAACACAGAGGAGGAGCCAACAGCAGAGAGGAGGAGCCAATAGGTCCAACAGAGAGGAGGAGCCAACAGCACCAACAGAGAGGAGGAGCAAACAGGTCCAACAGAGAGGAGGAGCCAACAGAACCAACACAGAGGAGGAGCCAACAGCAGAGAGGAGGAGCCAACAGCACCAACAGAGAGGAGGAGCCAACAGCACCAACACAGAGGAGGAGCCAACAGCAGAGAGGAGGAGCCAACAGCACCAACACAGAGGAGGAGCCAACAGCAGAGAGGAGGAGCCAACAGGTCCAACAGAGAGGAGGAGCCAACAGCTCCACGATGACATCATCAAAATGTGGGACTGATTGTTTATAATGAGGCAACGATCAATACTACTTAATAACACAGTAATGTGGTTCTATCAATAACAATGAGAACATCAGTAACGAGGTGGAAACACTGAGGACGAACCAGCAGCAGACCAACAAGTCCAGAGTCAAAGCCTTGATCAAGACCAACGAGTCCTGAGTTAAGACTTGAATCAAGACCAACATGTTCCAAGTCACCATCAAGGACACAGTGCTCGTTAAACAATGAGCTGTGTCTTAAAGTTATTAATGAGCTGTAACACTGATGTTGTTCACACAATAACTCACATTATTATTTCCACCTGAGCTTCTGCTTCAGTCAGAGATCCACTGTGACTAACGTCTCCTCATTCTGGTTTCAAAACAGAAACTAAATGAGCAATAATTCATTTCTCACAAATGAACAAGTAAGAAAAATGTGTTTGTTCTGAACTGACAGCAGCTCCTCTGAAGAACCGACTCTCTCTCTTCTTTCAGACTGTCTGACTCAGCTGTGGGAACGACGATCCGCTGGGAGGCTTTCAGTACAAATGCCACATCACTTCTCATAAAGCAAAAAGTCAATCCAGAGGTTTTTCCTCAGCTTTTATACCCGTAAATCTTCACGGCAGTTACATCACCGTCAGGAAGCAGAGGGTCATGTGACCTCTTCGTCTCTGTCACTCTCATGAGGCAGGAAGCTGTTGATTTAAACGAACTCATGACCTTCTGTCTGGTGTCAGCGAGTCACACCGATCAGAGCTGAATGTGAACACGACCTCAGCGACCTGCAACCAGCAACAGACGGCCGAAGAATGATGGACGGATGTATAGACGGATGTATAGACGGATGTATAGATGGATGTATAGACGGATGTATAGATGGATGTATAGACGGATGTATAGATGGATGTATAGACGGATGTATGGATGGATGTATAGACGGATGTATAGACGGATGTATAGATGGATGTATAGATGGATGTATAGACTGATGTATGGATGGATGTATAGACGGATGTATAGACGGATGTATAGATGGATGTATAGATGGATGTATAGACGGATGGACTCTCACCTCTCTTAAGTAGCAGGATATCCCTCGCAGGGCTTCTCCCATGGCAGTAGGAGAAGGCAGCTGGAGGAGAAAGTGTGATGATACAGTCAACACCACTTCCTGTGTGTGTGTGTGTGTGTGTGTGTGTGTGTGTGTGTGTGTGTGTGTGTGTGTGTGTGTGTGTGTGTTACCGGCGGCGGGTGCTCCAGGCAGGTGTGGAAATGTTTCGTCTGGTCGGGTTTGACCCGTTTGAGAGGAACTCGAGACTCTCCGATTAACTCATTATGAGTCAACTTATCCTCGTCACACACCGTCAACCTGCAGAGACGGGAGACGAGGAGAGGAGACGAGGAGAGGAGACGAGGAGACAAATAAATTAAAATACGTATAAACAGTAGAGCCGTAGTATTATGACTGAACAGATAAGTCTTTAGTTTACGTTTGGTAGTTTCCATGTTTCCAGCTCCAGAAGTGTAACTGCATGTTGAAGACTACAACAGCTGTGATCTGTAGTTTCCCCAGTAAACACACCACCTCCTTCAGCTGCTGCAGCCCTCCTGACCGGCTGGCTGCTGCTCGTATTGTGATTCAGACTTCCTCTCCTCTGCCATTTGCTTCCGGAGTGTCTCTGAGATAAAGAGTGGACACGCCAGATGTCTTCAGAAGACGTCGGTTTGTTTACCAGGGAAACTACAGCCAGCAATCTGTTCACCAGCTTGTGTGAGGCAGACACACCACAACACAACACATGACAACCACCTGATCGTATCTCTAATCCTACTACATGTCATGATCCTCCTGCTGGTTATGTAGGTTTTTCAGGTTGGGGTGCGTATGTGTCCAAAACTTTGATGAAGTTTGTACGAGCTTGATGAACAACGTGCAGCAGCGACACACTCACATGTTGTGTGTTTTATTCCTTTTCTTTAGTTGGCTGAATAATAAACGTTGCCTAGTTTCACTCTCCTCCACCGTCGCTGTGATGTCGTCTTTCATTGGCCAATCGTTATTCCTGACTAATCCTCATTTACTCCCCTTCGACCAAAACAAACCAAGTGTTAATATAAATCCAAGAACACTTGTATATGTGAGTTTTGACTGTTTGTGCCTGATCAGGTTCAGCCTCTGACAGGTGAGTCTGAGCAGACTTCCCTTCACCTGTCAGCGGTGTCGACCTGAACAGACACACAACTAACAACAGAGACGTTTCCGCTTCTTAACAAACTGAATCGGATCAAAGAGGAAGCAGCAGGATGAAGAGACGAGCCGATGACAGCGTCACGCTTCACCAGAGACAGACCATTAACACAGCGACGCCACACTGAGGAGATCTGAGGCAAACAAACAGCATTTCAAATGTGGAGGTAAACAACGTGACGGGTCGACAGACAGAACCCAGAAGAACCAGTCAGCCTCTGAGGGCGCACGTCTCATCACGTCTCATACATCAGCGAACAACAGATATAGATACATTCCATGTTTTTGGAGACGTCTCGTTCCCTTGAGTCAGGAACCAGCTCAGTGAAAATGTTCTGTATAGATTTTAAATACATTATATTGAAGGAAATATATTCATATAGTCTGAAGTCATGCAAGACTGAGCCTCCACTTTCCAACCAGCAGGACTGCTGAGAGACAGACAGGCGGTACGTGTCGTTGTGTTTTTCTTGTTTCGTCTTGTCTGGACGTTTTCAGAGTTTTCAGTCCGGTCGGTTGTTCATCACACGAGTTGACAGCTGGTCTCCTAGCAACAGCAGTGCTCAGACGTCGTTTGCACAAATGAGTCTGTAAACTTTTTATGGAAATGATTCACAACAGCTGCAGTTCGATTGTACTTTATATTTCCTCAAACAATTAGAGAGGCGAACTCAAACTGCAGTTTCACAAACAGAGTGTGTCGACTTCCTGAAGAAGTGAGGACACCGAAAATCAATCCCGACATCTGAAACGTGTCCTCACAGAGACGGACACAAACACAGGGACACACTCGCACAAACACTCTCGTGGCCCTCGGGATGAACCGCAAGATGGCTCACTTAAAAGCAGAGGAGGAGACGGGAACTCCCCGAGGAGGCTGGAACCTGAATGTTGGCATGAAGGTTTGAGGAGGCAACAGAGCTCGACACCGGCCGACCTCGTCACGGCCGACCTCGTGTCCAACTTGACCACAAAAGATTTTAGAGAGCAAATAACTGATCTCAGTAAAATCCACCAGCCTGTCTGAAGGCAGCAGTGACAAAGATTCATTCATAAATGATAATTTAAATGTTTTTCTCAATGATTTGAATCATTATTTGAAGCCACTTGAGGTCAACTTCATCCTCCACAACCTGTACGGCTGCTTTCTGCTGAGGACAGTCTGAAACATAAAGGGCCCGAGGACAGACCCCTGGGGGACACCACAAGAGAGGAGCGTAACAGCAAAGGGCCTGTTGGACGGATCAGATGAGCCAATCCAGAGACATATCACTGATGACATCACAGATGTCTGAAAAAGCTCAGCATCCGGCTAGTTCGCCAAACTTTACACACAGCTTAACAACAAGGCAGACGCCGTCATCTCGTCACACGCTGTTAGAAAGCCGATTCAGTGAGAAACTTCTAAAGATTCATGACAGAATCACCTCAAGAGTTTTTGACTGTTTGATGTGGAAATAAATCATCTGATAACCTTTGAAAAGAGCCCAACAGGATGCCTGCGCTCCACACGGGTCAACAACAGCTTTGAATTGACTTTGAGCCACACTGAGAGGCGTTCAGGATCATTTCACATCAGTTTCCAGGTGAAGACGTTGTGGTTCACTGAGTCAGAACCTGAATCTCCCACAGCTGGATTAAAGGCTTCAGGACAAACTGTTTCTGATTATTATCCATCACAGCGATCGTGTTTTCAGATAAATGATGGTTTTCATTCGACACGGTGTGTTCACGGTCACACGCTGGCTTTCCTTCATGTTCAGTTGAGGTGAAACCTTGCGAGCTCAGTGATTAAAGGTTTCCTGCTCTGTTATTTCACACGTCTTCTGATTATGGACGCGCTCCTCCGGTCGCCCCCATCTGTGCCTCCAGTGACACAAACATTACTTCAT
This sequence comes from Diplodus sargus, assembly GCA_903131615.1. Classification (NCBI taxonomy): domain Eukaryota; kingdom Metazoa; phylum Chordata; class Actinopteri; order Spariformes; family Sparidae; genus Diplodus; species Diplodus sargus. The sequence continues at coordinate 317,097 of CAEMYA010000452.1, forward strand.
CATTTGCGGGTGTAAAACAGGTTCTGAGCATCCTCTCAGATCCTGCAGACACCACACCAGACTTCTGTGAGAAAACAGCCCATTTTCTACACTGATTATGTTGCTCTGAACAGCTGATGGCTGTTTACTGCAGGTGTTTACAAGACGGAGCAGCAGAGAGATCAGATCACCTGCTGGATCCTGAGACAGCAGCGCTCGGCCCGGCTCGGCCCGGCAGCTCCGATAATTACAGATGACAACTGGGGTCTGAATGTCAACGTGTCCCCGGGCCTGATTAATGACTCTAAGTGTAATGAGTCCGAAATGAGATGTGATGAAACGCACACACACACACACACACACACACACACCTGAGCGTCTTTCTGTGCATGTCCTCCTCCGTGATCCCGACGTAAGTGAGCGTTTCATTCCACACCGGATTTAGAGAATTACGGATCGTCTTCGTCTTCAGTTTATTGGCCTGAAGGACACACACACACACACACACACGCACACACACACACACACGCACACACACACACACACATACACACTAATAAATATTGCTTTCAGGTTGGTATTCACACACTGTAGCTCAGAAAATGCTGATAATTCTCTCTGATTAGAAAACGTTCAAACCTGGATTTAATCTGATCCAATTAAAATTTAAAGGAACAGTTCACAATTTAAAAAAAACCTCAGTCCTCCTCTCCTCCTCTGTGATCACACAGCTGTATGGAGACATCTGATGTTTTAAATCAAGTCTCCAGAACTGTTCTGTGGACTGCGACACTTCACCTGAGAATGAGTGGGTTCATGTTTGGGTGAATTGTTCCTTTACGATTGAATTGAATGTATTCAAGGTTCAAAATTAAATGAATATTTGGACTTTACAGATGAATTCTGAGCTGTTTAGTTTCTGTGTTCTGTAAACACTGACTTGTTCCTCCATGTAACAGAACCTCAGGTATGAATCCTGCTGGTCACTCCGTTTTTTACGCTCCACACGGCCTCGATTTAGTTTCAAGGCTTTTGCGAAAATAACATGTGAAGCTGAGATCAGATGGATCCACGTCGGCTTTTCGCTGCAGCTCAACAACAGCAGGATGCTAATGACAGGTGGAGCTCTCAGGTGGAGTCTCACCTTACAGGCTCCAGGCAGCAGGTGCAGTTTGACGTACGGGTCGGCCAAACCGTTAAAGTCCATCGGCTTCAGACCCTGAACACACAAACGGTGACAGACGTCAGCAGGAAACCTTCTCAGCTCAACTCATTAACACACATTCTGTTTGAATCACAAGTTTTCTGATGTTTTATGTTTAAATATGCAAATTATACAATCTAATGAAAAACGCAATGATTTAAACAAACGTCCACAACACAAATATGAACAGAAATAACACCTAAATGTTTATTCTGGACAGTTTCTGCATGTTGAGATGTTTCCACCTGTTGAAATTAAACATGAATGACTGAAGCTGTCAGTCACCTGCAGACTGCATCATGACATCATTTAATCAATTAAATCCATTCTGTCATGGATCCCTCTCTCTCGTACGGATCGACTGTGTTTAGTGATGACAATCAGCTCCCCGTGGTGTAATCAGATTACTATAAATCACCTCCCTGCGTGTCTCCTGACCTTTCGCCGGCTCACGGATCTTCCTCCCTGACACAAACACGCTGTGTTTACTGATGCAGGAGGATAAAGACGACAGCAGCTCGGGTCGTTTTCACACAGCTGAAGGATCAGACGTCACACCTGATTTCAATCTGTCGCCTCATCAGGAGAAAGTGCTCCTAAATTTCCTTCAACAGCTTTGACATTTGCAGCTCGGCAGGGAGAGAGAGATGTTTGTATTATTTCTAATGAGTGCGAGGGAGCAGACAGAGCAGACAGAGCTGACAGAGCGCAGCCTCACTTATATTAAACTACATGTCAGCTCTGTATCGGAGCAGCTGCAGTCTGTTCAGGATCTCAGATCAGTTCATGTCAAAGTTAAATGTGGTCTTCAGGTGCAGATGTTGTCCAGGTCACAGGTCGTCACAGCGACGCCTCGAAAAAGTCTCTGATAAAATAAAGAGTCGTAAACCTCAGAGACAACACAACTGTTAGCTGCTAACATGCTATCAGCACGCTAACCATCAAATGTTAGACAGTTAGCATGTTAGCATTACAATAAAACTGACTAAAAGCACAGCTGAACTTCTTTATTACAGAACAGCTGTTTCTAAAAAATATATTGTTTTTAGAAAGACGAACTGGAAAAGATTTAATATTTTAATTCTACAGCAGCTGCAGTAAAATGAGGATTCACTCAATAACAAACCTTAAATGTCAGTAAAATAAAAAAAGTCGTTAAGTCACTCAGTGAAGTTTAGAAGGAGTGAAGACGGCAGACGGTCAGCAGAAGCTTCAACAACGTGAGAGTAACGAGAGAAAACCGTCGAGACCAAAACAGTCGAGGTAATAATTAATCATATTTATACCTCCAGTCTTCACTGATCACTGGTGTTAAAGATACGCAGATACACAGAGACGTTTCAATGTCAGATATAAACAAGACATTAACATTTTTGAATAAATTAGGATTTGGTGGACGATTTTCTGATGATTCAGGATTTAACAGCATCCTCTGGAGGTGAACACAGTCAGAGAGCAGCCGTGCAGAGCTGACGTGTTCCTGCAGCTAGCTGAAGTTAGCATCGCTCCGGTTCCCTCTATAGTTACTGAACTATTTCTTATTATTACAGAAACTAATGTATAGTTTATTACTTACTTCGCTGTGAGGACGTTTAATGTCCCCGACAACCTCTGTAGCCTCACTTAGACACTTGTTAGCAACACGGAAGAGCTTCAGAATTAAACTGTGGGACATTTAATGATGAGTTTATGTCGTAGAAACAAACATGCGAATATGTTTCGCCTGTCTGAACCCAGAAACTCGCTGAATATTCATGATTTTACCTCTTTGGTTGTCAGTGATGTTAACTAGTCGTGTCTCATAAATACAGTGAGTGTTTGCTGACAGGCTGCAGCTTTCTGTTGTTCCCTTTAAATCAGCTGTAACACGACAGCAGCAGCAGATTTCATCCTCAGTATGAAAGTCTAAACGTTTCCAGCACACAGCGCGAGTTAATCCAGCTCTCAGGTCGACGGCAGGAGGAAACATTAAAGTAGCTCCTCCAGTAAAGAATCTGTGTGGCAGCAGGTGTGCTGATTACCTCCCGTCTCACCTCATAATGAAGCAATTTAAAGCCCTCCTGTCTGCGTCCTCTCATGTTGCTGCAGACGCTGTTGTTCTGTTCACGTTATGAACCGAAGCTGCACAAAGTCTCATTAGAGTTTTGTCACGATGATTTTAGAGGAGTTGAGTCACAGTCCTGCAGATTAGTTTCAGTACATGTTGTCCTTTTTTTATTATCACCATCTGGACCTGCAGATCTCCACCAACACCGTCATCGTCTCAACTCATGACCACAGTAACTGGTAATGTTTAGAAATGTTCAGCCTGAGTAACTTTAGCTTCTCTGCAGGAGGCCAGTTAAGTGTATTCCATCCACGGAGACACAGTCGTGGGTAAAATATTCATAACTGAATCTGCAGCGTGGAGAAATCCTTCAATACGCAGGTTTTATTTCCTCCTACAGACAGCGTCAGAAATAAGCAACAACATTTCCTGTCTCAGCGTCCAGATCGTTTCATGCTGGTGTCTTAAAACATTGTGCTCTCAGCAGAAGTTAAATCAAACCTCTGTGAGTTTGAATCTTTTCTGGTCGTCCAGTTTGAGTTCGCAACGGCCGACACGTCAGCAGATAGCTGGAGCTGTGATGACAACAGAACAGCAGAATCGGCTCCAAAATAGCAGAATTAGTTTGTCGGGAGAGAAAACCTTCATGTGGGTCAATTTAGAGACGACAGCAAACCAAAGAAAACCAAACCTGTCTCTTCTCTGATCCCCATGTGTCCACTGGGTCCAGTTCAGAAACAGATTTGGTCCAAAACACGACAAAAACACTGAGACTGTGGCGACTTTTCATGCTTTTGTCTGTCAAAGACTAATTTCAGTGTCTATGCTCGTCCTCGAGCCTACAACAGCCAACAACCAGAGACACTCTCTTCCTCCTCTGTCCTGAGCCAATCACAAACTCAGTAATAAAGTTTATATCAGTTTTAAAGTCCTAAACTTGGAGATTATGAAAGTTTACGCAGTTTTATGAGTTTTGACTATTTTACATGCACAAAGTTTATGTAAATAAGTCAATAAAGATCCTAATGAGTTTGATGCTCATTATTTCCTCAGTTAAACAGTGTTAGGTGTTTATTGTCAGTGATATTGTTATTAAATCAGAACTTGGACCGGTCAGGCTGTGTGATGGAGACACTTTGTGTTTCAGCTCATCTGTAGGCTGATTTCTGCATTAAACACATTGAATCAGCGTTCAGCCTCCCACTGATCAGTGAGCTGCTGACTGTTCAAACATTCAGCTGAGAACCTTTAAAAAGAGCAAAACCGTTTGTTCTGCAGCCGGTTCAACAGCACTGCGACCCAGAGGAGACGTTCAGGATCATGCTTATACATTTTCAGGATTAATGAGTATTAATCTTGAGCTCTTTTGTCTTTGTATGCACTGCAGGTTCCTACAGTATCATGTATGTACGGTGTATAAAATGTGAACATGAAGATATAAAGTGTTTTCTATGGTTCCCATTCAGATCATAAATGAAATCTGCTGTCAGTGAATCAGCTGCACTGGGTGGAGAAATGTGGAGGCTTCAGTGTAAAATACAAATAAAATCAATAACAGTATTTCAGAACACGTTCAGGCTGATGAGTTCTGTTCTGTTCTGTTGAACGTGTTGAGTCCCAGAGCAGCAGAGCTTCAGGCTGTGAAGACGAGGTGATGAGGAGACGACAGATACCTGCACTCTCTCGGGTGGAGCAGGTGGAGCAGGTGGAGCAGGTGAACTGCGGCTGTAGATTGATGACGGTGCAGCTCGACGTCTCTTTATTGTCTCTGACTCTTTAATTGGGCTCCGCTGTGACAGTTTGCTCTGAATCATGTTACAAACGACAGTAAATCTTCTCGCTCTTTCTACTGCACAGACGTTTGATTTGATCGCAGCAGCTTCAGATAAAACAGGATTGATCCGACAGAAGACGGCGACTCTCCGGGTGTGACGGATGATACAGAGAGAACAAAAGGCCGGCTCCTGTGTGATAACGACAGAAGTCGACTCTCAGGTGTATTTCAGTCAGAAAATTAAGTTGAAACAGAAGCTCAAGATTCAAACTGCCTAAACAAACGAAGCCGAAATCGATTTGCTCTCAGAGCAGCAACTGAAGCAGCACGTCCAATCAAAATAATGAAGGTGTTTCACAGTGTTACAGATTCTAGTGTTGGAAGAACGACTCAGATCCTTCACTTCAGTAAAGTACTGATACCACACTGTGAAAATACCGCAGCTGGTGCGACGCATCGACGTGATTGATTTGATCGACATGATTGACATGATCGACGTGATCGTAACATGCAGGACTGCTGTCGTTCTTGAGCCCCTGAAGCAGAACCGTCCCTAGCGGCTGGACTCACATTGGATCCGGTGCAGTGAGATGCTGCAGGTTGGTGCAGCGGTGTTGGTGTCACTCTGTGGTCCGTGTGACGTGTTTCAGACACAAATCGTCACTCTCAAGGTTATAATTGTGTCTTTTTCTGTCTCTTATTTGAAAGATTTTGAGTGCTGATGAGGAAACGCGACAAACTAAACGAGGACTCAGCGCTGCACAGTAACTCTCAGTTCGCTTTCTCAAAGTCGATTTTTATGATTGAAGCCTTCGTCAATATTTGTTTGTAGTAACATGAAGTAATTCCAGTGGAAATTGGTTTCAGTCTGTCTGCTGTTCACGAGATTATCACCAGAGTCAGTTGGTTATTTTTATTGCTTGTATTATTTTTTATTCTTTATCTGTTTTATTCATCCATATTTTATTGCTGTCTCAGTTTGTATTAGTCTCTTAATCCAATTTGTTTTCTTCAAATCCCTTTTTGCAGCCAACAATCTCTCATCATGTTGACGCCTCTTCATTCTTTGTTTTTTTTATCGTCTTTGTATTTTATTAAATTCTGCTTGTTTCAAAGCTCTTTGGTCAGCAGAAAGAAACTTGACTTGACTTTTTGAAGTACTTTGAACTGCATTTTAATTTGTTTGAAAGCTGCTGTATGAATAAAGTTTGATTGATCAGTCAAAATAATCATTATTTCGATTCACATTCATCTTTGTTGGTGCGTCAGGCTGCGACTTGTTCGCAAAGTGTAGCTGAACAGAATCTGAATGCTGCTGTGACACAAACAGACGAAGAAACAGGGACGCACAGTGACCATGAGACAAACAGCTGCAGACACACACACAACTTTAAAGAGACAAAACACAACAGACAAACAGCTGAAAAACCTCTGAAACACGTCTGGGAGGGCGCAGAACTGTGACACATTCACTAAGTCTGCTTTTCTTTCCTGAGTTCCTGTGAAGAGAACCAGAACTCTGCAGCTGACAGACCGGAGTCGGACTCGAGCACCAACAGAAGGCACTTCATTTAAAACCCACTGAGGCCTTGAAGCGCTTGTGTGTGAATGGGAGATAAATCTCTGCAGCTGGGCTCCAGACTCTGCAGTAAAGCCCGAGCCCGGCGGAGCGGAGTCTGTTACAGCAGCACACTAACGGTCTGCAGAGCGTTCTTACCTTGGCCCGCAGCACGGTGCAGTGCAGCTCGCTGGAGCGCTGCTCGTATCTCAGCTCGAACTCCAGCGTCCCAAGGGCAGCTGAGGAGACACAAGAGGACGAGACAATCATCAGAGCTGATACAAGAACATGATGTACAGCCTCCTGTCAGAACCAATGATAAAGAGGAATGTTTGAGGAGCTTCACGTGTCCAGAGGAGGAAATCCAATTTAGTCGAGCAGCGACTGTCACAGTGATGTCATCACATGTCATCACATGTCAACATGCCAACACCTCTTAAACAGGAGAAACATCCGTCACACCTCGTTACAACCAAGCACACACACAGAGTGACAACATGTTCATACAACACACACACACACACACACACACACACACACACACAGACACACACACACACACACACACACACGTTATATAAGACTGTACATGCAGCGAATGATTCACAGGGATTAGAACAAATATGTATTTTAAGCAGCGGCTCCACAAACAGGCCGCAGCTTACACAACACATTGTTTTTATGCTAAGCTACGAGCTGCTGTGAGATACTGTATGAAGATCCACACGGAGCTGAGTCGAGTCTATTTAAAGTGTCTGTTACTACTTCCTGTTGGATCAGCAAGAAACCAGCTACTACGACCACGAAGCTCATGAAACAGACACACAGAGACGCAGAATGACCTCGACGAGATCCAAACAAATACAACAGACAACAACAGAGAGACAGCGTGACCATAAAGACACACAAATAACTTCAGATGACCACAAAGCACAAAGCAGCAGAGCAAAACGAGAGACAACATGGACACAAAGAAAAAAAATCAACTAGGAAGGACCACAAGGGAGACAATCAACTGCAGAGACACAAAACACGACCACAAAGACATGAAACAACTAGAACCGACAAACATATTGGGAAGCAAAAACAACCACAAAGACATACAAAGCGACTTCACCTCGACCAAAAAGAAAAGTTAACACAAAGAAATGATGGTAACAGACAAACAAAGAGGGACAGAAAATGATCACAGGAGATGTAAAATGACTACAAAGAGACAAAAGACAACCACAAGGGGACACAAAATTACCATAAAAGGACACAAATAATCAACAAGAGCTGCACAACAAACTCAGAGTGATACAAATGAATGAATACAAAACAAGAGACGGACACAAAGTGAACGCACAGACACAAACAGGTACATATGAACACAAAGAGAAAAAAGAATGATTGAAAGAAGAAAGACAAAACTACAACAGAGGGACCTACACAACCACAGTAACACAACAATCAGACACACAAAACTCCAGAAGACCAGCTGACAGACCAACACACTGCTGGCTCTGCTGATGGAGGAAGAAGAGGAAGAAGAGGATGTTACAGGAAGTCAGTTCAACAGAGGAGATCACAGGTGGTGCAGAACAAAGCAGCTGCTGTCCACACAGAACAAGGTCAACCACACTGAATTATTGATTAAAGGACGGTTGCACACTTTGAATAATACATACTTTTGTTTTCTTTTCGTGCTGGGAGTTAGATGAGAGGTAAAAGTACACAAGTACTGTCAGCTCCACGCAGTAAAAGTACATGTTGTGCAGTAAATGTGTCGTACTGAGACTGACGTCTGATTGTGTTCATCTAAAATCTGAATCAATCTTCATCTGTAACAACCTTTAAAATACAGACTCATATAAATGTAGTGCAGTAAAAACACTGCTGACGTAACATAACATCAACTGGAAATACTCCAGTAAAGTACCTAAAATTGCAATTAAGTTTGTACTCAGATAAATGCACTGTACTTAGTTACTTTCCACCGCTGCACTGCTGCAGCCCCAAACATCTGTTCAGGTTTCACGTCGTTGTCTCGCCCACGTTCGTCTGAGCTCCACTGGTGCAGGACTGAAGTGTATTACAGACAAAACCTAAATGATCTCAGACGGCAGCTGTGACTCTGACATTAGTTTCTCCTCCACAGAAACCACACTGAGCACAGAACGCTGCTGCAAACATGGACGATCATTCAGACGCAGTGAAACACCACCACCCCTCCAAAATAAGAGCAGGACCCTGCGACTGAGAGAGATAACCATCTATCCATCCATCCATCCATCCAACCTCAGCTTCTCTCTGCAGTCCTCAAGATAAGATATAAATAAAGTCCCTCGGATGTTTTATTCATTTTTTTGGGTCTGGATTGTTCTGGTGTTGCTCGCCACCCACCTCCACCTCCACCCACCTCGTCTGCTGCGGGCTGCAGTAGAAACATACTGCACCAACACATGCAGCAGCATCCTGAAGACGTCGCTGCACTGTAAAAATGAAACGTGAGGCTGGATGATCGTCTATGTCTGTTCTGATCAATCTGATGATCACAGAACAACAGAAATCCCAAAGCAGAACAAAACAAAGCAAATCTGATTATAAAAACATGTTAATGAGGAGCAAAACTCTAATTAGTCTTTACTGTAGAGATGTGGATCAGTGAGGAGGCTCACAACATGTCAGAGGCTCTGCAGCTCTGAGAGCAACGATCAGCCTCAGTCGTTTATCACCACTCAGTCTGATTCCTGAGGATGGAGAGCTCATCAGCCCTCTGCTGCCTCTGAAGCACAGGATGAGTTTCAGCTGCCTCGATGTGGAAATACTCACGGTAAAATACACAATCTGAAGAGTTTGTGTTGCATTATTAACGTTATTGTGACTCAACGACATGAATAATTTATCAGTCGTGTCTGACCTAAACTGGTCGTCGGTGTGCAGGAATCTTAATTAATTGTTAATTGTTAATTGTTCACAGTGGAGTCGCTGCATCTTTGTTACATCAGACAAACTCAAGAGTCCAAGTTCGTCCATTTAGATGTTTCTGACAAAAACATTTCAATTCAAAGTCTCTGACAAGTCGAGAAGATGTCCAGTGGAGCCAGAATGAAAGTTTCTTGACATCTGTTCAGTTTCCACTGTTGATGTTTCACTCTGTAATATTCTCAGCTTCCGTTACAGACAAGTTAAAAACATCTTGTGGTTCAAATGAAAGGTTTTATGACGACTACGTTTTACTAAAACTACAAAGACGATTCAAACTCATGGCCTCAACCTCAGTCTGTGCATGGGGCGTGCACTTTACCAGGAGAGCTACTCATCAGCTTCATTAAACACCATGTTTCCGTCATCAAAACTTCATGAAGTTGAATAATAAATATTGGAATAAATATTGGTCACACACACACACACACACA
>CAEMYA010000452.1:333581-358616 GCA_903131615.1 Diplodus sargus
ATCAGATATTGATCAGTTGATTAGTGTGTGTGTATGCATGCTCAGTGTTGCCATGAAAATAAAGACTTTTGGGAAAATTCATGGGAAAATATTGCAATTTCATCAAAGTGACAGGCGACCATGTTGATTTCTCTGTTTTGAACATTGTTGGAAACTTTTGCGATGACCGAAGAACACAACTCAACAACGTGAAGAACAACGGTCGAGCGGTTTTTACATATTCTCATACAGAAATCTGTCATATTCTACTTTTAATCACGGGATGAGATCATCATTAACTTTTTTAGATTTGGTCACTTCAGATCAAAATATTTTAGATAAAAATGTAATATTATAAGTTAAATTTCATATTATGTAAGTGTTGTATGATTACACTGAGCAGATATCTTTCTTTAATCTAACTATAATATTATAAACACTTGTGATTTATTCTTGAATTATTCGTTGTTTTCACAGAAACTCTGAAGTAATTAATTTCCGCACAGTTCTTAAATGCACCATGTCTCATCCTGCCACTAGGAGGCGCTGGAGCAGAGTTAGATCCACAAACAACAACAACTTAAGTACAGATTTAGTCATTTTTAGATATTTTTATGCAGAATAAACTGTCTGTTTTTTGCCAGCAGCATGAAATCTTTCCAGCTCATTATATTTATTATAATAAATTGATAATTACCGCAAGGATGAGCTGTAAATTAACACACTCAGGGATCTCTGTCTCCAAACAGTGAGGAAGATCTTTATGCTGAGTTGTGAGGTGAAAATGAGGGTTATTGATTGGATACACTTGACTGAATGTGTGATTGGTCGGTCTGTGGACACAGTCCAGTTCAACAGATCATCAACCACATGTGCTGCAGAGAGGACGAGGAAACACCTCCCAAAATTCACTGTTGTGTTTCTGTGGGATTTAAAAGCTCCAGTCACAGCAGCACATTATAATGCATCTCCAGCTGCAGCTGCATGTAAATCAATAGTGTCTGAGAGCTGAAGCTGCTGCAGAGACGAGTCAGAGAACAATGACTGCTCACATCCAACAAAACAAATCTGATCAGTTAGTGTCAATGAGTGTCAAAATAAGTGTCAAATTGCTAACAATCCTTTTGTATGCTAACGCTACAGTTAATGTTAACATTACTAAATCGAAATGACTTCGACTCAAATGGCGGAATTACTCTTTTTAGTGCTAACAACACTTCTTTATGCTAACCAATGTTAAATTGCTAACCTTACTTTTTAAGCAAATTTTTTTTTTTTGCTGAGTTTACCTTTTGAAATGCTAACCATTTCTGTTTTATGCCAATACTACTTTCTACGCTAACCTTATTTACAAAATGCTAATATAACTTTTTAAAATGCTAAAATTACCTTTTTATGCTGAAAAATTTTAAATTGCTTACCTCACTTTTAAATACTAATGATATTATTTATACTAGCATTACTTTTCAAAATGCTAACATTAATTTTTTAATGCTAATTGTAATTTTTTAAATGCTAACATTACTTTTTATGCTAATCTTTTTTTTTATACTGCTAATGTTGCTTTCTAATGCTAATTTATGCTAAGATTACTTTTCAGAAGGCTAAACATGCAATAAAATGTTGTTTTTTTTTAATTGGTTTCAAACAAACAAACAAAAATAAATCGCACAGGTTTTCACAGATGAGAACATATAAAGATCCTGACAGAACCAGATCAGCTCTCAGCTCATAAATGTAGAGGAGAGAAAACATTTTGAATCAGAACCAGAACATGGATCACCAGAACAAAGAAATGTCCTCACTTCCCCCTCAGGGCTTCTGCAAAAAGCAGTCTGATCAATAATTCAAGTACAAAAACAACAAAATTCAGCCTGAACTGTTCAAACTGCATTTATTGACACGTTTCAGGTTTCAGTGATTTAACACACTGTGTTCAGACTGAACGAGTGAACGCCTCAAAATCACAGCAGAGAAGTTCTCAGGTTCGTCTTTTCTTTAATTTGATGTTTTATGACTTTTTTCAAACGTTTTGCAGATAAAATGATATTTGACCTGTAACCAGCGTCTGAAACAGAAACAGAGCTTCACACCTGCCTCAGTGACGGCAGAAGAACCAAATACATTCAAGTTCAAGTTGAATGAAAAGGATCCTGCATTAATTAGTGACTTCCTCTCTCTTCATCCTCACACATGGGAGTCAAAATGTGGGAGAGACGAGAGGAGAGAAGAAGGAGGCAGAGAGGAAGATGACAGGAATGGAAGTGAATCTGGAATGAAAAGGGAAAGAAAGAAAGACGAGAGGATCTTTGTTCTTACCTCTGAGTGTGTGAGTGCAGCAGATTCCAGCACAAACAGGTGGACGTCAGCTCGGGGTCCGCAGGAACAGGTGGAGAGAGAGGCAGCGAGCAGCCGAGTGGTCGAGAGAGGCAGGGGGGAGGAGAGAGAGAGAGAGAGAGAGAGACAGAGAGAGAGAGAGAGAGAGAGAGAGCTCCCTCTGATAGATTTGGACTTTTAACCCTTCGTCTTCCTCTCTTTTCCTGTGGTTTTGTTTAATATCCTCTCTCTGAGCCTCACATTCATCTGAACTGTCAGCAGCGGTGAAGCTCTTCCTTTAATCACACGACACATGTATTAGATTAACTCTCCCTCGCTCTCTCCCTCCTTCTCTCCCTCCTTCCCTCCCTCCTTCTCTCCCCCGGGGGAGCAGATTGCAGGGGGGACACTGGAGCTCAGTAATGTGCCAACAGCAGCATCTGTCCTGCGCTGCTCTCTGTATAATTTGTGCTTAATGATGCCTAATGATACATCCAACACACATATACAATCAATGTCAATGCAGCATGTTCACTCCTCCCCTCCAGGAAAAGGGTGTAGATGATCTGAGCCCTCCATCCCTCCTCCTCCACCCCTCTTTTTCTCTTCTTCACCCCTCCTCCTCCTCCTCTTCCTCCTCATCAACCTTTCATTCCTTCCTGTCTCCCCGGGCGGACAGATAGATGTCCCTGAGGTGAAGGAACCTCTCGTTAAAAAGAAAAAAACCCTCCTCCTCTTCATCCTCCTCCTCTTCCTCCTCCTCCACCTCCTCTCTGCATCTCATCCACCCACACACTCTCTCCATCCATCCATGCAGCCAAACGGAGGAAACCCTGAGATGTTTGTTCATTTCTCATCCCTCTGCTCTCCAGTGTAACCTGATGTAACGCTGCAGGACGCCTCACAGGAAATCAGAAGCATCACCTCTGCTGCTGTGTTGGCTTCTGTCTCGTGAAGCTCAGATTGAACAATGAGCTTTTCTTGTTCTTGCCACCAGCTGTCGGTGGAGTTGGACCGAACCAAACGAAGCATGAGAGAAGCTGCTGGGAGAAACAGGAACGCTTCAGGACGAGGTTTTTCTTTTAACAACACAAAACTTTTGTTTGTTCAAAGCAGCAGTGTGGAAGGAACCGATCACATCTACAGCCATTAAACAAAGAGCCGGGCCGATACAGCGATCCCTCACATGTGCTCATCAAACACGTTAACGTAACATCCTGACACCTGAGATCACTGTCGGAACCACAGAGTCCAAAACCTTAATTATTCCTAAACTGAACCTGGACACCAAGAATCCAGAGTGATTTGTTTTTAAGTTACGTAAGTTCATCGCTGACATACATTTGCAAATGTGATTCATTTGCTCATTAGCCGTTAGCTAGCAGTCAGCCTCTGAGTGAAGTCAGCACTCATCAGACTCCGGTTCTCTCTGTGACGCCATGTTCACATTCACATGGCGGCCATTTTCCTCTGACATCACGATAAGGGTGAGCTGAGCTCAGTCTGACCCCTGGATGGTTTGTGCTGCTCAGAAACTGGGTCAGAACGGGTCTGAATGGACGACAGCTTCATTAAAGTCCCGCTGAGACGATGAGACATTCAACGACCTCATCAGTTCATCTTCAGCAGCTTTTCTGAAATGATTGCAAACGCTCAGGATGCTTTTAATTATTGATGATAATGAGACAGATAATTGAAAGTGTTAACTCCTCCTCCTCCTCCTCCTCTGAGCTGTGTGCTGCTGTATTCTGCAGGCGGACTGTTATTAACCCGAGTGGCCCGAGAAGAAATGAGACAATAACCATTCAGGTCTAATTTCATTCCCCGTGTCCGTCCTGTCGGCCTCCATCAGTTAACCTCCGTCACTGCTCACTCACAGGCTGCACGATTCAGTCATGTGATGCAGACGATACGACATGAGGTCCTCGTCACTGCTGCTGTGAACGAGATGATGTTCCTCCACAGGAGAGGACGACTTGTCTTCAACTTTAGATTCAGTTCGGCTGAGCGGATCAGAACATCTGTCTCTCTGCAGAGCAGAACTGGTTATCTGGTTCTTTCTCCAGACGTCTGAAGAAAACAAGCTCCTGGTTTCTCTGCTGAAAAGACCCAGAAGTGATTTATAATGCGACGACAGGTGAAGGTCAGTGAGTCCAACACCTGCAGACAGCTCACAGACACCTGTCACTCAAAGAGGCCACGCCCCTTACTTATACAGAACTTAATAACCATAATATAGTTTAAAGCAGTGACTTATATAAACGTTGTGATGAAGCGAACCATTATCTCCAGAAACCAGCCGTGAACAGTTGATTTGTGTTTTACAGGAGGACTGACTCGCTGGTGGAGCCTCTGGTGGCCGTCAGAGGAACTGCAGGTTCTGGTTCTTCTGGTCCTGCGTCATTCATCAGGTTGTCGTCTGGATAAAAAAAACAACCAGTGGTAAAAATGTTACGTCCTGTCGTCGACTTATAGAGTGATGAACAACTACAGAAGTGAACAGGAGCCTCTTCGTTCACTTCTATATCAGACTCCAGCAGACAGTTTCCCTCTGAGCTGAGCAGAAATAATGAATGACGCTGTTTAATCTCAGAGTTGGAGAATCAGAGTCCAGCAGGACGCTGCTGCTGTTGGATCAGTCTCATTAAGCTTCTCCTGGCAGACGACTGAAATGTTGTGAAATGTTTGAGTCTGATGGGATTTTATGTTTGTGGTGACGAAGCCGGAGATGTTCACGGGATTAAGAACGCTGTCAAACCAACTGTTGGTTATTATTGTGAAGTTTTAAATCTTCAGCTTCATGCAGCGTCCAGGAGACGTCATGATGACGACAGAGAGACGGACGCAGGAGACACACCTGACAACCCGACTGCAGCCGTCGTTAATGAGACTGACGAGGGCTGACAACACAAAGTCCTCCTCTCCTCCTCCTGATGATATAAAGTCCTCTCCTCCTCCTGATGATATAAAGTCCTCCTCTCCTCCTCCTGATGATATAAAGTCCTCCTCTCCTCCTGATGATATAAAGTCCTCCTCTCTCCTCCTGATGATATAAAGTCCTCCTCTCCTCCTGATGATATAAAGTCCTCCTCTCCTCCTCCTGATGATATAAAGTCCTCCTCTCCTCCTCCCGATGATATAAAGTCAACAGTGTTAGCATCAGGTAGTTCAGCTTCCACAGTCTTTCAACAAATATTTTTTTGTTTTAATTCATTTTGTTCATTTTCCAACATATAAAAATACAAAAACAGACAGACAATAAATTAACTTAACGATTTCTAGCTTTAAAAAAAATCTATTACTTTAAATCTATTATGTGTTTTACACTCTTTCCTCTCAGACTGACGAGTGCATACCTTCACCTGAGCTCCTGCTCATCACTGCTGAGCCAATCAGCTCACCTGATGTGACCTCATCAGGCTGGATGATCGCTGTTCTCAGATCAGATTGTTGTGTGTCTGCTGTCGTTAACGAAAAAGAGTGCGTGACATCAGTTTCATACGATTGAAACAGGTTTTGAATCTGTTAACTGAAATTATATCAACAAGTCAGATGTACGTGTCAGTGCTGTATCGTCACCTGGACGTGTTAAAGCATCCTGCATGAAGGAGCTGGAGACTTGATGTAAATCAGAGAAACAATAAATGCTCCAAAACTCCATTAAAACTTTGCTGAATCAGCTGTTAGCACTTCCTGTCAGCAGTGAACCTGTGGATGTTCAGACGACTCTCACTGGGTCACTGTGGTACTGAAGAGAACTTAAAAACATGATGTTTCTAAGGTTCTACGCCCGCCCTAGAGCCTACGACAGCCAATGAGTGATGCGGTAGACCTGAGCCACTCACACACCTTCCTCCAGGTGATTGATGCCTCATGCAGCCAATGAGACTTCAGATCCAGTGAAATATAGTTTATATCAGTTTTTAAAGGTCCCATTTGGAAACAAATTGATTTTTGAGTCTCATTACCGACTGGACCAATACTGACTGGCTCTGGCTCTGGGATGTGGGCCGACCCGACCCAACTCACAGTCACACAGGACGTTGCTCTCAGAGACAAACTGCAGATGAGCCTCATTGATTTCCAGCTGCAGATTTATGTTTTTAATCGTGCGTCCACATCGAGCAACAAATCCCAGTTAGACAGCGACCGGACGTGTTTCACCCTCATATGTAAATGAGAACAAACCGTCTCAGATTCAGTGAGGAGCTGAATATCTGCTGCACTCCGTCTGTTTTTAATACTTCCTTCTTGTTCTCCGCTGTGTTTGTCTTTAATCATGTTTTCATGAAGTCTCCAGCGTCTCCGCCTCTCCACTAATCCGATCATTTGGGTTTGTTGCTCTTTTCAATTTAGCCCAAGAAAATGAAAGTGTGTGTGTGTGTGTGTGTGTGTGTGTGTGTCAGTGTGTGTCAGTGTGTGTCTTTACTTTAACCTCCATCTTTCTGTCAAATATGAAATGAACACTTTTAGTTTTGCTCCCATTTTACAGAACAAGCCAGCAAACAAACAAACAGAACAACAAAAGATAACAAACAAACAAACAAACAAACAAACAAACAAACCAGTGTTGATGTCAGAGCTGCTCTCACCTCTTCTGACACACACACACACACACACACCCACACACACACACACAGTGTGAGTGACAGTCATATTACAGGGTGTGAGCAGGTGACACTTTAATAAAACAGGTCAGCAGGTTCATCTTTATTGATCTTTATATAAAAACTGTTATTATCGGAGCAGCAGAATGAAACCGAGGACACAGTTTACTGAGAGTCGTCTTCACGCTGCCGACAGCTTCACTCACTTTACTGCGTTAGTTTGTACAAACTGACTGATCGTGACTGAATCTCATTTTCTGCTGAACTGTTTGTTTTACTATTCAGAACGAACATAAAAACATTAAAAACAAAAACATGAACCGGATCTCTGGACTCACATTCATCTCACTGTGTCCACTGTGAGACTCCGTACATGAGAGACATACCATCACACACACACACACACACACACACACACACACACACACACACACACAGAATATCATATTACATTCTCATAACAGACAAATGATCTGAGGTCTCTTTTGGTAATCCTGAGGACTAGTTGCTAAGCAACCAGGGGAGTTTCTAAAAGCACTGGTATCTCCTCTGCACTGTGTGTGTGTGTGTGTGTGTGTGTGTGTGTGTGTGTGTGTGAGTGTGTGTGACACGGTGACTTGGACGTTGGGGCCGCGTGGCGAGGCTCATTATGTAATGAAGCTGCTGTGTGGGATCGTCTCTATAAATATTCTGATCCTCGAACACGGAGCCGGATCCTTCTGGCTGCAGGTGAACGGGGGATTCGAACCGAGCTGCTTCCTGTTTGTCAGCAGCGTCAGTACGATGTCGTGCAGCACGAGGAGCCAGAGTCGGATTACACAGAAATAGATCGAGGAGCTGCTGCTCTTCTCCTCCGCTCAGCTCAGGATGGTTTGATGGCGGCTGCAGCAGGACAGCAGCACCGAGGGGTCAAAGGTCAGCGTGGACCTGAGGGTGCGTTCAGGTGCTCCACGTCTGTGTGACACGTTCCTCACATGTTTCATCAGAACTGAGCCTGAAGGTCCGACACAGTCCCATTAAAACACATTCTGAACAAAAGGTCGACTGAGGAACGACGTGATGGAAGAAACACGTAATAACGTTCTAACACCAGCGTGTAGAGACGCTGTTACAGCTCACAGTCCTGCGTTCATCGCCTGAAGCATCAACATCAGGTTCTCTGACACCAGAAGATAAAATCACTCCTGGAGTTCTACAGCAAATAACTGGATAATAACTGCAGTAAATTCACAGTAATATATTGTGTTTCTACAGTGACAAAGCAAAAGGTTACAGTGAAAATACAGTATGTTGATGTAAAATGACGTGTGATTATTGTAGATCTACAAACGAACTGTCATTTCTGAGTAACTTACAGCGACGTACTGCATCTTCATGTTAACCAGCACAAATATGAACGTGTTATTCTGTATGAAACAATAAAACTGACGTGCACCATGCTAACACTGTTAGCTTAGCAACCACAGAGAAGAGTTCAGCTTCATGAAGGGTTTAAATAACATCATGTTGAACTCCTGAAGTTCAGCGTGTTAAACACCTCCAGACTGCCGCAGGTGAGGCGTTCAAACATTCTGTCAGTAACTGAACTGAGCTGTTCTGGCTGTTGGTTTGTGTTGAGCTGCTGCCACCTGCTGCTGGATCAGAACATCACGCTGCACTTTGTTCTGTTTGAAAGGAAATGGACTTGGACTTCCAGAATATTGACCAGTCAAAGTGCTTTACAACTCTTGTCACATTCACCTGTACAGGTGCTCATCAGGACCACTCTGGGGTTCTGTGTCTTGCTCAAGGACACATCAACACGCAGCTTGGGAGAGCCGGGATTTAAACCAGCAACCTTCCAATAACTCTCTACCGCCTGAGCTCCAGCCGGCCTAGTTCACTGTGCAGTTTCACGTCAGATGTCTTTTACTGAGCAACTTCACCTACTGACACGTAAAGTTCCACATTCAAAATCTCATTTGGAAACTGGTGAATTTTAGGCATGTGGTGATTTATGAGAGCACAGAGAACATAAAGCGAGTCTGATCACAAGTGGAAAGAGTCCACCAGCACAGGACGGTGTCCTGCTGATCTGTGATTGTTTACTTTGTGTGTTTCACACAGGACAGAATGTGTGTGTGTCATTTGTTGTTCCAGCAGACAGGAGCTCCTCCTGCAGCCACCAGGTGCTTCTCACCTCACCTGCTTCCATGTTTCCCTCACGTGCATCTTTTACTTGCACCTCAGTCCCGCCAACCACAGAGGAGAGAGGAAACCACGTGTGTATTTATACTGTGTATTTATACTGCGTGCTGTGTATTTATACTGTGTGCTGTGTATTTATACTGTGAGCTGTGTATTTATACTGCGTGCTGTGTATTTATACTGTGTGCTGTGTATTTATACTGTGAGCTGTGTATTTATACTGTGTGCTGTGTATTTATACTGTGAACTGTGTATTTATACTGTGACTACAGTTACATCAAGCTTACAGGCTTTTACTGAAGCAGCTGATGGTGACAGAGTGGATGTTGGAGGTAACAGTGAGAAGGTGAGTCCAGGTGAGTCTCTGCTGCTGCAGTGACGTCATCAGTCCAGCAGAGGGCGCTCCAACACCACACATGACTCCAGCTCAGATTCTGCAGCAGGATGTTTCCTGAGGCTGAATGCAATGAGCTCAGCAGGCTGCAGAAAATAATCTGTGACAAACAAGTTTATGATTCTTCCAGGTTTTATAAATGAATCTAATGAGAAACTTTCATCACACACTGACAGCAGCTCTGATCCTGAGACAGCAGCTCATCAGAGATCAGAGAGTGTTGGACTCATTAAGAGTGAACAGCTGACACAGTGTGAGCCACACAACTCTGTCAGAGCTGGAGGCTAAAGAGCGCCGCGGCAGGAATCGAACCTCCAACCTCCTGAACAGCAACCCAACTGCTGTAGCACCGAGCCACAGCAGACACCTGGACTCCTCCATCAGTCTGTCAGCAGGTAGAGACTCTGCTGCTACCTGCAGCCACCAGAGGGCGCTCCGCAGCACATGACGTCATTAATGAGACGCGTCACAGCTGTGAGCCAGAGAGTCTGTGAAGGTTCTGATCCAACAACACTACAGCTCAGTGTGGGCGTCAAACTCACAACCTGTTGATGAGCAGTGAGTCAGAATGTGAAACCTGAAGTCCAACAACACACACACACACACACTGACACTGGACTCACACAGAACCACTGACTGACTTCAGACACAAACACTTTGGCTTCATGTGCAGATCCACGTTAGTTTCCTGTTGACAGTGGTACTGAATACATCATGGACGTGGTGTATGTGTGTGTGTGTGTGTGTGTGTGTGTGTGTGTGGACAGTTCTTATTCTTTCAGAACTTTCCTGTTATGACATTTGGGTTCCTTCCTGTAATCACACCATGATTGCTGGTTCATGAAGCCGAGTTAAACTCTGTCGAACACATGAGCTGCCGTCTGCATCAGTCTGAAATCTGTCGTCTCTCTGCTTGTTTCTTGTGTTTCCCACCTGAAGATGGTCCAGTGGTTTGAGACGCCGTCCAGCGACGAGGAGACGTTGGATCGAAGCCCAGCTGGGCCGACTACAGGTAAGTGACAACAGTGTGTGTGTGTCTGTCTGTGTATGTGTGTTAGTGTGTTCATGCAAAACAAAAACCAAACAAACTTTAAAATCGAACTTCGTCCGTTGCGTTCGCCGTCGCTCGCTCGCTCGTGGAATTTGCGCCGTCGACTGATTGAAACAGATCCTGGAGGAAACGCTGAGCAGGTAAGTCTGGTTGAGCGAGCTGGCTTGATGAAAGCTAGCTAGCAAGACTGGTTTCATTCTTTAGTTTAGTAAACAAACATCAGGACCTGTTTCATCATTCAATTCCTTTTATTATTATTATTTATTATTTAATTTTTTAAAACCATCAGTTTTTTGTTCTGATTTATTGGTTTTGAAATTCACACCTGTTGATGCACAGGTGTGTGTGTGTGTGTGTGTGTGTTTCTGCAGTTATGGACACTGAGTCAATTTGACTGATTGTAAACAGAATTATTAGTAGTTTATATTTATTTTCATTTGGGAGCATTGAGAATATCGTCTCCTTCAGAAGAAAATGACCCGAATGTGTTCATGTCGATGTGGTCAGCGAGGTCAGTGAGGTGAGCTGTGTGTGTGTGTGTGTGTGTGTGTGTGTGTGTGTGTGTGAGTGACACAGCAGCTCAGTGAAAGTAAAGCAGCTGGTTTACAGGAAATCACAGACAGTTTCAGTTTCAGTTTCACTCATCACAGCTCCATCAGAGGATGGAGGTCAGTGAGTACAAATACTCAGTTACTGTACTTCAGTACATGTTTCAGGTATCTGTACTTTGCTCGAGTACTTCTTTGACTTCCCCTCCTACATCTGAACACAAACCTTCTTTGTATTCATTCTGTTACAGGCTCTCTCTGAGTGACAAAGTGGGAGCTGGACTGCTGTGTGTGCAGATCAGCATATCAGAGGACGTGAACCTGAAGAACTGGGTGTCTTAATAGAAGTGATATATGTTGACTGAGGGTGCTTATATAGATAAGAAACACAAATATCTGCAGCTGCATCTTTACAGGAAGTCACATGATTTAGAGGAAAGGAGGGGCAGAATAAAGTCCAGTGA
This sequence comes from Diplodus sargus, assembly GCA_903131615.1. Classification (NCBI taxonomy): domain Eukaryota; kingdom Metazoa; phylum Chordata; class Actinopteri; order Spariformes; family Sparidae; genus Diplodus; species Diplodus sargus. Next base: position 345,128 of record CAEMYA010000452.1, read on the forward strand.
AGAGGCAGTCTGCTGCAGTCAGCCGTCTGAGTGAACACAGAGAGTTTACAGTCTGTCTTTCTCTACCAGCTTTATTCAGAGACAACAGACGTCTCTACGAACTTTATTCAGAGACAACAGGACGTCTCTACCAACTTTATTCGTCTCTACCAGCTTTATTCAGAGACAACAGGACGTCTCTACCAACTTTATTCGTCTCTACGAACTTTATTCAGAGACAACAGGACGTCTCTACCAACTTTATTCGTCTCTACCAGCTTTATTCAGAGACAACAGACGTCTCTACCAACTTTATTCCAGCAGAACTTTCAGCAGCAGGTCAGAAACTCTTTTTTACTCTTTACCTATCGTTGCTTCTCACTCTGCAGATAAACACCTTCATCATCACTGCCGGTCGTCCACGAGTCACTTCAACAGCACAATACTGGAAGGAGACAAAGACATGTGAATTTAATTAGCTAGTAATTAATGTAGCTTCTGTCTCAGGGTGACAGTCTGTCCTCCTGACTGAGACTTCAGGAGGACACACATGTTAACATCATGGCAACATTTACTGTCACACCTCATTAGGTTCTGCAGTGTGCTGTAAGAATGGACCCACTGGTGCAGCTTTAAGTCGGAGCTGCTCGGTTCTGTGCGAAGAAACAAAAGTTGGAGAAATGGTGTGTGTGTGTGTGTGTGTGTGTGTGTGTGTGTGTGTGTGTTTACAGGCACTCACAGTTTCTGTTTCTGTTTCACTCCATCACAGCTGCAGCAGAGGAGGCAGGTCACTAAGAACAAATACTTAGTTTCTGTACTTCAGTACGTGTTTCAGGGATCTGTACTTTACTCGAGTATTTCTTTGACTTCTCCTCTTACATCTGAACACAAACATCTGCAGCAGCATCTTTACAGGAAGTCCCATGGCTCAGAGGAAAAGGTGAGGCAGTATGAGGTCCAGTGAAGAGGCAGTCTGCTGCTACAGTTTGCTCACTGACTGGCCTCAGAGCCTGGAGCTCCTCCTGGAGGCTCGGTCAGGAAAGACCTGGTTTACTTCATCTCATGACTAATCAAGAGTCTGAACAACCTGTTTCCAGCCGGATTATCCTCCACTGAGCAGCTGTTAACCAGCTGAATGTATTTGCACACTGACCAGGAGATACAGATCACTTCATCACAGCTGAATCAGTTTGAACACTGAATATCTTTGTACTGTGATCAGCTGAAGATATTCTGCTTTTATTTACATTATAATCAACGTCCCAACTGTTGTGAATCAGTGTTGGAGTAAATGTATCTGCAGGTTCACGTGGTCTCCATCAGATACAGTTTCCTCTGGTGTCCTCTGATCGTCTCCTCACTTTCTCTCACAGGTGTTTCTGATTGGACCATCAGGCTGAAACCCTCGTCATGTCGAAGGGAATGGTAAGGTGTCCTCGCTGTGGCAGCACGCATGCAAACATTACCTTCATTATTAAAGGAGCAGTCTGTAGTTTTAGAAAAGAAATTCATATTTTAATAGAGTTTTTATATTTGCAAAATGAATGAGGTAATAATTAATAAATAGATAATAATAATAAATAAATAGACAATAATAATAAATAATAATAAATAAATAGATAATAATAAAAAGACTCAGATCCTTTGTAGTGAAGAATTGAACCATCATTTTCTTTGACTGAAAATTGATTCAGTAAAATTGGGAACGAAATAAAATGTTCTCCACAAATGTGTCAAGCAGTGACACTTTTGTGGACGATCCCCAACCCTGCTGATAATAATTAAAAAATGAATCAAGTTTTGATCTGTTGACTTTTGATCTTCATCATCAGCCTCTGGTTGGAGCTGTTGGAGCAGCGTTGGGTCTTCTTGGTGCGGCTGCAGCGGGAGGTTTAGCTGCAGCGTTCAGTAACATGAGGTATGACGGTGAAGGGGGGGAATCAAACCAGACGTTCACAGAATACTACTTCCTGTTTATTATCCTCACACATTGAGTTAAGTTGAGTGGTACAAACTGTTGTATGATATCTTATGTTGTTTTTTTTTTTTGACAAATTCTCACATTGTATAGCCTTCATCTGTTAGAAAAAGAACAGACTGGTGAGTTAAGAAGAAATCTTTCTCTGTTTTTTTGTTGGCCATTTTGAGGCTATAATCAAACCCACAGTTGCTGATTCTCCAGATACTCAATAAACCAAGATAAAGCTAAATGTTCCTTCTTACTTATTTAATTAACTGTTTTAAAGGTTTCCTAATGATCAATTAGTCTTTTAACATGACAAACCTTAAAAACAAGGACATTTCTAAGCAATCCCAAACATTTGAGCGATACTGTAGATTAAACTATTATTGTTCTCAAAGTGCTCAGTGAGTTTGATTGACAGCCAAAGAATGGCTCCTTGTAAGACTCTGTTTTAGATTTATTACCAAAATATAAGAAGCCTCTTTTTTGTTATTCCTCCAGCAGAGGACCACTTGTGGATTTGGCAGAAGTGAGGCGCATCATCGAAAGCAGCGACAGGAGTGATGAGGAAAAACGGCGATTGATGACGTATATAATAAATAAGTGTCCAAATGAAGAGGTCAAGGAATGGCTGAAAGGATATTTTCAGGAGTTGGTCGTCCTTCCACTTGTAGATATGTATTACTTCCTGATAGAAGAGCTCAAGAAGAAAAAGGAGATAGACCGCACTGACATCGACATCATCTTTGTGGCTCACGGAGAAATTGATTCGTTCATGTTCCCAGCCGACTGCCTCATGCCTCTGCCCTCCATCAGAGACGTGGTCCTGTATTCTCCCTGGAACTGTGCTATCAATGCTGATGTAGCGTACGGTGTTGCTACAGGAAGTATACAGCCTCATCACAGGGTCTTTGGCTGTAGTCTACCACCACCAGAACAACCAGAACAACCAGAAGAAGAATATTGTTCATATCCTGATGAATTCCATCAGCCGACCAACCTGCCCAACCGCTGGAACGAAATGAGGGAAGCTGGCCGATCGAGGATCCCGAACATCCTTCTCAGCCCTCTGAAGGATCCAGAGGAGGAACCAGAGGAACCAGAGGAGGAACCAGGTGATCCTGCATGGAATCGTGTTGTGTTTCTCCAAGAAAGACTTGGTGAACCTGGGAGAAATCGTGTCCTCATCCCGTTCACTCGCCAAGGATGGATGGGCTCCTTAGAAGATATCCCATTCGTGATCTTCACTTTGGTTCTGTCAGCAGTACTGGAAGTCTACGGCTGTAGTGCCACCGTCCATCTCTCTGCCTGTCTGTGTAGATCTGAAGCAGCAACCCTGAATGAGGCTGAGCTGAAGCGGCAGTATGAATACACTATCGACAACACAGGAATGGGATCGTCTGAGGAAAGGATCTGCAAATTAGACGACGCCCTGTACAAATTCTTTAAAGATGTGTTTGGTTAGAGATCTTCTGTGTTTGTGTCGTTTCAGTGTCGAAACTGAACAAAACACAGTGTTGTGGGTGGAGTGATGAAGAGTCAATCAATCAATCAATCAATCAATCAATCAATCAATCAATCAATCAATCTTTATTTGTAATCTTTGTTTTGCCAGTTCATAAAAGTAATCTCATGATACCTTTGTGTCAGTTTTAGCCTGCTAGCTGATTCTAACCTGCAGTTCTTGTGAAACCAGTGAGTTGATGGTTAAGATTGAAATTACTCTGAAATAGTGATGATTATATGATTACATTTTAAAGTTCATAACAACTGATAAAACATGTTATTCTTCATTTATCTGACTTATTGTAATGTAGTTAGTAGTTTCCTGTTGCTCTGTCTGGTGTGTTGATCAGAGGAGGAAAGTGAGACGACCTGGTAAGTCTTGGAAATTTGTCTCAGCACAGTGAAGCTCTGATCGATCAGAACTCAAACAAGCATTTAGTTTGTGCTAACAAGCGTACTTTAGCTTTGGTTAATTGTTTAAATTAGTGTTTTTTGTGTGATGATGTAAGATAACTATATCAACGAGGCTTTTATGTTTTAATGCTTTAATATCAGCTGTAATATCATGTATCAGATTGCAGGTCTGTATTTCTGACGTACAGATCGATTGTGGAACATTTGGTGTCACTGAGACGTTGTTTGTCTGTTGATGGACGGCGTTGTACTCGTGTCCAGTCTGGATGACATCACCACCTCGCTGAGTCCATCAGACTGTCTCACAACAGACTTTTCTTTACTGCTTTAAACAGTCAGAATCACACTGTGGCCTGATGGAGTCACTCTTCATTGTTCAGCTTGATTTGGTGTTCATTCAGTTGGTGGCAGATTCATCCTCACCAACCACACCTGCTGTCGTACTGAAGTCCTCCTGCTGAGTCTGGACTTGAAGTGTTAAAGGAAGTGTAACCTGAGGGCAGCTGGAACACAACCACCTGCATGTGTTCTGACTGCACTGCTGCACTGTTGCACAGCAGGATGTGAGGAACCTGCAGCACTTGTTGTTTAACAAACTATGTAGGCTCTGTTGTTTAACACCTTCCTGACAGTCTGCTGACACCTGAATCTATGCAAACATTTTATTTCAACTTCATTGTTTGTACGTCGATCTACAGTCCTATCAAAATGAATTGTGGCCTTTAAGATGATGTGAGGGTTTAAGAGAGAGAGACTGAGAGGAAGATCCAGGTTCTGTCTCTGGTCTGGATCTTCTGTCTGAGCTGTTTCACTCTTTGACCTCGTTGGCTGTTGATTTTATACTCCTGTAATTATACTTATACCTTTATACTTTTATTTTCTGATCTTCAAACTCCCAAAAAACTGTAAAACCTGAATAAAACTGGGTTGTACGTTGTACATCCCAACCAAAGTCTTTTTGTTGGCTCGTCTCTCTGACGTCATGTGACCAATTTATTGTATTATTAATTACATTAAGACATTAAAAACAAGTCGGAGGACATCAAGAAACAAAACATTAAAACAAGATTAAAGTATAAAAATAAACTACAATAGAAAAAAAGAATAATAATAAGAGACAAGACAATAAAAGTTAGAGTGCAGTTCAAGATAGTAATATAATGGAGAGCTTTGACTCCCTGTGATTGGCCGACAGTAGAGTCACATTAAAGTTGTTTAACTTCAATGAAATACTTTATAAATTATTTATTAGCTATTGTTTGATATAACTGATGTTCATAATATTGTAAATGGACTAAAAACACTCATGAACTGTCACACGACGGTGAGGGTCGTCCTGTCTCGGGTTTTCTGTCTTGTGATTTTCATGTTTTATTTTGAAAAGTAATTCTCCTCTGGTTTCAGGTCACTTGCCCTTCCTCTTGTGTCACCGGTCTGACGTCTCCCCTGATCCCTGATTGTTTCCACCTGTGCTCCCTTCCCTGGTGTATATATAGACTATATATGTCTTCCCGTCTCGTCATGTACCTCCAGCCTTGTTTTCACAGCCTTGCCAAAGTCCTGTTAAGTATTCCCACGTGTGTTTTCTGTTTCTTTTCTAAACCTCTGAAGAAGAGTGATTCTGATTTGTAAAGTTTTTGGTTAGCTTGATATTTTCTTGATTGCTAGTTTTGTTTCATAGTTTCAGTGTTCCTCCCTTTTGGAGCGTTTTGTTTTGGAGTTTTTCATAGCTCTGTGTAGCGCAGTTTTAGTTTATAGCCTTTGCTTTTTTTCCTCCTTGTGAGTGATTTTCCTTTAATTAACTTTTCGTAGTGTCACGGCCCTGGTGGGGTGCCCGTGTCTCTGCTCCCTCATGGGGGTGCAGAGTTCCACCAGGCACCAGGTGTCTCTCTATTATTGTGTTCCAGGCCGAGTCCAGAGAGGAAGCAGAGCTGGCTGCTGATTGGCTTACACCAAGGGCCCGGTGAAGCCTAACGTTTAAATCTGAGGAGCAGCCAGTCTTCTCGCTCTCCACCCTGATGCTGGCTCTCTGATCGCAGGCCACATGCTGGCTGAGCTCTCGGTTCATTCATTTGTATTATTCTTCATTTTCCTTAGTTTGTAGATCTACAACATTTGTACAGTTACTTTGTAAATAAATTCTTCATTGTTATCTTACAACAACTTGTGTGTTCTCACATTTTGTCCAGTTTCTGAGCCAGACTGTGACGGTAGACATTTTGATATTTCAGATCAGTGTAAATATTGCCTTTTGTTTTTCCTCCTTCGGAAGCGACTTCCTGTTCCTTGTTTTGTGCTTGTGTTTTGTTTCTTGTTGTTAGTCCTCTGTCTGAGCAGACACGGTTCAGATTTCATAGCCGGTTCTGTTATCACTCATTCTGAAGAAGTTACAATTGAAATTTCAGAATAAAAGCCTGTCTAAATCGTTCCCAATCTGCGTCTGAGTCCTCTCCTTTGTCCAAGCCTGACACAAACGTTATTTTGACGCCATTAGGAAGCTGCAACTGATGTTTTCAGCCTTACAATTACTAAATTTACCGTTAACCATTGATTATTATAATAATGTGTTACTCATCTTAAGTTGTTTTTAGCATAAAAATATGTTTAAATACTTTTAATATATTTAAGTCAAATTTTGGCCATATTTGTTTTTTGTCTTCTGTCAGAATTTGAATCCAGTTTTCATCAATGTGCTGCCACTGATATTATCTCAAAGGCCATTATTGATTGAAATGCTGAGATTTATAACTATTCTTCAAAATGCTCCTGCTGTGTGGGTCAGGGTGAGGGGCGTGGCCTCAGTCACACCATTTCATAATTAAGTTAAATAACTGTTGCAAGAAGTTCTACCTGCTCTGAGGACAAACGTCCCCTTTAGAGACAAGTAAGTTGTTAATGTTATAAAACGATGATAAAGTGGGAGCTGGACTGCTGAGTGTGCAGGAGTGACTGATAGTAACCAGAGCAACATATCAGAGGACGTGAACCTGAAGAACTGGATGTTCTAAATAGAAGTGAAGTACACTTTATTGCCAAAAGTATTCACTGACCTGCTTTGACTCACATATGAACTTAAGTGACATCTCATACTTAATGCAGAGGGTTTAGTATGACGTCGGTCCCTTTGCAAGCTACAACAGCTTCAACTCTTCTGAAGACTTTCCACAGGGTTTAGGAGTGTTAATGGGATTTGTTGACCATTCTTCCAGAAGCACATTTGTGAGGTCACACACTGATGTTGGATGGAAGGTCTGGCTCTCAGTCTGCACTCTAATTCATCCCAAAGGTGTTCTGTCAGGCTGAGGTCAGGACTCTGCAGGACAGTCAAGTTCATCCACACCAAACTCTCTCATCATGTCTCTATGGAGCTGCTTTGTGCTCTGCTGCTCAGACATGTTGGAACAGGAACATCCCCAAACTGTTCCCACAAAGCTGGGAGCTGGAATTGTCCAACATCTCTTGGTATGCTGAAGCATTCAGAGTTCCTGTCACTGGAACTTAGGGACCAAGCCCAGCTCCTGAAGAACAACCCCACACCATAATCCCCCTCCACCAATTTTACGTCATTTTACGTGGCCGACCACTTCTTGGCTGAGTTGCTGTCGTTCCCAATCGCTTCCACTTTGTTATAACACCACTGACAGCTGACTGTGGAATATTTATGAGTGAGGAAACTTCACTACTGGACTTGTTGCACAGGTGGCGTCCTATCACAGCACCACGCTGGAGTTCACTGAGCTGCTGAGAGCAACAGATTCTTTCACAACTGTTTGTAGAAACAGTCTGTATGCTGAGGTGCTGCTTTTATACACCTGTGGCCATGGAAGTGAAGGAACACCTGATTTCAATTATTTGTATCGGTGAGTGAATACTTTTGGCAATACAGTGTATGTTGACTTAAGGCGTGTATATAGATAAGATATGATGACCTGTTCAGGACTCTGATCTGCAGCTACATCTTTACAGGAAGTCACATGATTTAGAGGAACAGTGAGGCAGAATAAAGTCCAGTGAAGAGGCGGCTGAGTGAACACAGAGAGTTTACAGTCAGTCTGTCTTTCTCTACCAACTTTATTCAAAGACAGCAGGACGTCTCTACCAACTTTATTCAGAGACAACAGGTTTCTCTACCAACTTTATTCCAGCAGAACTTTCAGCAGAAACTCTTTTTTACTCTTTACCTATCGTTGCTTCTCACTCTGCAGATAAACACCTTCATCATCACTCCCGGTCGTCCACGAGTCACTTCAACAACACAATACTGGAAGGAGAGAAAGACATGTGAGTTAAAGTTTGTTGCTCTGAATTACATCTGAATTTGCTCTAACCACTCGACTTCCTGCATGCTGCTTCTTAGTGATGTAAACATTTTGATGCTAGTGTAACAGTGCCCCTGCACAAAACTACGGTAAATCTTAAAAGTGACTCTTTCATCGTAATTATGCTTTTACCTGAAGGTTTGACTCATATACATTCACAAATAAAGCTAAGTTGCTTTTTGGCGAGAGTTAAAACAGCTGGTGAGAAATGTAACAGCTTCCTGACGAATAAACTATAAACCAGCACAACAGTTACAGTTACCAACATAAGAACAGCCACCATGTTCTGAACAGACAGAACACTCCCAAAAAGTAATATTTTAGTTTTAGAACATAAATTGCAAACTTTTGTTGATCTGGTAATTTTTCGTTTTTATACACTCCGGAGTCTGCACAGGATGTTTTATTTTGAAGATTTATTAGATGTTCTATGCCGTTCCTGTGTCTGACTTCCTGTCAGAGCGATCTGATCTGTGCAGACCGTGTGGCTTCCGTAAAAAATAAACCAAGCAGCCGGGTCACAAAGCAGTCAGGCCCAGCTGGACTTCACTGTGTTCAGCTGATTGCGGCCGCCTGTGATTTGTAACACACTCTCTGCTGCTGGCGGATGGAGAGTGATGGCAGGTTAACAAGCGGGACGGCATCCTTCCTCAAATCACCTACTGGTTGTTATTAAAGTCAAACTCATGTAGTTCTGTGTTAAAGCTCAGTGAACTACATCAGCTCATCAACACGACACCAGAACCAACATGGAGCCAACTGGATCAGAGAAGGTTCTGGTTCAGTTCTGTGAGCTGCTGATATCCAGAAGCAGCTGTTCAGTGTAGAAGTCAGGAGACGACGTCACTGTGACGTCTTTATAACGACGAGTTATCAGTTTCATTTGTTTGATGACAAACTGACAAACATCATGTGTGTTATTGATGACACAGTTCAACAGGATCAATAGTTCATCATCTCTCTTCACTACCAGGTAAAGCTTTGATCAATAAGGTCCATGAGGGGAACAGGAAGGAGCGGGGCTTCTGCTCTCTGTATTTGATTATATGACAAACTTTGACTTCCCTAAGAAGCCAAAACTGCTGTTTCAGTGTTTCAGTCACAAACATCCTGCTCCATATCTCAGCAGGATCCGGTCCAACAGTGGCGCTGTGAAGGTTTTTTTAATGGTATTTTAAAGACGTTGATACTCGTCCTGCACTCGGGGGTTTATGTCAGTTATTTGTCAAGTAAGCGTTTCTTTAGCTGCCATGGATGTATAAGCTGTGTTACAGGGACTGGATCCTCACAGACTACTGGACAAATACACAACTTTAAATTGTGTGATTTAGTGATTTGAGTGAAACCGGGTCACGGGTCAGGAGAAAATATTTGCTGGTTCTCCCACAGCAGCTCTGGACAGAGAGCTTTACTGGTTGCTAAGCAACTGCTGAGAAACTTATTGATAACCAGCAGCTTCTTAACGAACACCTCTGGACGGGAGCCGGACGCAGCCAGAGAACCACAACAGAGGCCAGCACCAGTACAGAGGTGATTTACGATAGCTACCAGTAGCTTTGTTGCTAATGTAAGAGCTAACTGCTGCTACATGAAGTTAGCTGCTGAAACCTGGAGAGCGACTCTATGTAGAGTTAATCACTCACAGATGGTCGTCAGACTCTCAGACTTATAAAAACTAAAAATAAGAAATGTTAAAATGTGTCAGCAGACATACTGTAGCAGCCTGATATATACCACAGTTCAGTCTGTGCAGTGGAAACTGTAACGCTGTTCTTCCATCACATGGAAACGTTGAGGCTCGACTCAGCACATCGAACAGAAAATCCAAAATGTGGCAGCGAATTCTGATGTTGTGTTACAAATAAATTAGGTGTTGTTACTCTGCACGGTTCTTCTGGGAGATTCTGGGTCCATTCATGTGGATACTACTTCACATGTAATACCCACCCAAACACCACTGAGGTTAGAGGTGAGAAGGGAGCAATTTCTTTGACAGCTGTTGCCATGAGGGGGGTGTATTTGGTCTCGGCAGTGTTGGTCCACTAGCATCGACATGAATACCTGGACTCAAGGTTTTCCAGTAGAACATTGTAACGAGACGATCGACGTTGATCTCTTCACCTGTCAGTGTTTTTAATGTCGTGGCTGTACGAAGCTTCAACACATGCAGCCACATTTAACGAAACAAGAAACATTTGTTTTGGCAAATTCAGCTCTATAATCTCAGATTTGAAAGAGCTGAATGACCAATCAAAACTAAAAATACTCCTGGGAGAGTGAGAGAAAGAAGACAAATCTGCTGCCCAACATATATCAACATGCCAGAGGGACACACACACACACACACACACACACACACACACACACACACGTACACACACACAGACACACACACACACACAAACACACACACACACACGACATGCTGTATACATAATTAATGTAAATGTAAATTAATGAAAATCAAGTCATTGTTAATGTCTGTCTGTTTGGACAAGATGCTTTGGCAATATTGTTGTTCAAACTTTCATGCCAATAAAGCTCCTTTGAACTGAATTGAACTGACAAGCCGCTGCCTCATCAGAACTCCATCACACACATAGATGAGACGTGACAGTGGAGCAACTTGAACCTTTGTGAGTTATAAAACCATTAACATAACTTCTTTGTGGAGGCAACAAGTCGCCTTCCACTTATTCAACTGATTCTGATTTCAGAAAAGTGTCCATTTGTCCTTGTTAAGCTGAATGCTTGTTACTGAGAGTTAAGAAGAATCTGACAGCAGAGTTTACTGTAGCAGTTTAGTGTCCAGATTTCAGTGAGATTAAAGACTTTTTGCCCATAATATTTTTACTCACTGTTCAATGTATTCTATATTCTCAAGTTGATGTACATTCTCACGTCTGTGTCTGAAGTGTTTAAAGTATTATCGTACATCTAAACCGATTTCCTTGTATTTCCTACATTTATAATTTGTGGTGAAACATTTTTCACGTCATGATTTTACTTTCGAATCAGTTGACCAGTTTATAAAATATGATGTATTGTTATAATCTAAACCACCTAAAAACACATCAAGCAGAACAAATAAACGTGTCCTTTAATGTAACATTAGAGGCTCTTAACAACTACTGATGTCAGAATGTGAGCAGCCCGAGTCTGCCTCCCTCTGCTGGACTGGAGATCCTGGAGAAGTTCTGATGATGTGTTTGGGTTTCAATAATTTAATGAAATGTCCTGAGAAAAGTTAATTTAGATCCAGTGTCTATTTAGAAACATTATCATGACTCAATAAAATCACAGCACAGGGACAAACTGAAATAGAAAGAATGATAACATCTTCTGATTATAGTGGAAAGAGCTGCTGCAGGTCTCTGCACACCTGACTGGAAATGTATATTTCTGACTATGTAATGCCATGAAAATGTATTGATCCTCTCATTTCAAATGAAACACTGACAAATCACACAACTGAATAAGAACTTTTATTGTGTCACATGATGGTCAGTTCCATTCATTTCATCCGGTTTAATAAATGGAAGACAATGAGATTCATCAAATACATAAATGTGACTCAAATCATAAGAACCATCCCACTTTCAGGAACATGATTATTGCCTTCATTGTCTCCTTGATTATATGATGAGGAGTGTTGTTGATAACATGGTGGGCTGCATTCATGAACCCATACAGATTATTATTCACCTGATTCATCCTGCTCACCAACACCGTCAGCAGATGGAGCTTCAGGTTGCTGATAGAAGCAGTTGAGGTTTCCTACTTTATAATTCTGTTAAACTCCTGGTTGTAATAATTAATGAAAATGTGTCTTCTAGTCTGAACACATAGACATGATACACATATTCATGGACATATTGTGACTTTCTGAGGAATTCATTGTGGATAAAAATCCATAGATCTGCCAAGAAATCACAGAAAAAAACACTCTTCATTAACTTTATTAACAGTGTCAGTCATACAGAGTAACAACATAAAATCATGGATAAGTCATTTAAAAAGTTGATTTTCTAAAGTCATTTTAAAGACGAGGCTGAGATGCAGCGCTGGAGGTCGCACACATCACCTCTGTGTACTCTGTTAAACAACGTGGAGCAATATTGTAATCAAGAAATCAATATTGTTTTAAAATTCGACTCTTCTTCAACATTTTTTTCATTAATTGATGCAACACAGAAAATGTAAGAAATGATAGAAACGACAATCAAACAAACAGTGAAAAGCATCTCTCCTGACCTCCCCAGACCCAGTGGGAGGGGCTTGTTCTATTGTTTCTCTTTTTTCATCCTTTCTTTTCTTTCTTCCCGTCTTCAATATTTGCAGTCAGTCTCTACATTCTCTGCACCACCCCCCTCTCCTCCAGCCTGACTGCTTAAAGCCTCATAACTTGTCTCCTGCACCTCATCCAGCTTGTTGGTGTCAGGAAACACCTGCGACTCAGCAGCTTTAAATTGAAAAGACAAAACATATTTATCTGTTAATATTACAGCAATGGCCTCAATCAACTCTTATGCAGAGAATCCTGCATTGAATGACGTTGTGTTTCTCCGAGATATATTTGATAGAACCTCATCCAGTTCACCCGCCAAGGATGGATGGGTTCCTTCAAAAAAATCCCATTCCTGATCGTCACTTTGGTTCTGTCAGCGGTGCTGGAAGCCTTCGTTTGTAGGGCCACGGTCCATCTCGCTGCCTGTCTGAGTAGATCTGAAGCAGCAACCCTGAATGAGGCTGAGCTGCAGCGACAGTATGAATACACTATCCACAACACAATAATGGGATCGTCAGAGGAAAGGATCTGCAAAATACACGACGCCCTGTACAAAGCCTGTAAAGATATGTTTGGTTAGAGATCTTATGTATTTGTGTTGTTCCAGTGTCAACACTGAACAAAACACATGTTGTCATTTTATTCTTTTTAAGGTGAATTCTGGCGAGGCATATGTCTTTGAGAGTTAGCAGTTTTCCTGCTGTTGTAGTCTTTAAGTGTTTTTGTGAATAACGATAAATGCAAAGAGAGAAGTTGTTCGCTTCATATTTTCCACAACTTCTTCAATATTATGTTTCATAAAAATGGAAGCCAAGGGCAGCACATATAACGAAAACAGTAAAGGACACAAAACAGACCCTTGAGGCCCCACAGGAGAGAAGTTGTAGGAGTAACTCCATCCATCCATCCATTTTCATCCGCTTATCCGGGGCCGGGTCGCGGGGGTAGCTGCCTGAGCAGGGACACCCAGAGTTCCCTCTCCCTGGACACTGCCTCCAGCTCTTCCGGGAGGATCCCAAG
>CAEMYA010000452.1:361331-372596 GCA_903131615.1 Diplodus sargus
GTCCCGTGGGCAAAGACCCGGCCACCAGGCGCTCGCCTGCGAGCCCCAACCCCAGGCCTGGCTCCAGGGTGGGGCCCCGGTAGCGCCAATCCGGGCGACGTAAACTGCCTTGATTTTATGTCTTTAACTCCTTTCTGTCAAATAACATTTGAGCCATTCAAGGGCAGCACCTGTCAGGCCCACACAGTCGGGATAAAAGAATCTAGTGACTGACTGTATCAAAGGCATCAGACTCTGTTCTGACTGGAGAAGATGAAGCTGTCCGAACTTATTATAAAGTTGTTCTTCATTATTATGAAATAATTAAGTTATTCTGATGAACATTATTGTTTGTCAAACTGATCCTGACTAACTGAGGCGTTTCCCTCAGTCAGAGGAAACAAACCACAGCTCAACAGGTTTAGATCATCTGAGTCTGTGCCAAGATTCCTCAGCAGCTGCTCACCTTGTTAAAGTCACTTGACTTGGTCAAGGTGAGCAGCTGAACAAAGACCAGAGAGGAAAAACCTGCTCAGTGGGCACAGGTGTGAAGATAAACATGCAATGTTGTACAAGAATGAATGTTGTTAACCTCTACTCTGCTCCAGATGAAGATGAAGATGTTTAAGTGTTAAATAAAGTATATTTTCAGTGTGTGATGTGATGAAGAGGCAGTTTGTTGGAACATCAGCAGCTACACTGACTTTTATCATCATCCTCATTGTTCTGAGTTTGATCTTTACACGAAGTCACAGAACACTGAACTTCACATTCAAGTTAAGCTGAGCATTCAGAGCTCAGTCATGAGACGAGCGGCCCGGAGTCGTTCAGTCTCAGGTGAGCTGCAGTTCTTAACAGACTTTAATGACCCACATGATGGAGGGATGATCCAGGATCTGGTTTCATGTGTACAACTTATCTGGATCATAAAAACTTAAAGAGTCGTTGAAGAGTCGCTCACCTCACCTGAAGGAACGTTTCTAAAACGAATCAATAAAATGATTCAATATGACACAATACTGTGTTGTCTGTGCAGGGAAAGTGTTTGTGTCACGTGTTGTATCAACATTACAGTTAAATATTGTTCCTGAGCTTCCTCTGCAACATTTCTGTATCTGTAGCTCTGCAGCTGCGACCTCATCAAGAAGTCACATGACTTACAGAAGCTGAGCGGCAGAATAAAGTCCAGAGAAGAAGAAGCTCTGCTGCAGTCAGACAGACGACCAGCACAGACTTCATCTCATTTAAAACTTCCTTTTAACTTTTCTTTTGTTGTGTCTCATGCTTCAGATCTTCATGTTGATATCTTCATCGATTCAAAGCTTATATTTTCATGCAGTCAGTTGCATTGTGGGAAATGTAGGATCCAGAGTTTTCAGTGTTCTGCAACACAAACATTCTCGTTCTGACTCAAGATGAAGACCCGGTCCACACGTACACTGAAAACAAATCTTTTTTATGTGTTTTGGCATCTCGAACACGTAAACAGCATTTCAGGTCACTGAACGCAGAAAACTGCTGCCAGCGTGAAGATATTCAGAAACAGTGTTCATGTGTAGACATGCAGCCTTCTGATTGGCCAGTGTGGCCTGACAGTGGAGGTGATATCACCATCTGTTGCTTATGCGTCTCTTATCATGCCGTTGGTGTGACATGAATTTTTTTTTTAAACTGCAGGAAGAAATGTACATGTGGACCAGGCATAAATATAACCTTGTAGGTGGATCAAAACAATGTGCACACATGAACATCGAACAGCTCGGGGTCGTTTTATTCTCCTCGTTACTAACAAACACTCTGAAACACATCTGATATTTTAACCAGATTCAGGAAACAGCTGACACAAAAATGACAACTGTCATAACTTTCTTCTCATGTCACTTCATGCTTCTGTTCCTCGACATGTCAGAGAGAAATATTGTACTTTTACACCACCACATACATCTAACAGGTACACTTACATTTCACATTAATGTTTTACATACAAACTTTATAAAACACAACAAACTGTTAGAAATAAGCCAGCAAGCCAACATTTCTCTAATATAAAATCAGGTTTCTGGTCTCGTGTCAGAATTTCACTGAAACTCAAAGTCCAGAACCTGAAGACTGTTGCATGTTATTGAAGTAATCGGTGAGCGTGGTGTTAGTGACAGGAGGGAGCGTTGAAGCAGCGTGAACTTCAACCTTCCTTCCCACCGTCGGGCTGAAATGAGTATTGCATCTGAATATATATTGCCAACAGTACGCGACCTCATACGGGACACCATTGTGTTGGGGCCTCACATGGGGCACCATTAATGTTGGGCACATATTACACATGGCACGATTACATTGTGTTAATGCAACATTTAAATGGAGTTTTAGGTTGAATGTGGCTATCAATAATAATTAATGATGTCAGGAATCATTATTGATTACTTGACTTGAACCTGCGAACTTCAACTCCCCAAGCCAAGTCCCTACAGACTGAGCTATTGCCGCCCGAAGGAGGGAAAACATATAAATTTGTCAATGTCAATCACATCAAATGGTACTTAACTGTATAACTCTGATTAATAATTTACTTAATAACTACAACCAAATTTACCATAACAGCTGTAAGGGTTGAAGGATTTGTTCTTGACAGTGTCGAGGTCGGCAACAGTCACTCTTGTTCAATATTAAATAGACAGCAAGAAGGTTCAGAAGTCTTTTATTCAACACAAAGATGAAAACATGCAATCTAACTAACATGTACTATATACAGGTGTGTGTGTGTGTGTGTGTGTGTGTGTGGCAGAACCTCCAGCCTATTGAAGTTTAACATTTCTCAGATATCTGTGTATTCCCACAGCTGACCAGCCACACCCAGAGGAGGAGATAGTGAGTGACGAGTGTGATCCAGCAGTGTCTGGAGCTCCACCTGTGAAGCATGGTGTGTCAAGTTTTGTTATGTCCATATGTGTCATTCGTGAAAAGTTGTCTGAAGTTGTCTTGTACTCTCATACTTGATTTAATTCAAAAAGAATGTAAACACAAAAAACAATTTTGCCCAAAGTGTATGCTATTAATTTGCTAATACACAGCAAACCCCACAGTCAGTAGGATTTTTTCTGAGATGCCTGAAATAAGGTTTTGTTTTTGACACAAGCTTTAAGGTGCAATATGTCAGAATGTCTGAATAATGAATCATAATGAGCAGTTTTAGCATTATAAAAGTTTGATTTTGATAATGTTATATGTAGTTTTGGTTGCAGAGGTATTTTGCAGTTTTGGTGTGCGGTTTGTGAATTGTGTTAAGTATTTTGAGAAAAACTAGCCGAGTACACAGCACACAGTATAAATACACAGTATACATACTGTTTATGTATACTGTGTGTTTATACTGTGAACTGCATATTTATACTTTGTGTGTAGCAGCTGATGGTGACAGAGTGGATGTTGGAGGTAACAGTGAGCAGGTGAGTCCAGGTGAGTCTGCTGCAGTGACATCATCAGTCCAGCAGAGGGCGCTCCAACATCACACATGACTCCAGCTCAGATTCTGCAGCAGGATGTTTCCTGAGGCTGACTGGAATGAGCTCAGCTGGCTGCAGAAAATAGTCTGTGACAAACTAGTTTCTGGTTCTTCCAGGTTTTATAAATGAACCTAATGAGAAACTGTCATCACACACTGACAGCAGCTCTGATCCTGAGACAGCAGCTCATCAGAGATCAGAGAGTGTTGGACTCATTAAGAGTGAACAGCTGACACAGTGTGAGCCACACAACTCTGTCAGAGCTGGAGGCTAAAGAGCACTGCGAGAGGAATCGAACCACCAAGCTTCTGAACAACAACCCAGCTGCTGTAGCACCGAGCCACAGCTGACACCTGGACTCCTCCATGAGTCTGTCAGCAGGTAGAGACTCTGCTGCTACCTGCAGCCACCAGAGGGCGCTCCGCAGCACATGACGTCATTAATGAGACGCGTCACAGCTGTGAGCCAGAGAGTCCGTGAAGGTTCTGATCCAACAACTCTACAGCTCAGTGTGGGCGTCAAACTCACAACCTGTTGATGAGCAGTGTGTCAGGATGTGTTCATGCACCAACACAACACATGCTGACACTGGACCCACAAACAGGACCGAAACACTGGACCCACAAACAGGACCCACACACTGGGCCACTGACTGACTTCAGGGACGAACACTTTGGCTTCATGTGCAGATCCACGTATGTTTCCTGTTGACAGTGGTACTAAATACATCGGGGACGTGTGTGTGTGTGGACGGTTCTTATTCTTTCAGAACTTTCCTGTTATGATATTTGGGTTTCTTCTTGTAATCACATCATAATTGTTGAATTCTGTCGTCTCTCTGCTTGTTGTGTGTTTTTCCCACCTGAAGACGGGCCAGTGGTTTAAGACGCCGCCCAGCGACGAGGAGACGTTGGATCGAACCCAAGCTGGCCCTACAGGCAAGTGACAAAACTGTGTTAGTGTGTGTCTGTGTGTTACTGTGTTTCTGTGCAAAACAAAAACTAAACAAACTTTAAAATTGCATCCATCAAACTTCGTCCGTTGCGTTCGTCGTCGCTCCCTCGCGGAATTTCAGCCGTCAGCTGATTGAGACAGAATCTGGAGGAAACGCTGAGCAGGTAAGTCTGGTTGAACGAGCTAGCTTGATGAAAGCTAGCTAGCAAGACTGGTTTCATTACTTATGTTTTTGTATTATTATTAATTATTTAATTGTTTAAAACCCTTCATAATTTTTTTGCTCTGATTTTTTGGTTTTCTAATTCGCACCTGTCGATCCACAGGTGTGTGTGTGTTTCTGCAGTTATTGACTTTAAAATCAATTCGACTGATTGTTAACAGAATTATTAATAGAATATTTATTTTCATTTGCTTTGTGAGCAGCCCAGTCAGATTATCGTCTCCTTCAGAACAAAATGACACGAATGTTTTGTTCATGTCGACGTAGTCAGTGAGGTGAGCTGTGTGTGTGTGTCTGTGTGTGTGTGAGCTGTATGTGTGTGTGTGTGTGTGTGTGTGTTGTGAGATGCACTTTCTCCTACAATGTTAAAAATTCAACGAAAAAAGAAACATTTATTTTGACAAATTCAATAATAGCTCTATGATCTCAGATTTCAAAATGAAAAATTCTCCTGGGAGAAGGAGGCAGGGAATATCTGGCTGCCCGATATATATCAACATGCCACAGCCTGAGGGACACACACACTCTGCTTTGACTTGAACCATTGTCAGTTATAAATCCATGAACATAACTTCCTTGTGGGGGCAACAAGTCGCCTTCCACTTATTCAAAATGCTTAAATATGAGTTGTATTTCAGAAAAGCGCCCATTTGTGCTTGTTAAAATAAGTGCTTGTTACTGAGAGTTAAGAATAATCTGACAGCTGTCTGTGTCGCTGTTTATCTGCCACAAATCTTAAACTTCTTCCAGATAGAGTTTATATTGAGTTTACTGTGACTTTGCTGTTGCTGTTCCTTCTAACAGTCACATATGGAGTTTCAAAAGCAGCGTTTTGTCCAAGTTTCAGTTAGAGATTAAAGACTTTTTGTCCATAATACTTTTACACAGTGTTCAATTTATTCTATATTCTCAAATTTTTGTACATTCTCACGTCTGTGTCTGAAGTGTTTAAAGTATTATTGTTCATCTAAACCGACAGTGTGAATCTTTTCTACATTTATAATTTGTGGTGAAACATTTTTCACATTATGATTTTACTTTCAAAACAGTTGACCAGTTTATAAAATATGATGTATTGTTATGATCTAAACCACCTAAAAACACATCAAGCAGAACAAATAAACGTGTCCTTTAATGTAACATTAGAGGCTCTTAACAACTACTGACATCAGAATGTGAGCAGCCAGAGTCTGCCTCCCTCTGCTGGACTGGAGATCCTGGAGAAGTTCTGATGATGTGTTTGGGTTTCAATAATTCTATTTAGTGAAATGTCTTCAGATCCAGTGTCTATTTAGAAACCTTATCATTACTCAGTAAAATCACAGCACAGGGACAAACTGAAATTGAAAGAATAATAATATCTTCTGATCATAGTGAGAAGTGCTGCTGCAGGTCTCTGCACACCTGACTGGAAATGTATATTTCTGACCCTAACCCATGAAAATGTATTAATCCTCTCATTTCAAATGAAACACAGAAAAATCACACAACTGAATAAGAACTTTTATTGTGTCACATGATGGTCAGTTCCATTCATTTCATCTGGTTTAATAAATGGAAGACAATGAGATTCATCAAATACATAAATATGACTCAAATCATAAGAACCATCAGCAGATGGAGCTTCAGGTTGCTGATAGAGGCAGTGGAGGTTTAAAAATAATTACGAAAATGTGTCTTCTAGTCTGAACACATAGACATGATACACATATTTATGGACATATTGTAACTTTCTGAGGAATTCATTGTGGATAAAAATCCATAGATCTGCCAAGAAATCACAGAAAAAAAGACTCTTCATTAACTTTATTAACAGTGTCAGTCATACAGAGTAACAACATAAAATCATGGAAAAGTCATTTAAAAAGTAGATTTTCAAAAGTCATTTCAAAGACGAGGCGGAGATGCAGCGCTGGAGGTCGCACACATCACCTCTGTGTACTCTGTTAAACAACGGGGAGCAATATTGTAATCAAGTAATCAATATTGTTTTAAAATTTGACCCTTCTTCAACTTTTTTTTCATTAATTGATGCAACACAAGAAAATGAAAGAAATGATAGAAACGACAATCAGACAAACAGTGAAAGGCGTCTCTCCTGACCTCCCCAGACCCAGTGGGAGGGGCTTGTTCTATTGTTTCTCTTTTTTCATCCTTTCTTTTCTTTCTTCCCGTCTTCAATATTTGCAGTCAGTCTCTACAGTCTCTGCACCACCCCCCTCTCCTCCAGCCTGAAGTCTCTCTTTCTTCTCATCTTTTCTCGTCTGTCCCTCATCCTCTGCATTGTTTGGACGTATACATGGGCAAACTCTGATACATATCCTTCGCCATCGAGAAATGGTTGGATTTACATCGAGATTATCCTGTGCCTCTACAACGACAGTATTTTCTACTTCACTGGCTGTTCCATCAGTTGTCATGTTTATGATGTGACCTGTTTCTCCATCTGACTCATCATCTTTATCATGTGATTCAATCCTTTCACACTCTGGCTCTCCTGCTTCATCGTCCTTCTCCTCTCTTAGCTTCTCTCTGATCAGCGGCTCCCTTTCAGGCTCAGTCTCTGATCTAACCTCATCATCCAACACAATCTTTCCAGTGTCTGCATCACCCTCCTCTCCTCCAGTCTGCAGCTCATATGTGTCATTCGGTCTTATTTGTTCCTGATCTTCATCCTCAGCATCCCTTTCTAAAGATCTTCTCTTTGGTTCCACATCGTCTTGTCTCAGCTCATCCAGCTTGTTGGTGTCAGGAAACACCTGCGACTCAGCAGCTTTGAATTGAAGAGACAAAACATATTTATCTGTTAATATTACAGCAATGGCCTCAATCAACTCTTTCATATCCTTGAAGTTCTACCTCTGTACACGAGCAGATACAGTCAGGAATCAAATAATTTAACATGTAGCCTATCATTAGCAAAAAACCCTTTATATGCTAAACATGGACAATTTTTCACCTTTATGTAATGACTCGTCTCTCTGATTAGTGATCTTCTGCTTTTCACATTTTTCTTTATTATGTGCAAATAATCAATCAGACTGGTAGTGTGTATATATATATATATATATATATATATATATATATATATATATATATATATAAATATATTCTTCGTCATCAGTTTTTCATTTTGCTATTACTTTTGGGTTATTTGTGTCTGTTCAGCTCTGCAGGACCAGTATCTTCACCGACAGACTTTTGTAATGTGAAGGCTAATCTCTCAATTTTTCAGGTGATCAGGAACTCCTCCCCATGATTCCCTCCTGACCTCTGGCACCTGCTGGGAAGCTCCACCCACTCCCTCTCTCACACTGCAGCTTGGGCCTGCTGCAACACCTCCAGCCTCCACCGTTTGATTTCCTTTGTTATCTATGGTTTGGGGGTTTTTTTAGCAAAAATGTTACTTTGACTGCGTTGATTGTTGTTTCAATCCTGTGTTGCTTCCCAAGAGCCGGAGTCGTAACACTTCCATGGTGAACATGCAGACCACAGAGTTATTACCTCCTCGTCCATCTCTCTCTGTCGTTGTCTCTTCATTTGACTTAGTTTCATTCTGCCTCATCTTACAGGACATCTTCAACTCTGGAGCTTTAAATTGAAGAGAAAAAACATATTTAGCAATCATATGCTATTATACCTAAATTAATCCTGTATGCATTTTGTATTCCTACCTCTGTACGTGAGGAGATTAATATAAAGTAGGACACATGATGTTTTTACCTCTTTGTTCCTGCGTCTCTCTCTCTTCATCCAGACGATGTTCACATGAATCTTTCAGCTGTTCTCCAACATTAACAGAAGCATCTTCTTCTCTAGTTTCATTTCCCTCCTCAGAGCTGCTGTTGTCTTGTGTGTTTCCTTCTCCAGCTTCCTGTGTCTCTCCATCTTCACAGCCTTTCACTTCACCCACTGCTGTATGATTATTAACTGATGTGTCAGTCTCTACACTCTCTGCACCACCCTCCTCTCCTCCAGCCTGAAGACTCTCTTCCTTCCTCTCTTTTCTCATCTGTCCATCATCCTCTGCACTTTGTTCCATCTGTGTGGTTTCTTCATCATCAGTGTTTCTTTTGGGTTCTTTGTGTCCGTTCAGTTCTTCAGGATCAATATATTCACCCTGTTCTTCTTTAACCTCAGTCAGATCCTCAGAAGTGGTTTCAGCAGGCTGCTGACACTCTGTGGCTGTGGAGGGAAGGAAGATATGAAGAAGTCAAACATGTCAACATATACATACATATACATAATGTAACCTGGAAAAGACACTGATGGTGTTTGTATACTGTGTGTAGGTCACCCACGTGCTTTTGCATAATATATTTAAATGCATTAAATAAATGACATGGAGTCAATAAAAGTGATCATTTTGTATGTTGCTAAAGCTTGAATCAAACTTTCCTTTTTCATAATTCAACGTCTTTTAACACTTTGTTTTATTTCATTTTTCCTCAAATTCTCAAGGGAAGTTTGTTTGTGTTTTAATTCTTCCAACTTGTCTTCCAGGCTGCTGCCTCCATTCATGGAAGGATTTCATCTGCACTACATTTTATTTCATCCCGTGTTCCACAGACGGTTTTTCACCTCTATGTAATGACTCGTCTCTCTGACTAGTGATCTTTTGCTTTTCACATTTTATTTATCATGTCTAAATCATCACTTCTCCATTAATGAAACATTCAGTAAGCTTAGTCTCATATTTCATCTCAGTGTTGACCTTCTTCCACATGTGAATCTGTGAGGCTGATTTTATTTTTGTTTGTCTTTAGTCACATGTTCTCCTCACCATCAGTTTGCATCTGGTCCACTTTACTGGTTTCATCCTGTCGTTCAGCTGCACCATCTGTCTGAGTTGGTGAAGTTTTCTCACGGAGCTTCTTTGGCGCTGTGGGTTTGAGGGAACAGTCATTAATTCAGTAATCCATTCAGAAAAAATAGTCTGATAAAATTACAATGGGAGTTTGCATTTTCTTTTTTTAAAGATTTTTCAGGCACAGACACCTTTATTTAGACAGTGGATAGATTTGTGAAATGGGAGAAAGGTGTGACATGCAGCAAAGGTCCGCTGGCCAGGATTCGAACCAGGGTCCGCTGCGTATGTGGCATGCATGCTAACCACTCCACTAGCTGCGCGCCGGGAGTTTACATTTTCAACTCAGAGAAGTGAGCATTACTTTTGCTTAAATTAAACAATGACCCAAATGCAGACACAAAAACAACGAGCGAGTACAAAAACAAGGGATTCAAATCAAGTTCAAATCAAAAAGTGAAGCAAGAAACCAAAACCTGAAACATCCAAACTGGGGACACGATGAGACACTGGAGGAACAACGGACCGAGACGCGCTAACATAAGACAGTAAGATGGAACACGGAACAGACTGACAAACACATGAGGGACGACAGAGATTATATACAGTTACACTGATGACGGGAGAAGAACAGGTGAGGTGAGTGAGGAGGGAGGAGGACAGGTGAGGAGGGAGGAGGACAGGTGAGGAGGGAGGAGGACAGGTGAGGAGGGAAGAGGACAGGTGAGGAGGGAGGAGGACAGGTGAGGAGGGAGGAGGACAGGTGAGGTAATGAAGGGAAAACACAGAGAGGGAAAACACACAGGAGAAACTGAAGAGCAAGAGGAGACACACAAGGCACAGTTTCAAAATAAAACAGGATATAAAACAATAAAACCCAGAATCATGAGGCGTTCTTCAATATTACAGGGTTCTAATTCGTGTTGTTGGAGTTCGTACTGTCTTCATTTCCTGTGTCTGCTTTTCACTTCACTCACTGCTGTAATATAAACTTGAACGTTGTTTGCGTGCTGTACATCGCTCATGTTGGAGCCGATTTAGTTCATTTTTAGTTACTCGTTTAAACACATGAGAAATGTCACCATCTGGTGACGAAAGGCCTTTATAATCAGGTCTCTACCTGCATGCAGGTGTGCAAACCAGCAGTGAGTGCTGAGAGAGAACACAGTGTTTTACTGCTCTGCTCTGTTTTAATACTCGACACTTTACTGACACAATACAGAACGCTGCTTCTTGGATATCACAGTCGATCCAGTGATATTAACAAATGTTTTGTTTATTGTAGTTTTCAGTTTATTGGATTTATTTGATGCATGTTAGAGCTCAGAGTCAACACATGCACACACTCACACAGTCCACACAAAACCAACCAGACAGACGACAACCAACCTCAACAAGTAAGTGCAGAAAACTCAAAGCACGTGAAATAACTCTCGACGGCATAAAGGCTTCAGCTAATCACCACATCAAGAAAGCTACTGACCGAACAGCTCATCACTGCACTTCTACATACAAGGAGACAATAAAAGTCATTGTTTCTGTAGCTGTGTTAGACACACACTGATTCTCTGAATGTAAACTACAGACAGGACACATGATGTTTTTACCTCCTGGTTCCTGCGTCTCCGTCTCTCCATCCGGACGTCGTTTAGAGGGTTTTTTTGACTTCAACCCTTCAGACTTGTCATTTAAGTTTCTTTCTGTATCATCCTCCTCTCCTTCAGTCTGATGGGTTAATAGCTCTTTGTCATTTCTTGTCTTTGCCTCATTCTCTTCATTCTGTCTCGTCTTACTGGGCAAAT